>JAODKE010000037.1:9415254-9441327 GCA_026779605.1 Mormyrus hasselquistii
TTTTTGGGGGGGTGCTGCCGTGGGGGGTTTTTCCCGGGGGGGGGGGGGGGGGGGGGGTGCGGGGGGGGGGGGGGGGGGGGGGGTGAGACAGACTGCTGTGGCGGCCTCGTGCAAAACCCACGATTGACGCAAACCCGAGTGCCTCACCTCCAAAAAGTCCATGATGCCCTCAGCCGTGTGGTGGCCCTCAAACTCTGAGATACTGGACTGGTTGAACACCATCATCGTGGGGAAGGTGTGGATGTCATACTGAGAAGTGTGATGCGGGGAAGGGGGGGGGTGACATAGCCAATGGCAATGATCCGTTTAATTTGTTACTCCAAACCTGTCTCCATAATTCTGTCAGGACTGTAAAGCAGGCCCTAAATTAACTGCACCATGCATATGAGTTAGATAGAGAGAAATCATGCTAATGGACTCCAGCTGACGGAGATAGCGATGGCGCTATGCTGAACACGCATTTCAGAATGTTCCCTGTAATTTACGGCACAATTTCCCCTGTCAGGCCCCGGAGAGCTTCCTCTTGGTTCCTCTGCCTAACCCCGCTGCTGTTTGTGCTTCATTACACCGGGATTGACAGGGACGGCAGGGACATCCTGCACTGCTTAGCATCACAGCCCACTAGACAAAATTACAAGCGACAGGCGGACGGGGAAGCTGCTAAACTATCGAGACAAACAATATAGTCGCCCAACGCTTCTGCTCGAGTGTCGGACCACTAAGATGGACCTCCTTGATTAAGGCAGACATGTTTATAAGCCATTATAGGGACATAAACTTCCAGTCGACATTTGCCAGATGCTACACATGCAAAGCAGACTCAGATTATTCCGTATGATTCCTACCCCATTGGGCTCACCTGCTTGCAGAGCTCCTCGTGGGCAGCACAGTCCAGAGTGCCAAACTTCACCTGTCCGAAGAGCTGGACAGACGCCTTCCTCAGCTCTGGGAGTCGAGCAAGGCACGGCAGGCACCACTGAAAAAGGAAACCGCGTCAGGAAATCCAAGCACCTCATCGAGAGTTTACGATCCGGTCCTTGGGGACCCACAGAGAGTCAACATTTTTGCTCCGTCCGAGCTCAGGACTGTCTGGCAGGGAGATCAGAGGGAGCAAAAACACCAACCATGCGTCCCCGAGGACCGGATTGGGAAACACTAAGCTAGCAGATGCTTTTGTCCAAAGTGACATAGCAGTGAGACAAATAGCACGTTATAAGCAGACATGCTGTCGAAGAGTCAGCTAGATGTAAATATAGCTAGGGTGAAGTTCAAGGGGATGCTACACATAATCTTGCAAACAAAGCAAGAACGTAATAAGACTATTTAATGAACAGGAAGTACAACATTAAAAAAATGTAGGGAACACAGTGTGGTAGTCAGGAGGAGAGATATTCCTGATGAACGTCCTGATGCATCTTGAGGGGTTTCTTGAAAGCAGAGATGGAATATGATGACTACTAATGACCAGGAACCATGTGAGGAACTCAAGCTGCTCTACGTAAGCAGTCGAGACCTGGTGATCAACAAGCAGCTGTTTGAAGACTGTGATACTCACAGGTGCAAAGAAGTACACCAACCAAGGCTCCTTCTCACGACCAGGGAAGTTTCCGGGTCGCAAGGTGGTCACATGAGAGCTGGCGCTGTCCTTGGCGAAGGATGCAACTTTGTACAGGACGTCACCCCCTGAACAGGTGACGAGGAACACTGTCACGGATCTGACCGACGAATCCGGGCTGAGGAACAAACCCATCGCAAGGACCCCTCTGACCGTGATGGATCTCGAACGTGTCGATGCCGAGCCCCTTGAAGACGGCAGTGCTTGGCGTCTGGATGTTTAAGGAGCTGCAGAGGTCAGCCTCCCTCACGCAGTTGACTTGCCCCACCTGAGTGGGATCGCAGACGGTACGTTGGACAATTAGGGGGTCCCAGTGCTCTGTTCATAATACCTCAAATTCAGTTTATTGTGGACTAGATGCAAATCACTGAAAAAACACACTCAAAATCTTATTTTCTATGCATAGGCTTCATCCAAACAGCCTTACGATTTACACTTGCAGTGCTTTTTATATGAGCATTATTAATGTTTTTTAGTTTTTATTTGCCTAGTAGCTATCCAAGAGATCTCCAAGCAACATACATTTTGTAATGGCAGGTCAGACAGTCCCTGGAGCTACTGGCCGTTTAAGGGCTTTGCTCACAGACTCAACGGCGAAATCTGTGACTTTCTGAACACAGGTACACCCTCCTATCCTACTGAGCCACACACTAACCCCAGGGTATACTGAAGTAGTTGATACTGTATCTAAAAGCAGAATTATACCGATCGCTCTCAAGTAATAATACAACCCACTTTTAAGTTACGGTTCTGAGTTATTTTGTTGTTTAACCGAAGGACCAGAGATGCCATTAATAATAATAAAAAATAGAACCGCGTCACTATTGCAAGTGGAAAATCAACCCTTCCACTTTACCTCACCGCCCACTTGAAGCCCTACCACTCAGCTCTGGTTATTAAGGGTCTCTGGCTGGGCTTCTGAGCTGAAGTCACTGCTCTTACCTGCATGTGGTAATCTTTCAGAAGCACCCTCAGCTTTTTGTACTCATGGAATGGCAGCTCTTCCAGACCGAACGAGAAACTGACCACCCAGCGATGGCGCGCCACTTTACCCTAATGGGGAGGGGCGGGGGGGGGGGAGACTCCTTCAGCAGCAGCAACATCTTGACGACCTTGAAACATCCCAATCAGTTCTGCAAAGTTACCGAGAACGTTTCCACCGTGAGAGTCTCTAGGTCTGGCAGATGATGCATCACTTCGGTGTAAATCTCCTTCACGTCCATACTGCGTAGAAACTATAAGGGAAATCGATTTGTCCCAATATTTACGACAAAGTCCACAGTTACATAACTTAATAGTCACAGTTGATAGGCGTCTGTTGAGAATGACCCCAGGAATCCTCGGGGATCGGAGCCTGAGACTCAGATGCCAACGAGTCCTGACCGAAGCCCTCAAATGAAATGGTCTTCTACTCATTCGAGAGAAAGACAGAGAGGGGGGCATGACTTATACCAGCACGCTGTCCCTCTGCTTCATGGTGCTGCTGGGGGGGAAGTAGGCTGTGGAACTGAAGACCACATCAAAGTTTTCACAGAGGTCAGCGTGCTTGATGCAGTCCATCCAGCCGACAGTCACCAGCCCCTCCTGAGGAAACACTGGACAGATGGAACCAAACTCCGAAAACGTCCCACAGCGAGACCTGTGACACGTCTCACCGCCTTCATAACACAAACAGTTATGGCTGACTGTTTAAAAAAAAGTCAGGCACCCAAAATCTGTGTGAATATGGTGGACGCCAACTATATTTTCTTGCTTACCAACATGCCGGCTAGTTTCTGCCTTGTTGTTGATGAGAGACAATCTGTACAAAAACAAAAGAAACACACACAACAGCAAATTTCTATTTATTCAAGAGGTACGTTTGAAAATTCAGATCAGTTTCCATGTTTTTTGTCATTACTTTATACTTAAAGATGTGCTCTGTTCGCGTCATAAATGTTTTTCAAATATTAAATTTGCTAAAATCCATCTCGATCGGAGGTATCCAACCTTACCACCAGTCTCCGCACAGAAGGTAATAAGCCACCCGATGCCAGAAGCAAAGGCAACTTCGATCTCATTGAAGACATTACCTAAAGACACCCCGACTCAGTGCTTAGGTGGTAGAACAACTACAAAGCTTAAATAAATCTTTAAGAAGATCCATTCGATGACATATTTACCATGCCACAGCTCTGTTACTTTGCTGTTCACAAAACGCATCGCAAACTTGGCCAGGCTCTCCTTTGATCTGTTTCCAAAGTACCTCTCTGCCTTCTGCTGAAGTATGACACAGTCATTCTCATGCCGGATCACATGACAGGTCACGTGACTGCTCACACTCACTGTTCCTTCTTTGAAAACAAGGAGTGTCGGATAACTGTTGACGCCGTTGCTGAGGCACAGGACTTTGTTGTCTTCACAGTTCACAACCCCAATCCTCACCAGCCCGTCCATCTCCTTGGCAAACTCTCTCCACTGAAAACAAGGAAACAGTGTCATTGTACAGACACTGAATACCACTCAGTTCGTGTGCAGTTCGCCATACTGAACGTCAACACTACTGGTATCTGTATCTTGATGGACATGGGACAACGCTGCCGTAGATCTGGTGTTGCTCGAAGAAGTTTCACTGCCCTTGCCAAATCTTGGTCCCTTGCATCCGGACCCAACCTGATCGGTTTTAACGATCTGGCCTAAACCTGTGCTAAAACCCAAAGTTAGCCGCATTGTCATGCAGCCATCCTGTTGACTTTTTATGCGTTTCATATTTATAAATGTCTCACAAGCGTTTCCAAGGATACCGATGATTAGGCATAACTGGGACCCCAACTGTCACCAAGCTGACTTTGCTTTAACCCTTTTCCGAGCTGGATTAATATTTTGCACTCTAAAATGCTTACTGTAAATGTTTATTTAATATTAGCTGGTCAACTGGTTTACATTAACTGACAAGACAAATGACTTGGATGCAGATATTACTCAGGACCTGGGATAAATCAGCGAGACTACACTTCAGCGTGTGCCTTTATCTTACTGTGGGCGCCAAGTCGTGGCAGTGAGGACAGCGGGGGAGGTAGAAATTCACAAACCACAGCTCACCAGAGTTCACTGTGGCATCTGTAGAGAGAACAATGAGCAGCGCTTAACGGCAGATTCATACCTGCCTTCTATGCTAGAATTTCACTAATGGATTCAGATCAGCCAGCAATTGGGAAGGTGTTTTCAAAATGGAACAAGGTTGAATTTCTCAGCATTTTCCTCTGGTGACGTCCAAAGAAAAGCCTCCTGAAATAAGTGACCCCTCAGGTGCCATGGTAACAAGCTGTACTGGAGATTACTGGATTATTTCAGAACCTCAGTATTGGGGAGGGGGGGGAAATCACTTACCAAATTCCCTGCTGTCTAAAGTAATTATCTCAAGGTCGTCATCATAGATGCCTTTTGGAACAGAATGTGTTGCAATTAGTACATATAAAGTCAGGCAAATTAATCATTATTTTAATACTTTTAAATTAAGACAAAATAAAACACGACATTGAATCTTTTTGCTTTAACAAATACGAATGTACTTTCCCCCCATCTTTTTCCTTTTGTTGGCTTATATTTCCGATTCATTTGTGAGAATTTCTTTCAGGACATCTCCAAGGCACATTACATTACATACCAAAGTCATTCTTGTAAAAATCATATGTTTCATATCCACTGCTGTGGTTGCTGTCTTCCAGTCCCTTCTCTCCAAATCTTTCATAGTTCATCCTCAGATCTTCATCCTTTAATACCTCATACACCTGACTAGCCTTATGGAATCTGTCATGAGCATCTTGATCGTTCTGGGAGGGAAGGAAAGTGCATTAGACCGAGTGTAATGTATATAGAATTGAGATGCAATGGTGACATACGTACTCACCGGGTTTTTATCAGGGTGTATTGTCAGAACGAGCTTCTTATAAGCCCGTCGAATATCTCTGGTGGTAGCCTCTCTGGAAACTCCCAGGAATGCATAATAACTATCAGCTGCGGAGATGAAAGCTGCCAGAAACGTTACGACCAATAAGGCCAGCCACGGTTTACAGGGAGACATTCCGATCACTTGAGCCTTCGTGGCGCCTTGGAGGAGCTGCATCATAAGAAATCACTGCAAGGTCCTTCACGGGAAACAGAAATATATTGTCCACAGTTACTCATACATTTCCTAAATGAGAAAAGCGTCGGAGACCCTAGCGTAGGAAAACGTGACAAAAACACAAGTAAAGCAAGCGCTTATACACAAGTGGATGCTACATTGTCAGCGGCATGTGAATACAAATATAAGCCTAAAGATGGTAACATTTTATTGGTTAGTAATGATAGAGATCTTCGGACTGGGAGCATACAATTACACTGAGGCAATTGTTAATTTGGAAATTGACGGCAACTAAAATTGCTACAATCTTACCGGAAATCCTACTATGTAAAACTATTCTGGTTATGCACAGGTTGTATGGCGAAAAGTAGCAGGCAACCAAAAGTTCCTTTGTTCCACCTAAACGCCTTTCAGAATGTACCGAAAGTGATGCGAAACTAACACCCGCTGTAAACAATTATGAAATCATGAAGCTGGCCTTCAGATTTCCAAATTAAATTTCAGATTTCCATAACCGGTTCTCTAAACGACGCAGATAGTTTGAAGCAGTAGTAATGAAACCGCTCGTTATCCTGGAGAAACGTAGGGACACCGTCACGTTCTTCTCAGCCAATCACTAAAGCCAGCCACTGTGAAAGCGTGGCCATCTAAACCCTTTAGAAAATTAATATAATATAATATAATATAATATAATATAATATAATATAAAAGACTGACTGGATTGAATTCGAAGACAAATTTACTCATGTATTACATAGCTTTAGGTTGCAAAAGGAGTTTTAAGGAAATTTAAGGAGTTAGATATTTACTAGATATTATTGTAGATGTCAACAGTTTAAGGACTTTGTGTTTGTTTCATATTAGAAAAGTTTGTGCTCATGCTAAAATAAGACCGATGTAACACATGCACGCCGTGCGCGGAACCGGTTCACGAGCCCCCGCATCCGCTGGATGACGTCATTTCCTGAAACCCTGCGCGCCGTTGCCGGACACGCTATTTCCGCCACTTTTTGAAAAGCCAACTCTGCGCTCATTTATATACACATTTTTTTTTTTTTTGCTGGTTTTCGACAGCGTTCCCAGGAGGGTTCTGGATACGTTTATCAGTAACGGAGGCCGGTGGAAATGGAGTTTCAAGGTCAGTCTTTTCATCTTGTACACAGCTGTGAATAGAGAGCTGACTCTTGCATGCTAGTCGGTTGGAGGAAAAGGCACAGCAGTCGTTAATTAGATACCTGCTAACTTTAACGAACAGTAAAGTTGGAGAAAAATATGTAATCTTGCTCTTAAAATGGGTCACAATGTTTGGTGATGCTTTTGAACGTACAGTGTCGTGGTTGTTAGCTGCATGCCGGTCTCGGCGGCGAGACCGACCCGGCGCTGCTTTAGTGCGGCTTTAAAAGGCGTCGGCGCGTCTTGCACCGCTTTCAGGGCGCGTGCATATCGGCGGAGCCACGCGCCCCGCTTCCCGGGATGCTTTCGCGCGGCCCTCGGGACTCGCTCCGCTGTCCTGTCCGAGTCGGGGAAAAAATCTGCACTACGAGATTGTTTATTTTCTTTGTCCTGGTCCTTGGTACAGAACCGATGACGCTCGGCTCCCCCACTTCTCCCAAACCTGGGCCCGGCGCCCAGTTCCTGCCTGGGTTTCTGATGGGAGACCTGCCAGCTCCTGTCACTCCCCAGCCTCGGACGTTTGGTGGAGCAGGGGGCGGAATGGAAGTGCGCTCTCCTCTCTTGGCAGGTGAGGTTGATGGTGTAATGTTCCAGATATGCTGTAGTTCTGCGTGCCTGTAAGTAAGCAGTATATTGCATTGTGAAGTGCTTTTGCCTGTCTTTGGTTTCAAAATATGACCATTTACTTTTTTTTTTTTTTTAGATGTCTAAATACATTTTTAAATTATGAGGGTGGAATACTAGCACTATTGAATAGTGACTGATCTGTGTTCTGTATTGAGAAGCTGCTCAACCATTCAATTAATTTGTTGTTGTGCATATTTTAGGTAAAAGATCTTTCTGTTTTAATTGTGGTGAAGTCCTGCCTCCTGGTTGTAACAGAAATGGCCTGACCTGGGAAAAGTTTCTGGGCCTAATTAGCTGCACTGTAGACCAACACTTAAAGTGCTTCTGGATGTTTTCCTCTAGCATGAATTTGCTGCCCCTTGATCATTGCTGGATTGAGAACTATGACATTCTCTGTAATCGTCTTCAAATGCAAACATTAACCGTATCAGGAAGAGGAAGTTGTGTGGCTCTGGAGAGGATTGGAGGATCGTCCCAGTGAATCACATGAACCTAGATGTCCAAACGGTTGTTTAGAGCTGCACAATATCACATAGGAATTATAAGGCACATGCTGAGTATTAACCAGGGCTATGAGGCACATGCTGAGTATTAACCAGGGCTATGAGGCACATGCTGAGTATTAACCAGGGCTTCGAGGCACATGCTGAGTATTAACCAGGGCTTCTAATCTCCGCGCGCTGGCTTTTCACTATGCGGACATGTACTTATTTACTCTTGTGCATGACAATGCAACTCTCATTAATGTTTTAGGTCCGCTAATAATCTGCTTACCAAATTGTGGCCATTGGTAAGCGTCTATATAGTAGCGAAAATCTGGAGTCTGTATAAACATGTAAAGCCTTGGTGATTATTGTGCATGCGCCATAAAATTGGTATCAGGGCTCCCACCGGAGGTGTTTGTCAGACCTCAAGGTCTCATTAGCACGGTTTTGAGAACCTATATATGGTAAAATGTCCTAACTCTGATCGTTATGCATGAAGGTATTTGGGTTAGTGAGAGCACTTCCTTTTGTTTCCTTGACAGTCGGGTCACCCCCGCAGCCGGTTGTCCCCACACCTAAGGATAAGAGTGGGGCTCCTCCTGTGAGAAGCATCTACGATGACCTGGCTGGGCCGGGGGTCGGCTTGTCCCCGCTGAGCTCCCGTAAGCAGGTAAGCGCATGCCTTTGCTCTGCCTCAGGCTGGTGTTCATCAGATGGGATGCTTCCACAAACATGTCCGATTCTCCCCCCCCAGCCTTTCTCTATGATGCAGACGCCACTGTCCGGTTTGATGGCCACCACACCAGGGACATGTGAGTCTGTGTGTGTGTGTGTGTGTGTGTGTGTGTGTGTATATAAGTGTGTGTGTATGCATACATATACACACAAACATAGTTTATTTTCTAATAAACACCTTACCTCTCCCGCATGCATATTTGCAGGGAATAATGCTTTATTAATCCCTCTGCCAGCTTCTAGTGTTTTTAGTCCTGCAAGCTTAGCGCAGCAGAGGAAATCGACACTCTCACCGGCACAAGCTGATCCGTTTTACACGCAAGGGGAAGCCCTGTCCTCGGAGGACCAGCTGGACGAAACGTGGGTCACGGTTTTTGGGTAAGTTTGTGCCCGTCTCTTATGAACAGCTGAGGAAAAAGCCTTCGCTCCGTGTTTTGCATAAGCAGGGGGAGCCATTTGACTTTATTCCCCCCGTAGGTTTCCACCCGCGTCGGCTTCCTACATCCTCCTGCAGTTTGCACAGTATGGCAATATATTAAAACATGTGGTAAGAACTTATAGCGCAAGAGGCCAGAGGATAAATGTGTTAATATTTCTTTTAAGTCTGTGAGCGTGTTAGATTGGTCCTGATGGTTTAATATTCTGCACCCAAAACAGATGTCCAACACCGGCAACTGGATGCACATTCAGTACCAGTCCAAGCTGCAGGCTAGAAAGGCGCTTAGTAAGGATGGGAAAATCTTCGGCGAGGCGATCATGATCGGGGTCAAGCCCTGTATAGACAAGGTAAGCTGAGATCACGTGCGAAGATCTCCGTCCTGCTGCGGACTCCCTGCATGCTGATGAAACCTTCCAAAAGGACAAGGCCTATTTTTTGCACTATTAAAAGTTTAATTTTATCTTGGGGGCGGATGGGGGGATTAGTGGGGTAGATGTCCTTTCTTTATTGGGCTTTTCACTGAGACGTAAAACGCTGGATAGAGTTTGTCTCGCTGGGATTCTTACATCTTTAATACCGGCCCCCATCCTCCTCCTCCTCCCTCCCTCTGCACAGAATGTGATGGAGAGCTCTGAGAGAGCCGCCTCCTCCTCCTCCAGCTCGGTGTTCACCCCCCCGGTGAAGGCGGCTGGCACTCCCAGCGTGCATGTCTCCACACCTCGTCCTGCCATGAGGCCCCTCAGTGCAGCTTACAAGGCATCCAGCAGCGACTACCAGGTAAATTTGCAGCTTGTAGGAAGACTTGTGAAAAACAGGCGGCAGCGCTGCCTTGTGCACAAGGGCGCTCCTTGCCACCTTGACTTTATGGGTAATATGTCTACACAGGTGCTACTTGCTGGTTCTGGGAGGTGGGCGGTAGCTTGCATCAATGTCAGCCTTTGTCTGGCATGTGTCTAGCTAATAATAACCTGCTAAGTTGGTAATAAGCCTTTTTTTTTTTTTTTTAAACAGGTGATTTCGGACAAGCAGACGCCCAAGAAAGATGACAGTTTTGTCACCAAAGCCATGGAGTACGTGTTTGGCTGGTGAAGCTGTTCGCCTCCTCGCTGCTCCGGAAAGAGGACGATGGAACTCGGTGACTAGTGATGCGCGCGGATCACGTGACACGCTAGCTCAGTCCTGGCGGTCTCCGATGTCTGTCACCTAAGCCTGTCATAGACGCACCCTGTAAATTATTTGCACTTTATGATTGTCAGATTGTCAGGAATATACATACTCTACTGGATGTGGGTAATTAATCCATTCTATGGTTTGAAATTTAGGGTGCTTAAAGGACTTGGGAGACACTATAATGCAGTGTGAACGTCGGCGAGCTGGCGGTCTCGTGCGACACTGAGTTCCTGCAAAGAATTATGTTTTTTTGCTAAACGGTGGTTCTGAAACTCAGGCTGGTGAGGATTATGTGCGTTATGACTTTAATGAGTCGTAGCAATGAATTTTAAAAGCACTTTTACAGAGTGCGACTTTTAAACTTTGCTTACACCTGTAACATTGCTATTGAAACTTTTTGTGACTTTCCTTGCGTGAGAGACCTTGTATGATGATTTCTTACCGTATATCTTCCTGACTGTTCAGTCCTTCCTAACAGATACAGTGAACACTCTGTGTTATGTATGTAATAAATACAGTATTATTATTACAGTGTGGAGTTTACTGCTGCAATACACAGTTTGACATTTTGTTGTTATGCACTTATTGTTCCATAGGGCTGCTGGAGATGATTCTGAGTTTGAAAAACAAATAATGAAAATACTAGAAAGCGCTTGTATTGTGATGAGATTTGCATTACATATCCAGTGAATTGTATCACTGAAAACTATTAGAGCTGCTTTGAAGCAGTACATCCAGCCAAACGGTTACGATGGCTACGTTCCCGTTTCAGCAAAGCCCGTCTCGCCATTATGGAGGCCGGATATTAAGGTGTTTCAAAGTCTGTTTAAGCTAATGCACACCACAGCAGTCTCCACAATAATGAGTAAAGCTTGCCTACCTTCTGATGTGTCAGTAAAAATTTAGTTTCTATTTCAGCAATTCCAGTATTTTGCTTTAAAAGCACCGGCTGTTCTGTACTCATGTAAGCGAAATTGAGCACCAAACAAACCACCACGCATCCCTGCATGTAAATATTTGAGAGGAAGGTCAGTTAGGCTTTCTGTTATATCCTCGGGGCTGGCGCTCGACATGTCCAGCCCCGGAGGTCGTGCAGACCTGCTCACTTGAGACCGATAGTGTGTGTGATGGTAGGTCTCCAGCTAGGTAATATGCTTTCAGTGCCTGGCAGAGGGATGTGCAGGCGATACATCTTGATTAACTGCGATTTTCTCTGAGGGTAATAGTTGACATAACCTTGTTGCGAGTGATTGTGAACTTGTTTCATGCAGTATCTATAAAGGAACATCTTCTGTTCTCTGTGAACTGCGCTGATTGCTATAAGATGCTAATTATTAATATTTCATGTTTAACCTTTCCAACCAATATTTCTGATGGAGTGGGGATTTATCTCTCTCTGCGTTTTTGCCTAATGGGTACCGGTATATACTTGTGTACCTGGGTAGGCTTTGTCATGATGACTTGTATTATTAGCGGCTCTGATTTAGTATTAAAGTTGCCAGCAGAGGGCAGCATTCTATTTCATTATTCATAGGTTCGAACGTCGTGTTTGAATCCGCTTGAACTGCATTGTGCAAATGATCATCAATCATGCATACACTGCGGTGATTATGTTGCGAGAGGGTGGACTCCTTTTTTTTTTTTGGTAAGTGATTAAAAAAAAAAAAAGCCTAGGGCACTGGGTCAAACACCTATACTTTTAACAAAACTCGGTAGGTTCAATTAAAAGCAGGGGTGAAAGAGGGTTTATAAAGTAATGCAACAGATGAACAGGCAGCTGCTGCCATAACAAATTTACCATGTACCTTCCTGGACCCCCGCACGCTACTGGAGATTGCCTGCCATTTCTGTTTATTAATTATATTTTAGGTTAATTCTGCGCCCTTGCTACGGAGTGAAAGATAAACCCGCGTGGTTTCCAAGCGGAGGGCAGCGAGTCGAAGGCGAAGATAATTACTCATGAAGCAGGGGGTGAAAGAGCAGATTTAATCGTGGGGACAGACACCGTTAGAGAAACAAGCAATTAGAGAAACCGAATCTACGATGCGGCAACCAGAGTTTACTATCCAGATGCACTTCAAGGAGGAAGAGAAACATCCATATTGAATTTGAGTTGATTTACAGACGCAAGCCTGTGCTTCCTTAAGCTATATATAGCTTATATATGTCAATTAGTACATATGCAGTTGGTGATCTGGAAAAATTGCATTTGACAAATCATCTTTGCTTCGCATCCGTTTTGACTTTTTCCCTTATTGAATCAAACTGTGCTATAATAATGGTCACCGTTGTATATTTGCCATTGTGGCGGAAGCCGAAAGACACAGGCATTGCCGTGCAATCTTTAATTTCTTTCTGTTGTTTGAAAGACAGGCAATGATGAATTAAAAACCGAGGGAAGCATCTTAGGCCCAGGTGGAATACATCAACCGAGTGACATTTCCGAATTTTTTCACATTTGCGATTGTGCTGAATGTGGGATTATAATATTGCCGGGGCTCTTGTTTTTCATTAAAACTTTGTCTTGCTCTAGGTCTGGAAATGAATGCGGCTCGAGTGAAAACGGGTCCAAACGGATGGAGGTGACAGGGCTCTCTCAGAATCAAATCTAAAAACGTGTACCTTTCAGCTGTGGAAATAGAGGCGCTGAGACCAGTCCTTCAAGCGCGTGGGCTTTCCAGCCTCTCTTCTGATGATATCCCGATTGAGATTAATCTCAATATTTAGTAGGCTTATCGGGCTTAACGCGCTTAATGTGCCTCTGTTTTCTCCGTTAATAAAATATCAAAGCCCTATTTTAATCATGTTGATTTCGGTTTTTAATTATCTGCAGGCAGCAGCAAAACACTCGCATACGTTTCTTTAATACGCCTCTTTCTCGTCCTTAATGTGCGTGTGTGTGCCCGAGCAGTTAGGGACGCTAATTAGCCTACATGGTCTGTAGTGTGAGCCTGTGTGCGTGCAGACCCCACAATGGCCCGGAACCTTATCCAGGGCGTTCCCCTGCCCTAAACTGCCTGAGACAGGCTGTCGACCTCCTCCCTTTAACCTTGTCCTGGATATGAAGCGGGAAGATGGATAGGTATCCAGTGCTGAAGGCGCGTGCAGTACAGTGTGTGTGCTTCCCTGAGCCAGGATACTGCCGCTCTGCCCTGATTTAAAATAAGACCCTTTCTTGATTTCAAGAACAAGCCCCAAACTCCGCAGAGCATCAACCTGAGCCTTAACCTGCAGGTATTGTTTGCTGTGCTATTTTCATAAGCTTTTGAAGGAAAGCCTGAATCTCTGCTGGGTTTTCACTTATGACATGTATTTAAGTTACAGGCACAAATACTGCTGAGAAAAATAAACCTCCATAATCTCAATTTGCACACTTCGGTCAATTACAGACCTGCTTTTGAACGTCAAGTGTCTGTTCGGAGAATGAAGAAATCGGATGACTATAAGAGGAAGTATATACAGACTGCATAATGGATATATATGGAAATATGTATAGAGACGTATAGGAATTGCTGTCGACCGTTTGACGTTATATGTGCCGCATCTAGTGCAAGGAGACATGCAGAAAGGTGCAGTATCTGTTCGGCAAGAAGCCTGCACGGGTATAAACAGATGAAAGGCAGCAATTTATCAGAGAACCGGGTCGAGTCTTTTTCAGAAACATGTCCATTTTATGCATTTATGTGGGGCTTCTGTTAATAGTTAATGGGCGGCGATCTCCGTATAATTGATGTTGGCTGAGCTCGGCGGGAAGGATGAGGGCAACTTTAGGGAAATGCGGAAGGTTAATGTAAAACAGTCAGGATGTAGGGTCTCTGTTCATTTCGTAATCTAATACGCGAGGAGATCAGCCCCGAATTAAGGAGCTTTGCGCCGCCGATGGGACGTCAGCAAATCCCGTTACGCTCATTAATTCGTAGATTTGATTAAATCGAAAGATGCTGTAATGCGCGGCGACTGACCTGTTATTTAATCACCGCGGCCAGGGAGGAGCACGGACGGCCATGTCAACAAGCTCAAGTTGGAAATGCCAGTGCTCTATAATGAGAGGAAAGTGCATCAAGTACAGGACGGGTAGTGGGGGACGCGGGCGAAGCAGAAAGGAAGCAATTCGGATGGAAAAGAACGGGGCCCCCCTTTTCAGCGGACAATTGAATAAAGGCAGAAAATCGATAACAATATCTGCCGATTACAATCATCAAGGTTCACTTCTCTTTGGAGATTACACACCCAATTCCCCTAAGAGGCCGGTCTGATACAGGGATCGATAGCGGAACAGGGGCGTGCGGGGCCCCCGAGTAGAGAAAGCGTATTCCGTCTCGCGCTGCTTCTTGATACGGTTTCTGCACCCCGGAGTTCGCCGCCGCGACGCAAAACCGGCTCACGTTACGGGTGGAGTATGAAGGCATATAGATATGTGCTCCCCAAAAACATGGATGAGGTTGGATGAGCGATGGGGGTACAGGGACCCTTGGCGCTTATCGAAGATCTCTGCACTGAACACCAAGGCACCCTTTGGAGCAGAGATTTTTTAGGTGATGGATGGATACTGACCACTACAGTATGCCTTATATAAATGTTTATATATCCTACAGTTCCATTGTAATTTTTGTATACTTTATTTATGGATATAAGACAAACATGGTCATCTTTTTTCTTTATATATGATCCTGACATACATCCCGATATACTTTGCAGCCATGAGAGCTGAGGGCTTTCCATAAGTTTGGAATGGGATTTTCTGCCCATTCATCAGAAGAACATTTATGAGGTCAGGCACTGATGTTGGATGTACCAAGACATTTTGGGTAATTCTATGTTTCCAACTTTATGGGACCAGCTTGGGGAAGGCGGCCCTTTTCTGTTCCAACATGACTGTGCCCCAGTGCACAAAGCAAGGTCCATAAAGACATGGTTGGGTGAGTTTGGTGTGGAAGAACTTGACTGGCCCACACAGAGCCCTGACCTCAAACCCATCAAACACCTTTGGGATGAACTACAATTGAGATAGCCAGCCAGGCCACCATCCGTGCCTGACCTCACAAATGCTCTTCTGGATGAATGGGCAAAAATTCCCACAGACGCAGTCTTAAATCTCGTGGAAGGCCTTCAAAGAAGAGAGGCCGCTGTTATAGCTGCAAAGGGGGGGACCAGCTCCATAGTGATGGCTATGCATTTAGAATGGGATGTCATAAAAGTTCCTGTAGGTGTAATGACCAGGTGTCCTTATAGTATACGTCAGGGTATATGAATTTTTGCCAACCTAATTACAAAGATATAAGGATGGAAATTACATGGAATCTTTTATTGCTGTGAAAATATAATAGTAAATTCATACATCAACTGAAGCATTTTCTATTCCCACTTATCTTATGCTGTGCTTGGGGGGGGGGGGTCCAAAGTCAGGAAAAACCCAGGACGGGGCGCCAACCCATCACAGAGCACTCATACCATTCATACATACACGGAATTCATACATATTGATATTTTTTGCATTTGTTACATTCTTGTATACTCATCAATCTCCCAACCAGGCTCAGCAACTGTCCCCCCATCTCGAATTCTGCCAGCCAATATTTTTTTTTTTGTAATACTGTAAATGGGAAGGAGCAAAGTCATTTTTTTTTTTACACCCTGGGACCAACTAACATCTTAGAGCTGGAGTTGAACCTTATAGATATGAGGCTGTGGTGACAATCTTATACCATTTAAGGCAGGGGTCTCAAACTCCATTCCTGGAGGGCCGGAGCCCTGTGTAGCTTAGTTCTTTCCCCTTTCCACCAGAAATGATTCAGCTCAACTGCTGTGTGGTAATTAGCACAAGGAGTTGAATCAGGTGTGTTAAATGAGGGCGAACCAAAAACTGTGTAGGGCTCCGCCCCCCCAGGGCTGGAGTTTGAGACCCCTGATTTAAGGGTTATATGGTGTTAGTATGGTATTATACTGTATATGATGAGTATGGTTGGCTTCCCTTTATCTGTCCTTTCATGGCCTCTTCAGTGTTGCCCCCTAGAGTCCAGCACCGGCATCACATCCTCTGAGTCGGGAGGAGTCGGCTCTGCATGGGTCCTAATGGAAATCTCGGCCTTCGCACGGACTTGCGTATGGGGTGGAAGCGGAAGCCGTGCTGCTCCGTACATCCAGCTGGGCCGGCGGGAGCCAGATCGCAGTGGCTTCCGCGGCACTCTGCGTTTCCAGGCCTCCCGCATCCCCGGGTGCGTCGCTCTCTCCCATCTGCTCCGCGGCGGCCGGCGACTTCTCTCCAGCACTGTTGGCAAGGTCGCGGCGTTCCCTGTTTACCGTCTTGTCATGTCACGTCGGTGACATTGGGGAGGGGGCGGGGGAGAAAGAGGTTTGGTCTGGTTTATGCACCCCCCAAACCCCCCCGTCACCGGCACAGTTATTCAGAGTGAGGCAGACAGGGTGATTGTATGTCATGCAAAGCGCATAATGGCGACTTCTCTGACAAGCAAAGACTGCCGTTCTCCTGTCAGCGATCCGGGTAAAGTGTGCACCGAAGGGAGGTACCGTTTCCCACCGGAGGAGACTGGTGACGTTTCCGAAGGCCGCGCGCAGAATGGAGACAGGGGAGAGAGTTTCAGGCCTGTATCATGGTGGAGTGCAGATATGATGTTATCTCTTCCCCTGTTTGATCACCTGAATGACAAGTGGCAGTGGCTCTGGGGAACTTGTTATCGCATCTCTGACCGAAGTACGTGCGCCTGCCAGAAGTCTATCTGCAGCACATCAGTCACACGTGTACTCATCCATGCTGCCTCTCGATAACGGTCTGCACCAGGAGCCCGTATCTTCAGCCTTAAAGGCCGACCGACGCATCCTCTTGATTAAAAATGAAGAGGGGAGAGACAAGGGGAATTTGCTCGGGAGAGACTGCGAACCCCATCCCCCCCCCCAGCTGTCGCTACTTCTGGTCCGCAAGTCGGTCGTCTGAGCGCCGAGGTGACGCCTGACGCGCGGGACCCAGAATATGATGTTCTTGTCTCCCGTGGTCCAGCCTGGCACCTGGGCTTATTTGGGCATGGCCACCACTTTCCCAGTGCTCGCTAATGTAGATCCAGTTCCCCTGCAGTGAGTTAATGTTGTCGGGGTGAGAAATCGAAAGAAAGGACTGGGGGGGGGGATATGTTTGCACATTTGTGATGAGTGACCCTATTAACCAGAGGCAAATGAGATCCGTTTCTGCTCCCCTCGATTGTTAATGCTGTGGTCCCATCCGAAGGCGGTTTGACTGTTCTGGGATCAGTGCGTAATGATTGCATAGCCCCCCCCCCGCGCTGCATGGTGGCTCAGTAGGGGGCGCTGTGACCTGAAACCTCCAGGATTGTGGGTTTGATTCCTTTCCCCTGTTCTGTGTGTGTGGAGAGTGCAGATTCTTTCAAGTACTCCATTGTCCTCCCCTAGTACAAACATGCGTTGCCCATAGAGTGTGTGTGTGCGTGTATGTGTGTGCGTGTGTGTGTGCCCTATGATGGGCTGGCCCCTTAGCCAGGGTGTTCCTTGCCCTGTGCCCTTTATTTCCTGGGATGAGCTCCGGTCTCACTGCGGTCCTGTTGTGGAGAAGCAGTTATGGAAGATGGATGGATGGATGGATGAATAAGCCTTTGTCTGGGACACTTATTTAACAGCAGGTTCAATTGCTTCATCTACCAGACATAAAAGTGCGTCCAGCTGGGCTTGGAGCAGGATCCTTATTAGTGTTAGATATAGCAGTGTCTCCAAGCCTGGTTGTCGGGGAACCACAGATGATCCACTTTTTTGGAGGGAGAGAGACTGTGGGCCCCTGGCGATGGGACTGGGAGACACCGAAATATAGTATCAGCTAAAGGTGGGGGGGGGGGGGGGGGCTGGGCATAGCACCTCCCTGTGCCCCTGGTACCATGTAATTCCAAGCCGGTATTCCAATATCATGAGTATTGGTGACATCACACGTTGCTTCCGCCCATTGCACAAGAGGGCACCCACTAGCCACGCCCCCTTTGAAGCTAGGAGGAAATTGGTAGATAGTAATAAATGAAACATTTGTCTACGGTGATCCTAATGCTTATGGAAAGAACATTTTTACGCTCCTTAAAATCCCTTTCCTGGCCATGGGAAAATGCACATTAACGGTAAGCGGTCTCTCACATCGGAAACCCGTGACCGTGACATTTACTGCAACATTTTATGCGCTGACCTTCTTCTCCCGGCCTCGTCGCAATTAAAGCGTCACAACGCATGTGACACACATTGGTGACATGCGAGAGTCGCTTCCGCGATACCCTAACAGGAGTCTCATTCTGGCTCTCTCTCCATGAGCAGAGACAGAATTCCACCGCCCGCCAGGCTGCCTCTCATTTCATGCACGGGTGGGTTTCAAACTGCATAAAGACAGGACCCAGTAGCTGGAATAAAGTAACATATCAGGGGATGCAAACAGGATCCGTCTACTTTGCGTTTCCTTCCGCACTTTACCGTCTCCATGCAACAGACGTGCAGATTTGATGCCTCCAGTGGGCCGCAGAGCCCCTGCACACCACATGCTGAACCTACACGGCGTGCCCTTTCTGTAAAGTGAGCGGCCGGGGGCAGAGTGATTGCCCACTGCTGGTTGGGAATCGAGGGAAATAGGCACTAAACTCTCCCCACAGTGGGAACCAAAATCAGCCCTTAAACGGATTTGCAGCAACGTCGGGTAATAGCAGTCTGTGGAAAATCAAGCTGCCATTACAGAGAGGGAAAAAGAAGCAGCTCTTTATAGTCCAGACTCTGCTACTCGTCCTCCCTGCAGAGGAGGGATAAAGGGAGGTGAAATCAATAAAGATCCTGGGGGGGGGGAGGGGGGGCGACATTGGATATTGCGCATAACTTACTCACCAAGACTCGGGATTTAACATAATTTGCCATGTCCTCAGCTACAGAATCTGCCCACTCATCTGATACTTACGGGCTTGGTTTTCCGCTATCTCAGCGGGGGTCCATCTTTCTATATTTATTCCATTAGGCGTCGCGGGATTCGACGGCCAAGTGCTGCGCCCAGCCCCCCGCCCCCCCGGTATAATTTGTCGCTTACTTTGTTAACGTTCCCTGGCAGTGGATCCCGAAAATCCGTACTCCACCCTGAACACAATCTCATTAGCACTCACAGCAACAAAAACTGTAGCAGGGGGGCAGTGTGCCAGTGAAAGTAACAAGCGGTGTTCTCCATTAAACTGCAATCTGTTCATTCAAAATATTAGGGCGTGGAGATGTTCAGTCGCCTCCGAGACGTTTCTGTTTAAACGCAGCCCTTTTTATAGCTTGGGAAGGGGAAGAGATGTATTGTATTATTATATTATGTATTATAGCTGTGAAATCGGATGAAATTCCAGGCATCACTGTTATTTATTTATTTTATTTTTTTTACGATCAAAGAAATTGTTCTATCAAATGCCCATGGCCTGCAAACACAGTGAGCTCTGTAAAGAAGTGTTTTTTCCCCTTCCCTGGGAGAGGAAAGCCTTTAGCATTGAGATCGACACCCTCAGAACACTGAGCCAGGAAAAGAAGCAATATCTGAGCGTTTGGGCTGCTTTGAGCAGCCGTGTTAATGAAAGGTCTTAGCAGTATGTGTTACTTGCCAGTATTTAGCTACGCTCGCCAGCTCGCTGAGATGGGAAGAGGACGAATCAGCTGGTCCGGAGAGGCCGTGGTCGTAGGTTCCTGTTGCCCCTAACACCCATTCAGCCAATGGGAGCGCTGCTCTTCAGACCCTATGTTTTTAAAGATGCCGACTTCTTCCCAGTGCAAGGAGCTGTTGGGCCAACATTATTCATGTCAGAGCCTGCGGATAAACAGGTGTAGAGTCAATGGGTGGGGGAACAAGATAGTGCTCTCTGGGCTTTGAGCTGCAGGAGAGAGAAATGTGTTTTCTTAATTTTTTTGCCATCTACAACTGAAAAAAATGCTTCCATGCCACCTCATGCCACAACCTCTTTTAAAATTATTAAATGAAGTTGCTGGCATCTTGACTGCTTAGTTGCTGTTCCCAGAGCAGATTTATTCTTTTTGTTTTTAGTTTATGATTGCACAGGGTCATTTATGCATGTGCTGGAGAATGGGAATCAATAACACATATTACTGGTTTGCTCTTAATCCTGGGTGAGTTTTTTTTCTTCTTTTTTTCATCATTAGGCTGTTAAAATAAATTGCTGAGGTGCAACACAGGCTTGCATTTCAACAGAGGGAGGTACGCCGTGATAAATTTGATCATGAAACAGCATCGAACATTACAGAAATGAAAAGGCGTTTTGAACCTTGTGATATATCATGTCTCTGTTTAATGTCACTCCTTTGTCTGAAGCAAATTCTCATTCATACCTGTGGTGTAGCATCTGAAAGCACAACTGCTCACCAAATAGATCTAATTAAGCCACAGAACATACAGATCCTACAAAAGAAGTCTGGTTAATGAAATCCCCGTATTGGGGCATTGTTGTTGTGACCAACTATTGGCTCCTCAAGACAATATTTTGAAATTCAGGCTAATTCTAATAAACTAGTTTCATTTATTGCTATTTGAATACTGCTCTGAATTTTTGGCTGTATCATTTTTAGAAAACAATATCAGAAGGCGACGCGATGGTGTACAACTTAGGTTGTGCATATGTGGCTATTGTGTACATTTGACATCAATGCTAATGTTCAAATTAGCGCTAATTAACGTTCGAAACAGTAACGTTTATCTCAGGCTATAAGAACATAATACAGAAAAAACAACATCTTTGTTGGGGTCAGAGGAAAGAACATTCTATGAACACTGAGATTTTTATTCTTAGTAGAAAAAAAATCTTTTTAATTGTGTTATTTTTGCATCAGGTAACTGTCAAAAGATTTCAAAGTTTATTAATACTGTACTTTCACCATAACTGTTTAGTCCATTTCTTGATTTTTCTTAAGCTGCTGCACAAGTTGAATATCCAGGCTGAAAAAAGTAAATCACTTAAATGCAGCATGAATCCATGTTGGATTTGGTCATTAAAGATGGCCTTCCTTGTTTCATTGAGTTCAGGTCATTAGCTTTCTTCATGAGCAAATGAAGCATTTATTGTTTTATGTGAGCCTCTGCATGCGTTCAGTACGCCATGGTTGGCTTTCTTCTAATATGGTATTGTTCTATTTGCTTAGTGCTCACTGTAATCCCAAATGGCTTAAAATATCTTCTGCCTTTGACTCTTCCATACAGGTTTTTATCTAGACATATTTGCTTTTAACACGGTCAGTCTGGGTTTAACCAGTCCCACGGTAGTCCAGGAGTATCCTCATGCTTGTAAGCCAATCACTAATCCTTTGTGATTCTTTGTGACTCTTTGTGTGGGGGGGTGGTCTGTGCATACAGTCATTTTTTAAACACCCAGCCGCTGGGCTTGATTACTGAAGGATGTTTACATTCCGAGCAGCAATTACACTAGACCAGAGTTGTTTTTCCTTCCACCGAGGCAGAAAACTGACCTAGTGGATGAGCTCCAGACGCTGTCGAAGGAGTCGCAGGTTCCGCATCCTTCGCCCCCGCTCAGCCACAGTCCCCTGCCGGTCGCCGGGGGGGTGACGTGACAGCACTTAAGGCCCGTTCCCTGCCCCTCCTGACTCAGCACCCCGCTCTGGTGGCCTCACAGAGGCCTCTTAATCCCAAAGAGCGTAGGAGCAGAGGGAGCAGGTAGCCAATTCAGATAGTTTTCCCCTCTCCATGGCCAGGCAGCTCTTGTGGAGTGTCCCTCCCCAGGTAGGAGGACAAATTTGCCAAAATTATAGGCTGAACGTTCAGTCAAGGAGCGAAATTGCCAGCCGGCTGATTGCAGCCCATTGCTGCACACGTGCCTTAAAAACACCTGGGGAGGTGTTGCACGACGCTCCCATCCTCCCAAAGTAAGGGGAGATTGAGGGAACTCACTTTTTTTCCCCCTCTCCTGTTTGTCCTCTGCTTAGTGTGGCCATTACTGCGGAGTGATTGATGCTAGCCTTCACCAGAATAAGCTCTTTCCAAAGGCTCTGTGACAGGCTGAGGCCCATCAGTCTGTCAAGACAACTGCCCTCCTCTAGGATGGATTGGCGCTAATGCGTTTTGCATTTTGACAAGAATGTCCCCGGTGATAATGTTATGATGTGGGTGGAGACCCGAGCGAATCGCTGCTTCAGACCTCCTATGACGTAGTAACTTCGCGTCGCAGCTTAGCAAAGTGCGAGGGAAGGTGAATCGGACAGGTTAAGCGGGTAGTCAAAGTTTCATTTGAATCGCAGTTATAACACTGGCTATTCTGAAGTTGATTCAGAAAATTGGAAATTATACTGGGGTCATAAAAGGTGTGAAAGTGTAAAAATAAGTAGAAACGCGCGTCATGAATATGCATTTTTTTATTGTTTTGTTTATATTTGGGTTGACGTAATGTCTACTGTTTTTAATCCAGTTAGTGATCTTATATCCGTATGGTTTATTTATTTGCCTTTATGCATGAAACGGGGAAACTATACTGTGACCTCCTTGTGTATTGTTTTCCACCGCTTTGAAAATAGATCGTTAGTCGTAGCAAATTCAAGTGCTGAGACTTAATGTTTTTAACTTACACTTCCCAGTAAGCAACCGCTTTACTAAAGTTCACAAAATGCTTAGCTGAATCTGAGAATTGAATCGAATCGAATTGAATCTTTTTATTATACTTTTGATTTCAAATAGCAATGTTTTAGAAATATTTCACATAACACTATCAGATGCCAGTTAAAATGACAGATGCAGTGTTTCTCTATACAATACGCCAGTGGCGCATTACCTTTTCCGTGGGAATTGATGCATACACCAGTAGTTAAGAAAAAGGGTGGTATTTGCAGAAAGCGAAAGATTAATTACCTCAAAATGACTAAGAAAACAGATATTCCCATTTTCTGCCAAGATTTGTATTCATTGTTTTGAAAAAGCGTTTTCAGCACTTCCATAATGTGTTCAAGCAATCATGTATGATTTGCTTTGGTGGTTTAGATTTGTACGTCACATTCTTTTAAAATAATAATTCAAGAAGGCCTGAAATCGGATGAAAAGAATTTCGGCAATAAATCAATGTAGCCTATAACCTAAACTTGGTTTAAAAAATGTTATTTTGTGAGTTTGTCCGGAGAATTATGGATTAATTATATGGATTCATCGGAAAGTTGATCTCACATAACTAAAACTATAAATTTTTTATCATTTGCAATCAGCACGACGCTGAACGCTCATATTAGCATGCTGTCTATTGTAGCTGTTAAACTCTTGATATTATCGTGTTTATATTGGCACGATTTTCCAGACCGTCCCATTAGCGGATTTTACTCTAAATTAATTATGCGTGAACAAGAACAACCAAGTGTTCATCTCTGAAGTTTTAAAAAAACGCATTTCAATGTATAGTTTCAGTAAAACCCCCACGAGTTTAGTCCATTTAAATCTGTTATTAAAAACAATATAATGTTTCCCCCCTAAAAGGGCACGCACTTATACCATATTGTACATTCATCATTACTCTTAACGTGAGCAAAAATAATTTATAGGCCCAAGTAAAAGTGAAGGAAGATCGGTGAGTTTATATTTGCGTCGGCTCAAAATTGAGCGCAATACAGAAGCGCCTTGCGAGACTGGGGAAATTGAAATGAAACCAGACCTCCAGTAATTCAAAAGCCGATTGCTCTCATTTTTTCACAATGCCAACATGTTGACAAGCATTTCAAAAGCCATTCTGGGGGAAAAAGGGGAGAGGAATTGTGCCATTTCTCTTCTTTCTGCACTGCGGGGATCGGCCTTAATAGAATTTTGCTCTATATTTTCGCAGTATTTAAAGGCATTGGAAGTGACTGAATCAATTGTTTGTGTCTGTAGGGTATGTATTAGAGTACTTGTGCTTGTGTTATTTTGTTAATGGGTAGCTGGCAGAATGATCACTTAATTAACCTCATGTATTAGTGGGAAAACGAAAATGTCTGCTACATCAAATGGAAAAAAGATGAAAACTATGGATTTATGCATTTTTGTACGAGAGAATGGATGAAAGTTGTTTTCATAAGCACTTACTGTTACTTACAATTATGATTACTGTTTCATAACTCCAACTACTGCATTTTGCTATGAAATAACACCAGGTTGCAGAACTGATTTTATTTTTTTTACTTTGGAGTAAGATGAGAGCAAAATGAGCTAAATTATTTAAAAGACCAAATGTTCTGTGAACGAGGCGCCATTATTTTTCATCTTGATGTGTAAACTTGCAGAAAAGCCATTTACGAATTACCAGCGATGAGTGATCTTATACTTAGATGATTTTACTGCGGAAGCACTGATTCAGAACTGGTCTAATACTATACTTGTTCTGGTTATTGGCTTTTATTTTTATTATTTATTTATATATATTTTGCATGTAGGATAATGCGCGACAGGAAAACCGGAGGCTGTACGCTGAATTTACACGGTCATTATACCAGCAGCGCCGGCGTATTCACTGCGGTGGCAGGCTCTCATTAATATGAAGCAGGGCTTAGCTGACCGTTTTTATTCTTGATGATTTGCGTAGGAAAAGCAACCGCTACGCTGCAGCGACTTCAACAACGTCAATAACTCCAGCGCTATCATCTAGGGTCGCGAACCCCCCGTGTTGTTAAATCCATCATCAGAGATAACTGGCCAGGCGCGGAGCGGAAACGCCGCCTCTCCCTAGTAGGCCTCGACCCCCCCCGGGGAGGAAAGGCTGGATCCTTAACACTGATACCCCGCTCTGACGGCTCTGCTTGGAAAAGCTTAATCTACATTAAGATCCACCGCTCAGCCTCGGGACAATGAATAATGAAATCGTAGCCCACTGGACCGTATGCGTGGATCTGATCTACTTGGACACCGACTCTGTTTCCCTTCACCTGCCGAAAGATGGAAAGCTGTTTTATTGCCCCCCCCCCCAGATGTGCAGAGGGATGTTTGTACGGATAGGCGCCACTGAACAGTGAAAGTGAAATGGAAACCCATTTGACCACATGTGAAGTTAAGGTGTTATCAGCGCCGACTGGCTGCCTCCGGGAGCGCGGCGTGCAGCCGGAGACGGCGCCGAGACTCGGGCGGCTGCCCTGCGTGTTCAGTAAATGGCATTTCTGCGGGCGCGCCCGCCGGGGAGCCGCTGTCAGACCCCGGCCCCCAGCGCCGCGTCCCTTATCTCGTCTTACTCATTTGTGTTGCGACAAAGGTAGAGAGCGTTCCCCGGCGGAATGATGAACGGCAAATAAATGCCGCCGTGGCTGGTTTTCCATCGCCGGAATAATTCTCCAGAATGGCGTCTGGTGCCCTTGCAGCGGAGCTGATGATGACACGGATTTATGGTTTAACTTCCCGACGGAATGTCTCTTTCCCTCTTATCTCCCGTGTGCCTCCCAGCTTCGCCGGTTGGTCTTAAGTTACCGTTAATGTCCCCGGTCTTTGCCTTTGTCCTTGAGATTTATAAACGCGCTGCCCTGTTTAACTTGGGTAGATGTAGCCGCCCCAGAGTCATGTTTATGCGGAGCATCGGCCTATGATGAGACACTGCTCATTTGTGAAGAAGGAACTTATCAGTACTGTATTTATTATGGTATTCGGATTGTATATAATAATAATAATAATAATAATAATAATAATAATAATAAGAAGAAGAAGAATGTAATGATGTTGATAAATAGATACGTAGACTTTATATATATATATATA
>JAODKE010000037.1:9448502-9470514 GCA_026779605.1 Mormyrus hasselquistii
TTTTCCGGGTGGGATATAACCGGAGGGAGAGAAGAGGGGGAAGAGAAACTAACCCCCCCCCCCCCCCCCCCCCCCCCCGTATTATCCGTGTCTCCAGAAATAATAAGAATCCCAGGGTTTATTGTTCGGCCTGACCTGGCTTTTTCCGTTAGAGGTTCCTCGTCCTATTCTGGCTGGTCCCAGTGCCAGGTATTTGCCCAGTGATGGACCCCTCTCCGTGACCCTGATCAGGAAAAGAGAATGAGATGGACATCAGTCTTCACCAAGGGCATAACTTTGGGCTGAGTATTGGGGTAGGGGGTTTCCACCAGTTTTGGGTTTGTATTATTTTGATTGGTTTCAATTATTTGGGAAGTTACAACCCCCTCATCCCCCATAATTTACTGCCATGATCTTTACATTCAAATAGTTTTCTTCTTTATTTTTTTTGCAAAAAAAAAAAACACAAGTATATGCAAGTTTTTTTGGCAAATGTGACTTAGAAATTGGGCTGTAATTTTGCCTTTTTAATTAATTTGCTTGTTATTCTTTGCATGACGACAGTAGTTTTACACATTAGTCTGTGATTTTAAAGCTCATAATTTCTTCAGAAAAATAAGAGGTTCTGCAGAAGGCAAAGGAAAGGCTTCATGAATCCGTCCAGGATGCCCTGCTTCCTGGCGTCCGGGATGAATATGTGTTGGCTGAATGTTGCGTTTGTTGTGAATTTCCGTCACTGTAGCTCTGAGTTCCCATTTCTCGCCCTAAGCTTCTTATTTTTCACATTCCGCAAACGGTGTTTGTGGTGGCTGTTTGTTGGATCCCAAGTGTTATAAATCTCAGAAATAAGTCGTACCGGGGGGGTGAAAAGGTAACGCCAGTTGGCAATGCATGTGGCGAAAAAAAACCACCTCTCTCCGCATCCCAGAAAAAACACGACACATTTTTTCCCCCGTTTTCCTCGAACATGATTTATGGTGTAATCGAGGGGGGGGGGCAAGCTCACTGACTCCTTTGTTTCACTGGTCCTGCCCTCAGTCTCATTCCGTGTATGAGAGCGTGGCAGGGGTCACACTCTACCTCTTTCATTTCAGGTCGAAGGGGCTTAGTGGCTGAAGCACCAATCATATCCAGCGGGTAAACAGCATTGGGCTTAAACAGAGACGGATCTTTTCGGTCCGCTCCCCTGCGATATCGCGGCCTTTCTTCAGTGGGATATTTTTGGTTTTATGACGTGGGAATGTGGCGCTGGTCAGACTCCAGTGCAGAGTGTAAATAACCCCACAGCTTCTGGATTCGGCCACCCCCCCAACGGTTTACATAGTCTGGGTGCCTGTGATCCCCTCCATTATCCGAGCAACACTGAGACTGCCCTCCCCCATTTTAAAATGCATCGTGGGGCCATAAAACCCTGCCACCGTATTGATCGAGTGACGCTAGGCATGGGGATGTGTCTAATTCCATTCCTGCCACGCACACCCCCCCCTTCCCACCCCAGGGGTATCGGCAGGCTTCTTTAAACTTTATAAGAGATCATTTAACAATTACCAGAGAGTGACACACACATACAGTATAGGAAGAACTCCCACCTGATCTGGATGCTTAGGGTGTGGTCTCTTAAAAAAATGTGACACCCAGTCTTTAACTGAGGGAAAAAAATACAAGATTTAAGATTTTACAGTGTATATGATTTTAATTATGGGATGGCTGGAATGTCAGAGTAGATAAAAAAGGTCAGTAAAAACATAAGCAGGTTCATCAGTATTTACAGCATCTTTTCTCCTCGATTTGGAGGTGTGACCTTAGTCGTTTGAACAGACGGGATCCTTCACACCAATGAATGTGGTTGGAGACACTCAGTTTGTGTTTAAAATCAATATTAACAGTTGGAATATAATGTTACTTTCACATTGATCAGATTTATGCCTCTGTCCCTTTTTTATGGACAGAGACATTTTGAATGCAGTAAAACATATTTTATATACACAGTAAATGTTACAGCAAGTTGAAATTCTCATTAATCTCCTTTAAACCGTCGGGTGTTGACCTTTTCCTCGTGCAACAGCAATTACAAAGCCAAGCTGTTTCACTGTTTGCAACGAAAGGGAAATTAATACGGTAGCAAACCTCACATGTGATTTAGTGAATAATATTTCTGCTCCCAGGCTGTTATTTCTTCTTTCAGGGAGGTGTTAAAAAGACCTGGCAGCCATTAGATACCTAAATGTTTAGGTGCCCTCGACAATGCCTGCTCACAAATGTTTTTTTTTTTTTTTTGTAGAAAGTCCAAGGTGTTGACTTCAATGCGATTCCTGAAATCCCTGAAATGGCAGAGTCTGTTCGGAAACTGGCTCCTTGCTATTCTGGTACTGGACTGGGTGAACAGGTAGGGGGAAGGAGTGATGCGCAACCCGGCCTCATTGCAGGAAAGACGCCGCAGGATCAGTGGACTTTCCTGAACATGTGGCCAAGCCAGACAGCTGTGACGTCCTGCTTATTCCACACCTTGCGGAAAAATATAGGTAGGCCTTTCCCTCACCATTCCACAGGATGTGAATCATCCTGCAAATGACAGTGGCCACCCTGCTCTTGCCTTCACTGTTGGGTCTGAAGACTGAAGGCCATGCAAGGGGAAGGAGAAAATGGAAACTTAGACACACACAGACAGATACACACATACAGTATGATCTGCCATGACACAGGTTTGTGGTAGTGGATTTTAAAGATAGATAGATAGATGGATGGATGGATGGATGGATGGATGGATGGATGGAGCTGCTCTCGTTCCTAAGTCAGCATCCTGCCACATTGCTTTGACATCTTAATGAAAGTCCTCAAGGTTATTAAAAGTTATTAAGATGCCACATGAAACCCAGAGACCCACGTTTTGATCTCTCCTCTGTACCTGCTACAGATGACAGCTGTAAGACTCACTGACCTCCTCCTGGAGCTCTTTTGTATGTGCGACCGTGTGGAACTGCAACCCTGAAATGCACTTTAAATACAGGTCAACAGCAATGCTGTTTGCAGCTACTTTTTCTATTTTATCATTATCCACTGCCTCTATTTCATTTCTCTAAAAGAAGTTCCGGTCAGATAAATGGTGTAACCAGGAAAATCCCACCCGGATGATGGTGGCGGGCTTGCAAGATGAAAGTGAGGGGGTTGAAAAAATAAAGCCACTTGATAATGTCAATGGAAGGACAGTGATGGAGTCTTTTGGAAGGATCCCTCAATAAATCAGAAGATCGTCAGGGCCAATAGGCAGCTTAGAGGAGGCCTCAGTGGATGAGCCCTTAACGAGGCGTGGACAGGGGCCGGCCAAGGAAGCCACTGTGGAGACAGCAGACTCCCCCAGCCAAGCATTACAAAGCCACGTTGATGGGGGGGGGGATAACACAATCTAAAATGGCTTAGCAGTAAAGTGTTGGAGCAGAATTTGATTTTGGATGCAGGGGGGTGGGTGCTTCTATAAGGGGATTGATTACCCGCTGCCCTGTGACTCAGGTTTTCACAGGGACGCTGGCACGCAAAGCAGTCAGATTGCGACCCCCCCCAACCCCTCGTGCAGACTGCAGAGGGGTCACGACTCGCTCTCACTTAAATATGTATTTAAGGAAAACAAGCTGGGTTATAGGGGCAGCATGGTGCTGCAGTGGTTAGCACTGTGGCTTCATACCTCTGGGACCTGGGCTTGAGGCTCCACCGAGGTTCCATGCATGTGGAGTTCGTGTGTTTTCCTCGTGTCATCGTGGCCTTTCCTCCAGGTGCTCTGATTTTCCCCCACAGTCCCAAAACATGCTGCAACTATTTGGAGTTATCCAGTTTTGCCCATAGGTGTGGGAGTGAACGGTGTACCCTGTGATGGGTTGGCGCAATGCAGGGAACAACCCTGGATGGGGTGCCAACCCATCACAGGGTATACTCACACCTACAGGCAATTTGGCAACTCCAATTAACCTCCTCATGTTTTTGGACCGTGGGGGGAAACTGGAGTCCCCAGAGGAAACCCCACGATTACACGGGGAAAATGTGCAAACCCCACACATGGAGCCATGGCAGAGAATCAGACCCTGGTCCTACAGGGTGTGAGGCAGTAGTGCCAACCACTGTGCCACCCCTCTGCCACCCAAAAATGGGATGTTTTTCTTGACTTTTCTGGGCTTACAGTAGTCTGTTGAAAATAGATTTCTGTATTTTTAGATTGTATTCACTCAGAGGCGGGGCCACAGCGGCACAGGCCCCAGCAGAAAGCTGATTGGGCCCTGGAGTGACCCCTCACCTGTCAATCACTGATTCAAAACATATCATGGGCTAATGACAAGGTTGGCCCCTCTGTGTGAGTTATGGTTTCTCTTGTGCCCCCCCGCCTTAAAAATTGTAGAATTGGCCCTGTAAGTGCTATCCCAGACATTCCTCCCCCATACACAGTCCAGCACTCCCTACATTTGCCACGCTCAGTAACTTTGATGTCTCCAAGGTCCTGCTTACTATACAAACCTACCCCCTACCCCTTGGACCATATCCCCTCGCCTTTCCTTCAAGCTAACTCTCCCACCCTTACTCTATACTTACTCACACCATCAACACATCACTCATGACATTCCCCCACTACATTTAATCAGGCCTGAGTAACTCCCCAGCTTAAAAAAACACCCCCGATTTATCACAATTGTAAAACTACAGACCAGTCTTTCTCCTCTCATTTCTGTCTGAACCTCTTGATCGCGCTGTTCTCAATCAAGTTTCACTCTCTTTCACACAGAATAACTTTCTGGATCCTCATCAGTTCTGCTTCAAAGCAACAAACTCCATAGAGACCACGCTCCAGGCTGTAGTGGAGGCCCTGTGATCTATAAGAGCTGCATCTCAGTCATCTGTTCTCATGCTGCTGGACCTGTCTGCTGCCAGATCTGTTTGCCCACCCTCTCTCAACTTGGCATGACAGAGGCTGCTCTCAGATGGTTTGTAGACTGTTATCTATCAGGTAGATTTGTCCAATTATCTTGGGGAGCAGAGGTGTCTAAATGACAACATATAACATCTTTTGTGCTTCAAGGTTCAGTTCTTGGTGTCTTCCTCTTCTTCTTGCACATCATCTGTGATCATACAGCTGCTCCTACCATTATTACATGCACGACATGCAATTCTACCTGACTTTCTCCCCAGAGGACATCAGAGTCATATCTTGAATTTCTGCATGCTCCGCTGCCAGGACAGTCTATAGTACATGTGTAATCGTCATCTCCAGTGGAACTTCTTTGTATTCCCAGTCAACTTGACGTCTCTGTACAGCTTGGATCATCGATGTTGTCTCCATTAATGTCTGTAAGGAACTTAGTGGTGATAATAGTAATTATATTTTTTGTGGACCTCATTGCAGCTCTTTCCTGAACTTGTACGTGTACTTTCTGTAACATAAGGAACATCAGACCTCATCTATCACTATATGCAGCTCAGCTTGTCCAGGCACTTGTCTGATAGGGCTGCTAGCATGTGCTGTAAAACCTCTGCAGATGATTCGAAATGGAGCAGCACATCAGGTATTCCATCAGCTGACGTGCTCTCACATCTCCTCGTCTCTCTTCATTGCCTCTCTGTAAGTGCCCAAGTCATTGGTGTTTGCTTTTGGAGCCGTTAATGGAACGGCACCGACTTACATCATCGCTCCTCGGCACCCATGTTCCATCTTGCCCTCTAAAGTCAGCGGGCCGTCATTACCTGGTGATCCCACATGATGACATTTCTCATTCTAGACACTTCTCATGTGTGGTTACTCATCTATATCCGGTCAGTGGGCGAAGCCTTAAAGAAGCCTTAAAGGAACCTTAAGAAATGTCTCCAACATTTTTTTTCCCAGAATCATCTCAGCTAAATCCTTCTACCACTGACCCTCACCTGATTTTTTTCTTAGCTATTTTATTGTTATGACCTCGCTTGACAACACTGGAGGCCCCTTCCATTATGCACTTGTGTTATAGGAACCGGGCACCCGTGTTTTGATTTTAGCTTTTCTAATGTTAGGTTCTATCAGTTTTTCATTTAGCTCTTACACTGTGCTAACTTGCAAAGTGCTAACTTGCACTTATTGCTGCCTTAGGAGGCTCAGGCAGCACTACGACACGCGGTAAGCATGTTAAGTAGGACACACACGCGGATCAGATTCAAGGAAATGGAGTTTATTGGGGAAGCAGTGGGAAGCGCTAATCAAGGCCAACTGTCCACGCCCAAGCCAGAGAGTGCAAAAATGATATCCAGATTGGCAAGCTGGAGTGGTGGTTGGTGGGTCTAGGAGGTAAAACCAGAATCAGACAGAGACCGGGCAGACAGGGCAGACATCACTAGGGAGAATGCTTGAATTCTCAGTAAACTAAGAAGATCTTGATTCTGGCAGATGTGCCAGATGCACTGAAGTCGAGGGGCTAATTAGAGCAAAACTGGACACGGCTGGCAAGGGGTGTGGCCATAAATAAGATCTACTGGTGAACTAAGGTACAGGCAGAATGGGGCCTCCCCGAGTGGGCGGGCCTTTCCGGTGGGGTTTCCTTGAAAGGCCTGGTGGCTGTGGTGTCAACGGGACTCCTTCGAGCTGGTCTGTGACACTGTCTGAATGACATGATGCTTTATTTATCATTTGTCCAAGTATGAGTACAGGTAGACCGGAATGTTCTTTTTCACATGTCCTTTCTTGCTGTCCACAGAGGTGAGAGCAAAGCTTGAGGTCAGAGCGCAAGGTCAGCCATCTACTCGGCATCCCTGAAAGCTAAGTTGCTCAGGGGCCTGACGGCAATGTGACAGTTCTGCGGAGGACGGGATTCAAAATTTGGCATTTCCGGTCACAAGCACAAAGGCCTGACTCACAGAGTCACGCGCTGCCCTCCAAAAACCTAAGTTGACTCCCTCACAGATAAATGCTTATGATGCGATTGTACATCAACTTGTGCAAAAAAAAGCTAAATAAATAAATGTAAATGTAAATATATGGTTGATGTCAATTGATAACAGCAAAATACTCTTGCTTCTATAGGGAATGTCTGTGGCTTTCCTTTGGAGCCGAAATCATATCTGCTAGCGTCCTGATGCCGGTTCATACTGCTGTAGTCCCTCCCTTGGGTCACGTGCTCATTGACAAGAGAAGATTCAATCCCCAAGATTCAGCATTACTCCTGTATCATCAAGGGATTATACAGTGTGATCGCTCAGCATTAATATTTAATGCTTCTGCAGCAGCAAATGTGAAATACACAATCAATTTGGTTATGCTGTGTTTGTTTTTAAACAGCAAGTAATTCATTTGCTGTTTCAAATCCATCTCTCCCTGAAAAGGTCATTGTAAACCCTGTCACCCTGTCTCATGCCTTCCTTTTCTTTTTTTTCAGATTGGATCGAGTTCTTACCGAAATGTCATTTCCACAAAAAAACCCGTTACACTGACTGCTGTAGAAGTTGCCTTTCTTTCTTTAAGAGTGAGTGCTGGCCAGGAGCTATTCATTTGTTTACATGTTGCTGTGCCTATTAAACCCAGGAGTGGCTGTCTGAAAGCTTTGTACATTCCTGGTTAATTTTTGAGGCCGGAGACGGCATCTCAGTAAGGACGCAGACACGAGTAATGTGGGCTTGATTGACAGCAAGGACCCTGATTAGAATTCTATTGCTGAGCAGCAATTGCCACGCAAATATAACACCTACATCCGCATTATCCGATCATTTTTTTTTCTTTGTGTGAAAAAGGTAAGCAGCTTCGTGCCTGTATCCATAGATACAAGGGCTACTGTGGAATATACAGTGCCTGTTGCGGCAACTGGATATAAAAATGGAGAAGGATGTTTGCTCTGCCAATGCAGTGGTATTGGCTTTTTCAGAACAAGGACCCAGCCGCCGCTGTCTGAGGTTATACACACAAAAAGCAGAATGAGTTGGGATTCTGCAGGGTCATCTAATCTGAACATAATGATTCCATTCAGATACAGGTGAAGGACTCTGGGTAGACTAATTCATATATGGTCCTGCCATTATCTTGCATCCGCATTGTTAAGCATCTAAAATAAGCAACTCGACAAATCCTGCAACCTGCAGAAGTACCTGTTTACAAAGTAAGAGCAAAACTTAACCGAGGTACCTAAGGAATAGAGCATTGAACACATTGATAGTTAAACCCCTTCACAGTAATCCTGAATTGGCAAGCAAAAGATGGTGCTTCCTTTATGAAGTTCTCAAGGTTGGGCTTCCTGTGGCGCTCCAGACAAGCATAAAGGCACTAAAACGTCTTTAGCTTTCCCCCCAAAAGAAACACAAAAATGTGTATATACAGTATAACCTGTGTGGTATAGTAGTCTGCTGGCCAGTACCCCTGATTCCACCCCCCTTTTTGTTATTATAGTCTCTGTATGCCTCTCCAGGTCTCACAGAAACACTCTACTTCAGAAGTGGCCTGTATCTGCTTCGTATCAAGAGTTTTATTTTGTGCCACTTATAGGTACGTGTGTCGGCCACCCCCTGGCCCTTCTGGACGCTGTCAGAGCAACTCTTACGAAAAGGCGTCTCCTTTAATAGAAAAACAGAAAATCCATCTGGGGCCACGGGGTACAGGGGAGGAGGCCCTCGTTTGGCTCACGCCAGCGGAGGGCGTGGTCTTGACATTGTGCAGATGCCTCCGATGTGGTCATTTTACCAGGCCGGTGACGGCATTTAATTCTGCGCCAATCAGAGGAAGAAATTAATTACAGTTGAGGAGATGATCTGGTAAGTCATGCATGCGCCGACCATCTGCTGCGTTCGAGGCCTGTCCGACGCGACCGCTCCTGGCTTATGGCTGTTTGTGTTCCGCCACTGTGTTCGTCAACAACAGACACAGTCGTCACCCTCGTCTGCCCTCTGCGTTACCATAATATTAATTCCCTTTCCCAAATGCAAAATCAGCCTTCCAGCATCCCTTCCCCAAACGAGGAGCGACATGTGATGTTATAGTGAGCTTGACATATGGAACGAGATTCGACCCTTTGAAATATCCTATGAATAATTCAATACTTCGTTTTTTTTTTTTTTTTTTTTTTTTTTTTAATTAACAAGTCACTAGTTACAGTCAGTTCGGCTTCACATATGTTACCTTTTATGGGAAAAAAGGGAGATTTAATTGGTTGTAATTGGTGTATTGAACCAATAGCTGTATAGCAATAATGCTAATGCTGTCCTTTCCCTCCCTGGGTTCCATCTTTTATGGATCTTTGTCCAGTGACTCCCGGTAATGGCTGGGGAACCGGTAGGTGTCCTTTTGACTTGTAGGAGGGCTAATGAGCCCCGGAGAGCATATTTGGAGAATGTTTTGGGGTAATGATAAGGAACAACAACACAAGAGAAACAGACACAGCATAAGTGCATTTAAATCTGAGGAGCACTGAGCAAGGAATGCAGATAGCTGGGATAGTTACAGAGCCAAGCTAATTAAGTGAAGACTGCCTGCTTTTTGCAGTATTGGTAATCTGAGAAACATTCTGGAACATGATCAAAAAAAATCCCTTTCTGACCATTTAAACTGCATAAGAAGAGGTCTGGAAGAGGCTGGACACACATTGCTGGCTTTGGCGTGTGTGTTTGAGGCATATTGCCTCACCACAGCCAAAGGTGCCAGTTTGTCCTGTTTCTTGTTCTCTTATTCGAGGAAGACCTCTGGGGTTAATTCCACACTCCTTCTGTTTATGGTTTAGACTGCGGAGGCTCGTAGTATCAGGTTGAACTGTGTGTTCCGGGATGTTCTACTGGAAGGATCCAAGTACGGATGAGTCGTTCTCTCCCAGCGGTGATTTTCATTTATTATTTGTGCTATTTGAGGTGGAAATTTGGAAGAAGCAGGGGCTGTTGATTAGATCACAGCGGCAGTAATGCTCCAGATGATATAATGAAGTCGTGCAAATAAATATTGAATAATAAGTTTAGGCTGCAAATTTTGTGCCAATTCAGCAGGACCGTGATGAAATTAATTGTTCTTGGCATTAGGACAAACGAGTGGGATTCTTACTATGGGGGCAGTGTAGAAATTGTATGTCCGACACCAATAACACAAGAAATCATCCTCAACTCAACCCAAAGCACAGAGGCTGGGCCTGCGGGTGCAGGTAACGGGAAGTCCGTTAATAACCTGAAGATCCAGGATTGGCAATGCCGTTCGACCTTTGAGCCAGGTACTTAGCCTGAATTACTCCAGTGAAACACTCAGCTGGAGCGAAGAGGTTCTCTGGATGAATTGGTCGGCTAGGCAACTGTAAGTAAATCCCTCTACTTTGGTGTCTAACACAAAAAATAAAATGAGCAGCTGCAGTCCGAATCCCCACCACGGACCCAGCTGCCAAGGCCAGACAAGGGCTAACTATTTCAAAATCCCCTTCTCCATCAGAAGGGCTTGGCCCAGTTTCTGGGCATGTCCCCCGTGTGAGAAATCACCAGCCTAAGCAAACGGCCGTCCGCTCAGCATGCTAAACCTGCTCTCGGCTAAGGCGCAAGCAAACGCGCTCATAACAGGTGGTCACGGTTTTTCCGGATTCGTGCTCCTCTTTGGTGACGGACATCCGTGGCTCCAGAGGCCCAGAGAAGTTAGTTAAAAAGGCAGCATACAGAGGGCAAGCTTTGAACAACCAGCCACCTGTGATCTCCTAATCGAAACTGACCTGTCCCGCCTTTCCCCAAGTCCGGGATCGATGGCTTTCAGCTGCTAAAAAAGCTAATACAAACTAATCAATATCCATCTCATTTATTCAGGTGATTAGCGTTGGAGGGGATTTTATAGCTCTTGGCAATGCCAATTGATACCTTCGAATCCTTCTGCCCACTGTCCATAATACCCTGGGAACAAAGGCCAGCTCGACCATTTTCTTCTAGCTTCTTTTATTTCTGCTTTTCTAATTTCGGTGTTGTAAATATACAGGCATGGAGGCGCCAGGCCTGCTCGCTCCATAAACAAATTCATTATTCCGATCGATTTGTTTGCTTTAGGGCTCTCTGAGGGGCTAGCCCCGGCTTTTGTGCCCGCGGTCCTTTGTCAAGCTTCTCATTGTCCGCGCTGTGAAGTTCCCGGGAAATATGGCTGTTCCTGTGTCGCTTGCCACTGCCCGGGTAGTATTTCGCCCTGTGACCACTAATCGATCGGCCGCCAGCGGTTAAAAATCGCAGATGTTGAGTGGGGGAGGGGTTTGCCTGTAAATCGTCACCAGCCTAATAATAATAATAATAATAATAATAATCGTGTGTGGTGGGCCTCACCCCCCCTGACCCTCCGTTGGCGTAGGTGTGACCAAGCTGCAAAGTGAGAGGGAGCCCAGATTTCAGGCTGCAATCCTTTTGTGCTGTAATTACATTAGCCAGTATTCCGAGAGCGGCTCTGGAAGGCTTATGGAATCCCAGCCAGGCTTAGTCAGCGGAATTCCGCCGAGACAGCCGCACGGCTCATTTCTATATGAACCGCGGCTCGGAAAGCTGGCCGCTACACTAACGGGGGTGACTGCATCGAGGCGCATAGCTTCTCCGGCCTTTTAAAGCATTAGCGCTGCTGCATTAGACTTCGTTTGACAGAGACACTCAGGGTTTTGGCACCATTAGACTGGCCGCAGGATGGGTGGAGTAATCGGGGTTGCCAGGTCATTACAGATGGTGAGGCTTCATCCTCCATGTGACCTTGACCCAGTTCACCGTTTCTAGTCAATCATTAGGCATGAACCCTCTCGCTTATGTGTTAAAGACATGTGAGATGGACCGTTCCCCGACTATTCAGACTGGCCTGGGCCAATCTGACTCTGAGAGGCAGCGGTCAGTGTAACGTCCGAGCTAATAACACAGTTTGAGCACAGAGCACTGCAGTCTGATCACCACGGACATCATCCCCAGTCGGAGGACCGGCTTGTGGAGACTCGTGGTCAGGAGAAAATGCTGATGAAAACAGATGGTGAGATGAAAGGAGGAGATAGTCACTTTCAGAGGAGCCTGATTCTTCTACCGCACAGGCTAATGAAGCCAGCAGAGGTGACGGTGAAGGAGCCGGCTAGCTGTAAAATTATAATTAAAGCTTTGCTCTTTTTGGTACATTTATTCTTCCCCTAAGTTTGTGTCAGATGTTGGCGTGCCTTTATTTCAACGGTCCACCAATCAGATTCTATTCTGTGTAACAGGGTACAGCATGACTTTGTCGGCATGGTAGCCGGGCCGACGACATCTGAGAGAACATTGCCGAGAAGGTAGGCCGTTTGTTTAGGGTGTGCGGCGTCACGGTAACGAAGCAGTGCTTGGCAAACTGTGTGTTTTGCTTTGTTTTTGCTTCTCATGCCTGTTTGCACACATCTGGGGGCAGCTACTGCCATGTGCTGCCGGCGTCGGGAAACAGAGTGGGCCAGCAGAACCCCCTGGGGGCTCCGAAAATGAGATTCTCCATTTCAGTGGTCAGTTTTTATAGCCGCAATGCTCCTCCCGCCGCCGGGGGTAATGACGGCCAATCGGGGCGGTGTGCCGGGGGCTGTGAGTCAGGTTCAGCCAGCCACGCGGAAGGTCGTGACCCTGTCCGGGCTGGCTACACTTCCTGTGTAAACCTGAAGCTCACGCCCTTACCGTGTAGCATTGTTACGTACAGATGTACTTCATTTTTTTGTATAAGTGCAGTCCAACAATTACATAAGCACAGTTTTTCCATTAAATTAGACTAAAATATAACCAGGCTAACTAGCAATCAGTCCAATGCTCCAGGTTAGCATTTCTGTGGGGGCCTCAAAATGGAAAAGTCTGTTTTGAAGACGTTTCCTGCTGCTGTTACCTTCGGGGTGAGCAGATTTCTGCGAACGGTGGCATTGGAAGGAGTCTGACATTGTGGGGACGGAATTTGCCCAGTCATATCGTGAAGATTTCATCATTTAATATAAGATTCACACTGTTTAGGGTGCAGTTTCTCAGCTAAACGTAACTCAAAAGTGATCCATATGATAAAATGATTTTGTGTGATATAGGACTACAATCTTGTTTTGTTCTGGCTCTCAGAATTGGCCTCAGCAACACAAGGATTCATAATGAAAGATAAGGATCACACTCTTCTTTGTCTTAATGGTTTCACAGGAGTTACAGTGGGATTTGGCAGGTGGGAGAACCTGAAGATCTTGTGTTTCAGTTCACCATGGAAATATGACTCACCTCAAAAGAACTCCCAGATTGACTTGGGCTATGTCCACAATGCTATGTTTTTGTTTAAAATCAAAAAATGATCTCCATCCACACACTTAATTCCACATCATTTACAAAAGTAATTCCATACCACTGAAACAATTACCCTACATTTGACACGCATCAATACAGTGATGAGTAGATTACTTTCAGTTTGTGCAAATGCAGCAGTCATCTGTGTAACATGCTATTTAACTGTTTGCAGGTCAGCAACAGGGGAAGCACTACTGAATGCAGGTCCTCTGTATCCGCCATGTTGGAACACTGTTTACATCTGTGTCGGGTGACCAGGTGACCAGTCAGACAATGAGAGGGTGTAAATAGCGGGACCAAATCAGGGATCGGCCACGTGATGAGTTGTCAGTAGTATACGACGTGTCAGAGCGTTTGCAAAAGTTTCTGCTTTTGGGGGCTGGATAGTTTGAATGAAATGTGAAATGGAGACTCAAACATAGCAGGGGGAAAAAAGAAAAAAGTGAAAATGAGAAGAGAAAAAAGAAAGAAGAGCGAGAAAAAAAACAAAGCAGTGTGCACTTAGCCTCATGCTAGCTGGGTGACCAGAGTTGGAGCTAAAATCCCCCCCCTTGCCCGCTCTGAGAGTGCACAGACGGAGCAGGGAGGGAGGGCCCTTGTAGGAGATTCCTGATGCCCATCGCCAGCCATTGCCCCCACCACCTCCATGCGAGCTCCCCCTCCAAGCAGAACCTAACGTAACGCTAGCTAAGTGCTAGCCAGAGTGTCACATACCCTACCTAACAAGACATATAGCCAAGCTGCACATAAAACAGCATATTTGTTTGGCGGTATTTCTTCTGATATTTGATATTTGCTCCGTTGAGACGTCACATGTGATATGACGCACCACTTCACAAGAAAAAGGAATTCACATTGCGTTCACTCCCTTTCTGTAGCAAGCTTGTAGCGCGATCACAAGTTTATCTGCACGCATGAATGCACTGAAGAGAAGGAATGAGAACCGGAGAAGGACGTGTGTTAAGTGTGTAGGGGCAGAGCTATGAGGAGACTTTATTTTCTGATTTGTTGGGTTTCTTGACAGCATAAGCTGGATGGAAGGCCAGGCTGCACCACACATAAAAAAATGACTTGCTTAACATTATTATGCATGGGACTGCCAGTCAGATTTATTTATGTATTTAACCTCTGCGGTTTTATTTGTATTATGACTGAAACGCGTAAAACAGTAAAATCTGACATTATGAATGGGGAACGCAAAACCCAAAAAGATCACAATGTGATTTTTTTTTGCAATATTGTTTGACCCTAAATAGATACCTGTTCTTGTGCTGAGGATGCGGGGGTCCGTCGATATCGAGGGGAACGTACTCCCTCGTCCTCCCCTATTTCCCGCACCCCTTGTACATGTCACTCAGTCTTGATTGTAATCCGGGGGGGGCCTCTGTTATTCCTCCCTGTGCAAATGGCGGCCGGCCTTCGGTGGGGGGGGGCAGTAATTTTTCCTTCACTTTCAGCTCGGTGCCACAGCTGCCAGGAAACCAAGCTGGCCAAGTCGGAGTCAGTAAGCAGTCAAATCCACTCCCACCCCCCATTGCGTAAAATCCAGATCAATAACGGGCCACTTTTTGTTAACGACACTGAGGTAATGCTTTTTAAAAAAATATCCTCACTCACCATATTGATGGCGGGAACACATGCTCCGTCTCCAGGGACTGGAGTGTCACGTGACGCCGCTGGCGCTGGAAGCCCGCGGAGACCCTGATGGGAGACCCAGTGGTCTGATGAATGTTCCTCAGGTCTCTGGATGATGATCTGTGCCATTTCCTGTGTGGGTCCATCATGAGGCACATGACAGGGGGCCTCAATGCTGCCTATCCTGGGAACGGCAGGCAGCAGCTGGAATAGTTTTTTTTTTTTTTTTTTTCCATTTTTGCAAAAACAATATATTAATGGAAAACATAGAAAAGACACAATTGTCTAAAATAGTTTATATGTATAGGTATACAAATAGGGATTGTTCATTTATCCAAGGCAACTTGTTTGTGTCGCTGGTAAAAACTACATTGTTCACATTTTCAAATGCCATGTCTATGGTAAAAATTGTGTTTCTTTCACAATGTTTATCAGAATTTACCTTGGTGTTGGTCCCTATGTATGTGTGTGTACACACGTACACACACACACATACACATACGTATATACTGTATATGTGTTGCATTTTTCTGACACTTTCATCAAAAACAACTTACGGTACAGAGTAAGGTTACAGTTTAAGTGTGCTCTCAGGGATTTGAACTGACAACCTTTGCATCACTTCTCTGCTCGTTGGCTACGGGAACTTATGTTTGAGACGCTTCTGTGGTATATCTATATTCTGCCGTTCTGAGGATGGACTGTAGTTGTCGTTAAAAAAATAGAGTTAATCTTTTTTCTGCAGTCACCTGTGCTTTAATGTGTTATAAAGCGTTTCACTCCTCAGTCTATCTAAAACGCCTAATTGGTTATGAAAAAGCTTTTTTTAATTAGGCTCATACAGTGTATCATTAGGTGCCCATTATCTGAGCAGCTTTGACCTTTACCGCAGCTCAGTGGCACTCCAAGAGTGTGCTGCCATCACCAGCTTTAACTGTGGTGCAAACGTGCTCGATCACACCCGGCACGTCGGCACCGGACCGGGCGGCCGAGACGCGAATCCGCGCGAGACCAGGGTCATTTGTCACCATTAAGGGGGCGTGTTCGGCCGGGCAGATGAGAATTAATGAAGAGCGTTTAAAAACCGTGCGCCTGTCACCCTGTGAAATGGAACCTCTGGAACAGTCCGGGAGCAGCCGGGCATGTCACATGGGCAGCCGTGAGTCCAGCGTGGACCCTGTGCTGGAAAAAGCCACAAGAAGCCACAAAACAGCTGACGGCCATTTCTGATGATGTGATTCTTTCGTCATTTCTAACCACTGAAGATGTTTTATTCGTGATCCATCTGGGATGAGCGGTAGGTTTCTGGTTCGAATCCCATGCTCAGCAAAGGAGCCACTTTTCTGCTGGAACCAAGGCCCTTAGCCTCCCGTAAAATGCTACAGGGGCGCTGGATGAACGACTGGCCATGTTCAGACCCCAAGCCTCACTCTCACCTCTGTATCTGCATGCATGACTGAAAAAAGGAGGGATATGTGACAAACAGTGTAGCTGTACTCATTATAAAGCTGTATCTCGGTGTCCCCTAGACTGGTTTAGCGAGCCTCACTATGGGAACATCCATCCATCCATCCATCCAACCAACCATCAATCTACCAAGTGCTGATCCTGGTCAAAGTTCCTGGGGGCGCGAGGGGATGCTAGAGCTCCTCTGAGGATGCAGGCAGACGCATAACACACATACTGAAACAATCATGTACTACAGACACCAGTCTTTGGACTATACATAATGCATAAAAAACAGAGTGACTTTTACCACCTTCAAGGACATAATTAAGGTGTTTAATTAAGGCTCTTTAGCTAGGCTGCAGCCTAGGCTGACTTAAAAGGCTGTAATTGCACTGCTAAGCCTTGCACGCTCTTCTCCATGCTCTGAGGGATCAGTTAGGGCCTGTTGCACACTGCAGTGATGATGAAGGTCACAGTCCAACTGCAGAGCTAGACACTGAATCACCCTCGCCCCCCCCCCGACCACCACCTAGCCCTCGGCCTCAACACTCGCAAGAAATGCGGGGCCAGAGAGCCTCCGGCGCCGGAGCTCCTCTTCTCAGCGCAGTTGCTATGCTTGGCACAATTTTTTTTTTTCCACAGCCGTGGCGTGACAGAGGAAATCGAACCCGCCAGAAAAGAAGTCATTACATGCAAATGGTATATAAATTAGCGCGTGGCGGAGTGGGAAACACCGCGGGCCTGAGAGCAGAGCTGTCTGCGTATTTTGCTGAAGCAGAACAAAATATCAGAATCGCGATGCTGAGATGCAGTGATAAACAGTTTTTTTTCTCCCTGAAATTATATATACTTAAGAAAGAGGTAGAAACTTTACTGGGGAGATGTCTGAGGAGCAAGCAGGTGCTGAAACACAGCAGCTGTGATTTGTTACAGGTAGAATTTCGTTTGTTAAGCCGATGAAACTCGGTAACTGAGTGCTTGGAATCGCTCACAACATGGGACTCTGTGCTCTTTTGGCGGGGGAGGCCGTCTGGGTACCATTCAGCTATCGTCAAACCCTGACGAGTTTTCCTGCTTCACTCAGGAATCGTTAACTTCGAGGCAATTGAGGCCTCCGCATTTGTTCCTCGTCCAGTGAGTAATAACAGAAGCCAATGAAATTGTCATGCCCTGATCCAATCCTCCTGTGTGCCACGCCCCCCTCGCTACCTCGTGTGGAATCCCAGTGTCACCAGCTGTTTCCAGTCATGACGATCGATCCTGTGTATTTAAGTCCACGTTAAAGTATGTTTCCCCAGTCCGGTGATTGACATTATGTGGTTGTGGCTCTTCTGTGACACCTGTGTCATGTGACAAATCCATTTCACATCCTACTAATAAAAGCAAACAGGTGCTACTGTTCAGTGCCATGCATAACTTGGCTAAGCCATATATTACATGTCATTGATTTTATGTATCCCCACAGCAATGAATCACAGATTCTATTTATCCTTTTATTATTGTTATTATTAATCTTACTCCTTGGACCGGTATCCCATCCAGGTGGTCCTCCTATCCCGTTCCCATGAAATAGGTTCCAGGTCCACAGTGACCCTGTACTGGGTAAGCATTTCAGAAAAAGGGATGGATGGATTAAAGTCATTATTCTGAAAAGCTGCTTACAAAGAATTGTGATTAATATGCAGTATATCACATACTGTATAAAGACAAATATCACATTCTATTAGTGCATACCCGGTATTTACTCTAACTAGAGATGTTAGGAAGTGACGTCAGGTGTTTTTGTTAAGAGAAGGGTAACAGATTGGATCAAGACATTCCAGATATCGCCATAGCGTCTTTACATCTCAGCAAACGGGCAGCAGCGCAAATGCATGAAGACACATTAGGCACTGGGTGACCTTCGGCTCTCAAACCACGGTGTTATGGGCACTTCAGGGTAAACTATTCCCTTTATCTCTGTGTGTCACCAGTCCTCTGGAAAGGTGAAAAGTGAAGGTTGAGGCGATGTCACATGAGCCGCTAGGAAGATCAGCTGACAACCTCCTGGCTTCTACAAGAATGTTCTGATTTCTAAAAAAAAATACTCAAAAAGTCTCATTCAAAAAATGCTAATTTGGTGGCTACCTAAAAAAAGAGTTGGGGTCTTTGTTCTCATTCATGGTGTGACTTTCCTTGATTTCAATTTTTTTATCTGTAGCCCTTTTTATTCCCTGGAGGTGTCATTAGAACAATTGGGATGACTTATATCTGGGGCCATGGCTGTGGTTTTGTGAGCGTGACTCCTCTGCTCCTCCTGAAAGTGAGCTCTGCACGATGATTGTGGGCATGGTGCACGGCCGCCCCTGTCACGCGCATTGTCTCGCTGATATGCTCTTTGTCTGAACTCCCTGGGTCCTGCGAGAGCGTGGGAGGCCCCCGCCGATTGAAAAAGCCTTCTAGAAAGTTCACAGAAGCTAGGGCAGTGTTTTTCCACATACTCTCATAAAACTTGCTTTTTTCCGATTCATTAAACTATTCATGTGGAACGCTGTTATGACAACTGCACGCACATCAGCGCTAAAACAAATGCGGACATTAGTGGTAGTGTCTAAGTTTGGGTTAGCGCCATTAATATCCAGCATGCTTGAGATGGTCTGAGCGAGCCTGTTTAAATTGTGATTATAGCCAAAGTTACTGAAGGGAAAAAAATATATACTCCCTATGTGGCGTTTTCGGTCAAAGGCTTAGCCTTGAGCTGGGATTAAAAAAGAAGAGAAGTAGCATTTAGGTAAATAGTCGACCTTCGAAATGCAGCTGTTTTTGCTTTATGGTTTTGCGTGTGTTGTTGTTTTTTTGTCTTTTGCTTGGCTCTCCTGCTTGACATCGACAGGTTCTCCTTGCACGACCGGCTCCCCCCGCAGGCCAGGTGCGGCCGAGCAGCGACCCCACCGACATTCACATACTGCTGAGATCGAGAGATCAAGGCCGTCCTTTTCTGGGACCTTTTGACAAATGCCTGGTAATCAGGGGGATACGGTGAACATATATTGTTTTTCTCTATCGAGTTCTTGCACCTTCTCTCCCGTCACTGGGCTGATACCACTGAGGACTTCATATTGATTTATGCTCCAGTTTATATAGGAAGGTTATCGAGTGCCATGGCTGATTTTGGGACCTTTAATGTTCTGATGCTGGGCTCTGCTCTTTCAGCCTGAGCTTGTATTTAGAAAATTTAGCCGGTTAGCATTTGCTTCATATTCTTTCTATTCTTAGGTGCGGCATTAATGGTGAGGGTGACATGGGGGATCAGTGGGGCCTCACACCTCCAGGATTGGAGGCTTGACTTCCACCCCTGTCCTCTGCTTGTGCAGTTTTCTGTTCTCCCCAGGATTTCGTGGATTTCCTCCAGGTACTCCGGTTTCCTCCCGCAGTCTAAAAACATGCAGTTGGCATCTCTAAATCACCCGCGGTGTGTGAGTGTGCACCCCGCAATGGACTGGCATCCCCTACCTCCAGGGAGTCCCCTACCTCGTGTCCTGTGCTGCCTGGAATATACTTCAGGTTACCCCGTATTTGATAAGCGACTGGCAGGTGGAAGGCCGGCTGGATATTAATGATGGAGATTAAATTGTGCTTCTTGCTTCAGGAGCATTTCTCTCTGTCCTTGGGGAAGCATTATGGGTTGTAGAAAAAAATGACAGTTTGCCGAAACACAACGCCGCCATCAGGGACGTGTCAGGCCATGTACTCAGACATGGCGGTTAGGGGCCGAACCGCAAGATCCGTGTCTTTCCAACACAAGTCTGAAATTGAACCATGGTCAAAAACAGATCTCGGGTCGCCCTCAGTTGTAGAGTCGCTATCAGCTATTGGGCTGTGAGGTGCTTAAGTAACACAGAGAACCTTGCAGACATGCTCCGAGGACTTAACTTCGGAAAACTGCAACCCGGGGAAGGAGATGCGAACTTTGAAATGAATAGATGTCCTTTTCAAGTTGGGCTTGCAGGAGCAGAAGAGATTCTTTAATATGTGGCACCCGGATGCAGCTTGATAGATGAACAGATGGGGTCTTTATTTTTAGCATCCATTATCACAGTCCATCAGACGCCCATTTAGACGATGTGTAACAGAATAACACAAACAATGCCACATCCAAACCTGTCGACTCTGCCACCTTCTCATGTGCCATCTTGTCCTGCCATGAATTCTAATACCTTCGGGTCGGGTCTCTTGTGATAAGCGGTCTTCATGGTCCGTAGCCAGAAGTGGGAATATTAATATAGAGGCAGGAGTGATTCTAGGATTTTTTAAGGTGGGGGCATAGGAGGGGCCATCATTCACAAAAAGGGGTTAGGGTTAGGGTTAGGGGTTAGGTTTAGGGTTAGGGTTAGGGGTTAGGGTTAGGGTGACCTGATCATTAGTCCAGAGGTTCCCAAACTGCCACGAAAACTATGATGAAAATTATTTGTAAGCAAAGATTTTTCTTTGGTGAAAACGAGACGATAATAAAATACAAAAGAATATATGATGCCAAAAATGCACTGGAGGAATAAAAGCGAGGCGAAAATGTCAGGAAGCAACAAATTTGAACCGGATCCAGTCGGAAGTTGCATCTTCAGATATTTGGTCGACTGTAAATATTTAGACATTTAGCTATCTGTCATGTACGGAAGAGGATGAATAATGTTAATCTAAAGTTAATAATCTAACCGGCTTCAAGTGTGTAAACCGTATATCCATGTGACAAATAAAGACCATGCAGTTTTGTTTGTGTATTTTCTCACAAGTTTGTACACTGTCTTGCTATAATTTCTGTGCTACTCTTGGATTTAAGTAGGAAAAGACATATACAAAAGTTTCACGTTTGATGCGAAGGAAAAGAATCATCAGTGGCGGCTACAAACACTACAGACACCAAAGTGCTTTTTGGATTGAACAGAAACAAATAGTTTGTCTTTCAATGTGTTTGAAAGGTTCACAGCCATGGACTGAGCTTAGTATAGATATAAGCACAGCCCAGTTGGTTCTCACTAGTCTGATACTTGTCTACATTTGAATTTTCTTTATTCAATTTGTATGCAGTGCATGGTGTTTCTTTTTATATTAAGGAAAATGCATCTTATGCAAGTCAATTGTTCATATACAGGCATTTTCGAATTAGTGTTTCATAGTACAACCTTTACAACAGTTTAATCTGGGTCTTTAAACACCACATATTAAAGCTTAATATCACACCATAATAACAGTTCTACAGATGTTTCCTTCAGGAGTCTGTAATGAGAATGGAGGGAGACCAATCTATGTGTGTTTCGAGGGGATGAAAATCTTGCTATCGCCCACTGCATTAGCCAATATGATATGTTTTGAATCTGTGAGTGACAGAGGAGGAACCCAATCAGCTTTCAGCTGAGGCAAGGCCCCTGTGGCCCCGCCCCTGTATATACTCCTGTTTCATGGTAAGAAGGTGGAGGCTTTCTTGCTAAATTTGTTCCTTTGCTCCAACCAACTGGGGTTAGCTTGGGGCACTCGGATGGCTCACTGACATTTATACACAGGTCACATGTGAACATCAACACAGTCCTGTTATTAAATGGACTTGAAAGGCCCCTGACATTTTGACTGAAGCCATCGCCCCCATTTACACCATCTACGATTCAGACATTCTGATGCGCACGTGAGCAGCATTGGGGGGGGGGGGGGGGGGGGTGGGGGTGCCCCCGCGCCCCCCCCCCCCGTGTGTAGT
>JAODKE010000037.1:9497941-9522240 GCA_026779605.1 Mormyrus hasselquistii
GGTACACTGAAACGGGGGGGGGGGGGGGGGGGGGGGCAGTTTGTCACAACCTTGGGAGAAGCTGAAATAGCGCAGGGGAGCTGAGATAACGAAAGGAGCCAATAGCGAGAACAGGGGTCAGGGGTCACTGTCGCTCTGTTAGATTTCCGCCGCGGTATGTGTGCATCAGCATGGCTGAATTTTCATATGAAGTCTCCTGAAAAACAAAGCAATTCCTGTAAAAAGAGGCGTTCTGAAACATAAGCAACATCCCCATAAAAAGCTCTTTAATTTGTTTTTAAACTTGCTTGTTAGTGTGAGGAATGATGGATTATGATGAGAGTGTTTGGGAAGAGTCAGAAAAACAGTCACCGCATCCCCACGGATGACAGGGAATGAGCAAAATCTGCCGGCCAAAGATGTGTGCGTCAGGTGCTGTGTGTGTCCTTCTCCGCCGAGCCTGCACTTCAGAGAGCTTTCCGAAAGCAGAACCCTGACCCAGAGGGACTGGCCCTGCTGAAGCGGCAGGCTTTTGGAGCGCCGGGCGGCCAGAGAGCGTGTCCTTCAACCTCGCTATTCCCCCGGAGACACGAGTGGAGGGAAGGGCCGGCACCCTCGATACGACTCGCACCCTCTTTGCTTCTATAGCGCTCCCTTACGAGCTTAACGGGAGCTCGTGTCAGCGGGCGTCCTGATCGGGGAGGCACGAGCGAGCACCGATTTACCTCGGTTGCGTCAGATAGCGACAGCGTAGCTTTGTCGAGGGCAATACAGAGATGTGGGTCGCCGTTTCTGGAAACGCAGTTTCGGCTTTTTGTACGGAGTGGGCCGGGTTCTGCAGGCGGCTTGCTTTTGTCTGGCCCATAAATTATGCAGAACACAGAGGCACGCGTCAGTCCTTTTTTTAAAAAATAAAAAAAAAAAGTGCCCCCTCCCTCTCTCTCTCTCTCTCTCTCTCTCTCTCTCTGCTCGTTCTCAAGCCGGGCGGTTAAAGTGAGTACGTCCCCTAGATTAATTGAAAAAGGCGTTTATCTTTTTTTATTCGCGCACAGCTCCACACTTAGCCCTCGATCACACGAGCATCAAACAGGCAGAATCTGCTGGTGATTTGTAAGGGGGGGGTCCAGCCTTACCTTCATTAGGATTCTCACACACAACATCGATTTTTTTTCTCCCCCCCTCCCCCTTTTCTTTTGCCTCTACGCCTGGCAGATGCAAGGAATTTATTTCTCTCTAGCTTCTAATTTAATCAGACTTTAGACAGCGACGGCGGTAATGGCCACAGAAGGGGAACTGTGGAATTTGCTCGATCAGCTGATCTGTGTCGGCGACACTCGCTGCGTAAATTAAAAAGCGGCTCCCACCGGCAGTGGCCGGACCAGCGTGGGGGTTCTCCCCGCACCATCTCGCGCCTGCGCCCCGCCTTTCTGCCTTCTCCATGTAATTACCCCCCGTCGTCATGCTTCAAAGCCCCACTCAGTCTCTTACTGTTCGCTGTGTCATGCAGCTTGCTCGGCTGAGCGATTAGTCGTGTCTGGATAGCGCCTGAGCCAAACACGTGTTCTCGGTCATGTTCTGTGTGGCTGGACGGGTCCACCCCATGTGACACCATCATTTTCATGCCGAGGGCTCCCCCTCTACCTCTCACTATGACATATAACGCCCATATAAGGCTTCCGTTGGCAGCATCCCCCCCCCCGCTTCTGTCAAGTGTTGTCAAGGGAACACCATTCTATCAGAACGCCTAACTCCTTAATCAAATTCATTAGCAACTTTGTCTTAAGTACTGGAAAACTAATTAAGCTTCTGGAGCGTGTGTCAGACGAGAAGAGCAGGAAAGTGTGGTGGCCCAAGGGGGTCCTGGAGCTGCGTTTTTAAGGTCATGTTAGACATATCTCAGCGACATGGCGTGCAGGGCCCTGACGGGAATGGAAAGGAAAGCCTTCCCCTCACTCTCCGCGGCATGGCGCCATAGGATGTGGGGCTGTTACGGCAATCAGAGCTTTGCAAACGGGGCATGGAGACAAAGACAGAGACGTACCAGCTTATGCAACCTTGGGTAAATGTTCGCCAGTACTGGCAAAATCGCTATGACTTTGGGGCCAATTCATTTTCAGTGGGCCTGAAGGGCCGATTTGAGAGGCTATGATACCTTTGCCCCCCCTCGCTCTCCCTGCTGGAGAGGTCTTTTATGAATCGTGGTCCCTACATGAGAATCTCTTAGCTGTCTGCTAACTAGTGCACACCAGCTACAAGCGACTGCAAGAGAGTATGAGCTGGTTTAACTTCCCCTCTGGCGCTGCCTCAATCCGGGATGGAACTGGGGGAATCCGCTCTGGGGCCGGGGTTAGATGTGGAGTATTTTGGAGGTGCGTGGGTACAGAAGCCACAGTGTTCCTGCGGTGCCATTTGGGCACAGAGCCAGATGGGTCTGAATATCGCCGCGCATGAGCCAGGCGTTGAGCGCCGGTGCACATCTGGACATGCAATCTCATTTCCCCAGGACCACACTGCACAGCGGGTCACAGAACCAGCCCGCAGGCAGAAATAGGTTCAGAGAAACAAGCTACAAGCAACGTCAAAATCACCAGTAGTTATATATTATTACATATAAGCCATTACAAATTATACTAGAAGTATTTCTCTCAGTCCTGCACTTTCCACATTTCTACATGCTGGTCTTTTATGCTGAAATTTCAGGAGTGCACTTTGCGCCGTGTCGGACCTTAGATCCCCTCCCGCGTCTGCGAGGCCGGCTTCAATCAGTATGCTACCTGGAGGCTGCTTTTTAAGTAGTAAATCTCGGTTATGAAGTCAGCAAATGAATAACACTGCATTTGTTTGTCCTCGAAATCGCACCAAGATTGCGTAAAATAATCTTGAGAGAAAAGCAAATCCCTACTTGGCTAAGGAGAAGGCAACATGAGACCAGCTTACATCTGATCGCATGGATCAACTGAGATTAGTTATACATCAACTGCAAATTAAGTGAATTTTAATCTTTATAGGACATTCAGCGTAAGTGGCTGGCATTTTAAAAATACAAGATGCTGATCAATTACTTTCTTTATTTGTTTTTTTTTTTTTCTAAGGCATGATCACAGAATAACTTGGGTACACAAAGTCTTCTCTTGTGCACTTTGGACTGCTCCAGTGTGAATCATGCTGGCTTTTCTTCATCCAGTGTCATGCCTGTGTCTGAACTTCTCAGGTACCTCACAAGGCCACATGCCCACTGGCCCACAGGAATTAATTAATTCTGCCTACCTGACAGGGAAATAGGTTATCGATCCAAGTGTTTATTACAGTTGATCTGGCATCCTATTGCAATTTGAGGAGACAGTATTGCTGTCGTTCCCTGGGCTGACATTTGCTTCTTAGTTTCGGTCAGTAAAGCACTTAGCTGATTGCTGATTAATGGCGCTTCCGTCTCTGTGACGACCCAATCTCAGAAATTTCTGGAAATGAGAAAATGCTGAAAGGGACCGACTTACAGAGCAGAGCACCTTCACCAGTCTCTCTAACGGATCGGTGCCCGTGAGGTTAAGCCGTAAGCCTTTACCGCCAAGAATTACACTCAAGCCCCGTATTCTCACCGATTTTCCTCCCGGAAAGAATAGTGCATTTTGCAGCCAAAGACCTAAAGCAGACCTCTGGAGAGCGGTGGTCGTGGTCTTTAACGTCTGAAGCTCTCTATCTTACATGGTCAGCTGGGGCTGCTGAAGGGAAATGGGTTCTGCAAGGACTGTCCACAAGCCATCAATTCAAACGCTTCTCTCGGCATTCGCTGTCGTGGATCTAAATAATCCGTATTATGGTCTTCCCGCTCACTGATAGGGGAAAGCAATCCTCCTCTACTTGATAGATTTTCCGGGGACAATGCTATCTCGCTCTCTCTCTCTCTCTGCCAGAATGGTGAAACCGTAATTTACTATTTAAGTATATGACTCATGGCGACAGAGGCCTTCCGACACGCCATTTTTTTGAGGCCAGCCAGAGAAGCGACAGCCTTCTTCTTAACAGAGAAACAGCGAGTGAGAGGAAGAAGGCTACAATGACTATTGATTTCTTTCATGGTGGGATTCCGTTGGGGTAAAGGATTGGGTATTGTCTTCAGGAGCTGACTTTCCATTAAGAGGTGTCCCCTTTGCCCTTTGGTTGGTTCTGCGCTCCCTTACCAGCTTGTGGTTCTCCCACCCCGACTGTTACACCTCAAATAGGATCCGGTACAAAAACGAGATGAAAAGGCAGATTAGGCCTTGTGTTCCCTCAGTGAGGCACCTGGTTGTCGAAGCACCTCTCTCGCTTAGTGGCGAAGCCGGACCACCGGACCCCCCCACCATGATTTTACACTTTAGCTTCATGGTATGTTTACATTTTAAAACCGGTGACTCACTTCCTTTCCTCACAGCTGTGTTCTGAAGCAGTCATTTCATAGTTGGGGTGGACGCCCATCTGACATCTGTTACATCCTGTGTGGAAGCTGCACTGTTCTCCAGGTTCACCTGGCCACAGCTTAATGGAAAGAAGAGGAAGATGAAGAGGAGATAGGAATACAGGCATGGAAGAAACCAGGCTATCATACAGGGTTCAGCAGGCTGTGGTCATTCAGGAAGCGCTCGCAGAAATTTGGGTCTTCACAAGTCGCACTTTCACGCAGCCAGCAATATGTCTGAAGTCATACATACTTCAAACAGCTCATCTTAGTCTCGTCAACACGCATCACGGCTGGCCATAGTGAGCACAAAGGGTATATTTGGTGCCCAGGGTTCATTTTCAGGACAGCTGTCTGTTGCTGTGTTCCAGTCAATACATGGTGGTCTAGTGCATTTGTGAACAAGCATCAAGACTTGTTGTGCTTGTTTCAATGTATGTTGAGATGAACGTAACATCTACCTACACCATTTACTGGAGTCTGACTTGCATTACAATTGAAAAAAGCCATATGTCATGGTCAATGCGGTGTCATTTTTCTGCAGTGAACTGAGAATCGTGATCAGTGAGGCCGGAAGAAATGAGGCCTTAGGTCACATTACACCAGTCGATAAGGCAGCCTGAAACAACATCACTTCCTGTTCACCGATGCACACGGCCCTGTGGCTTTCAGGCCGTGTGTGCGACGGGGGTAACATTGTGTGTTTAATTCCACGTCTTCTCCCATCAGAGAGAGTGAAGGCTAAACGTGTTTTTCTCTCTTTTTTTTGGCGCTCCAGCTTGTCCGTGCTACACAGCTTTCCCTCTCTCTAATCCCCACAGCCACTTCAAAGCGCAGACGCCTTAAAAATTCGGTGTGCACCACAGCAACTATGGATGGAAATCTCTGTCTTTGATTGGTGCCTATTTTAGAAATGGGGCCCCGGTAATTCGGTCCCTCTGGATTTTCCCCGGGAAAAGGGAGCGTTCGTTATAAATACATTAGCGTATTTTTAGCGGCCAGCTCTTGCCACACTCATCTTCTCGCCTTACTACCACATGTGTTCCCGAGATCTCAACACACATCTGCTCAGATCTGCATGCCATGAGCACATGGTGCACTCTAGGAGGGGAACAGTGCTGGGGAACATGGGAAACATGCGGGAGGGAAGGAGAGGCACATGATTCCGGTTTGCATTCGTTTTCAACTGTCTGACTCGACATTCAACACAACCCCGAAGATCTTTCATCGCGCTGTCCTCCTGAAGGCAGAAAACACCGTACCACAACAGATGTATTTCCTCTGCTGGTGTGTCAAAGAGGGATGGACAAGTTGTGGGTAGAGCAGGGCTGAACACCCTGGGCCAAATGGTGTTCGCAAGGACTGAAACAAAATAGGGATTTGGGGGGGGGGGGATTGCGAAGGCTGAGAAACTCAAATAACTGATGTGTGAGTTTCAAAGCGGCCAGCACAAAGGGAACATTTAGGAGGCGGGTGACAGCTCGTCAGTGCAGAGACTGTTATTTTTAAGCTGATATACAGTTTAGGCTGAAGGATACAGGATACACAGAGGCAGCTCGACACGGGAGAGCCAGCGCTCAACGTAAATGCAGCTTGAATGTCAAAGACCGGGTTTTGTTGCTCATCAGTCTTTCGGGCCGAGCCAGCTACCATGAACTTGGTTAATAAATAGTGATTGCTGGAGTATTTTCCAGAAGTAATATACATGCTTGTGATTAGTGTTGGCGAGTGGATTGATGGTGGGATCTCGATAGCTGTTTAATTAGCATGCAAAACCTGAAAGGCACGCCGAGATCTGGGAAGTCTGAGCTTAGCTGTGCCCTGTCGCTTGTAATGTTAAGGCCGTTCTTCCCCGCATTTTTTACATTAGCTTAGCGAGACATTAGCTTAGTACACCATTAGCTTAGTGAGACATTAGCTTAGTACACCATTAGCTTAGCGAGACATTAGCTTAGTGCACCATTTAACTTAGCGAGACATTAGCTTAGTGCACCATTAGCTTAGCGACAAATCACAAGGCGTTAGCTCAGTGCGACAAACCACAAAGGGCACATGCAAGTGCTTCCGAGCATTACAAGAAATTCAGGAACTGATTTTCATCCGGTCAAGATGACCGTCTAGTTCACGGGGTGCTGATCTTCATCTCGGGTGACTTGGCTAACAGAGAGCATGGTAATCAGCATTGCAATGACTACCAAACGGTGCAGGGGCTTTTGGCTATGCCCAAGAAAAATTCATCCCCTGGCTCCGGCTCCAGTGACCTTTTGAATAACGCTGCCGGATCTGCAGATGAGCCCAGTGTGACCGCTCCATCTTCGTTCTGACATGTGTTCGAGGTGGGGGCCATGGAAGCCATATTAAATTAAGCAGAAAGGCGAGCCTTTGATCGCTCCAGCGCCACGCACAACTGGGAAACTATAAACTAGATTCATCCTCTGTCTGCCGCCGCTACAGTATATTAATATTTAACCACCTACAAGCAAGCACTTGTATCTGAGAGAAGTGTTGCCCGCGGTGAGTATTTGCTTACAGGGCAATACAGGAGCCACTGAACAGAATGACTGTAAAGGCATCAGTGCGAGATACAAAAAATTAAAAGAAAAAACAAACCCTCCCCCCCTCCTGGCAAAGTCCACATCCATGCCTGCTGACCTATTCAAATATTCAATCGTCACATCTTTTGCTGAGGAGGGGGTTTCTTTCACCAAGGGTGGGGCGGGGGGTGAATTATTAACCATCTGAGGCGTAACCTAATTATTCTGTGTATACTATATCAGTAACAGCTGAAGAGTTATCATCTGTCTGGCTTGTTTGAAATATACCACACCACAGATACCTCTTCGGAAGGCTGTTTGAATAGTTTCATTTCAAAAAGAGTCCTGCTAGACTATGCATATATATATATATATATATATATATATATATGAAACTTTCCTCTCATTAAAATGGAACTTTGACTGTTTACTGCTTGACTTTGAAATCACTTGAGTGGTGCATATTTTATTTCCTGTTTTGGATCCCAATGCCGTTCTCTGCAGTCCTCAATATGCTGATTCCTTGCACTCCACACAGGTGCAACACGTGCAAAGTAATCACTTTACTTTTCCGTCATAAAAAAAAATTGAGCAACAGTTTAACTTGGGGTCTCAGAAACATGAGACACGTTTGCTCTCATTAATAAAAAAAAAATGCCCAGTTAGGTAAAGACTTAAATTATTCCCTTTGATTTCTGAGTTCTGTGGTTCAAACCCCGGAAAAGAGTAACCACCTTAATGGCTAACTTGGTGCTTCTCTGACAGATTCTGTGCGAATGTACAGTACGTCAATGAGGAACTGAAGCGAGGAAGGTCACAAACGGAAGTAGGATGGGACTTCTGACAGACGATGGGGACCGCTGGGTGCTATCACAGTAGCAGTTATTAGCCAGTGGCTAAAACTGCTAACTCCTTCTTCAAAACCCTTAGATGAGTTTCATCACATAGGAGACCCCATCCTCCCATATCACCATCAGGCCACTACTGCTCCTAACAGAGCTGTGTGAGGCTTTACAGTTGGGGGGGGGGGGCTAAAATGTGCCTTGGCAGGGATCCTGGTACCCCGATCCAAATCCCTCAGAAAATCAACCACCACATTAGTCCTCAACTGGCAACATGTGACCAACTCTATACATATATATATATATATATATATATCATAAAATGTAACAGGACCATGGACTGCAGGCTGAATCCTGCCGCACAGCCAGTGACAGGATCCCGCCACGTCCTGCCAGTTTCAACTGCGTGTTTATAGGTTCTGACACCTGGTTCCTGGGCCTCTTGCAACTGTGAAGGTTTTGTTGACTTTGCTTTTGCCAAAACCTCTTCTGAGCTTTGAATATCCAGAAAAGGTGTTTCCTCTGTCCTCCCCATGTGACATCTCAATTTGTCACAATCTCCTAACACTGACAGTGTTTAAGCGGAGTGGAAAATTTGGGTATGGATGGTAGGGACGTGTCCCTGTCGATATTGTGGGAGGTCTGTGTGTGTGTTTATGGAGGTGTGGAGTTCGAGGCTGATTTGGTCCCCACCAATTTTGAAATCAAACCTACGCCCTTAGTATATTATCAAGTTTATCATGGGCAAACAAGACTTGAGCGGTGTGAACACTACCAAATGTCGATTTGGAGAATATCCTCATCTCCAAGAATTCCTCAGGAGGTGGTCGCCCTTTCAGGTTAGCTTGATGCGTAATGAGGCGATGGACGTTAGCCCCTGAAGGAGTTGAAATGCAGGCGCCGCCCAAACGCCCCCCCCCCCCCCCCATTCACTTGGATGAGTGTCTGCTTCTCAGCCCCCCCATGGCAGCAGACCAGATTTTCCGACACAGGGTTGGGCCGGGTGGTGCTTGTGTAATGAGTGCACCGTCTGTTCCAATGGCCGCCACCCAGAGACACACAGGACAGATGGATCATCGCAACCCTCTTCCTCTTTGCTTTCCCTGCCCCTTGGGCGATTTCACCTTGGTTGCGTCATGTTTTCTTTGCCGTGAGCTGGGAGGTGTGACCTCCCGCCCCGTGTTTCGAGCCACTGTCCCATAGGCGCTCACATTTGTGCCAAGTTCCTCATCTTTTGACAGAGGAACTAGCAAAACCTAAAGGGGTCCCTGCCACCATCCCCTTGTGGCATCAGTCCTTTGTACACATTCCTAACGCTCAGCCGACCGATCCGGCGGAGGAAGCAGTGTTTCCATTGTGCAATTAGCCACATTGCCTCATTAGTCTTCTTTCCTAAGAGAGCGTGAGGTGTCCAGTGGACAGCAGCCAGGACGCTTGTGACAGAGGAGCAACACGGGGCGAGTAGGAATCCATCCAGACCCATTTGTTGGGCGGACAGCGATCCAGACCTCCTCTCTTGAGTGTTTATCCACGTTAAAAACCGGGGGGCGGTTTGCTCTTAGCTCAGGTTTCTGTCACTCAGTGGTCTCTAATTAGCTCCACACTCTGAAGAGTCGCTTTAATTAGTGGAAAAGTCATCCATTCTCCCTCAGTCATAAAGAGAGTCCAGCGCTTCACTCCATAATGCACAGGAAGAACTTGCTATATGTCAAAACATTATATATCATACATGCTTGTCGATGACACAAATACCAACGAAATACCATTTCTTTACAAATACTTAATTAGTTAAGAAAAAAGAGGCTCAGCAGGAACCTAATGATGGTATACTGTAGCAGTTAAAGGCAGGTATTCATTATCTAGGATGATCCAGTTTCAAATCCTGTGCTGTTGTACCTTTGAGTGAGGTGCTTTGCCTCTGTAGACAATCCAGATCTATACATTGGGCAGAGAAGGCAGCATATCAGGAATGGAGAGGGATTATGTGACCAATTAATTACAGCAATTTAAGATAGGACATTTCCGAAGTCGACAGTTGCAGTATTTCACTCGAGGTTTCCACAGGGCTGAAGACGTGGACTTTTGACCAGATGCTGCCTGCTGTAAATCTCAAGCAGCCTTGCTGACTCACTGACTTGTTTCGCCAAATACATTTTTTCTGTTTCTATATAGAGTGTAAATTAAATGTAAAAGCTCATTATTCTTCTGCCATTTTATAAATGGTACCAGGGATGGATAGTTCAGGTCCAGAAAGTAAAGATTCAGGCCAAAATTTTGCTTCAGCAAACCAGCTCAGTATAAAGAGTCAGTTATAGAGTTTGAATCTTTACTTTCTGGACTGGAACTACCCACCTCTGAATGATACATCAGGATGAAATGATACAATGAATCAATGGAAGGATTCAGGCATTAAACTAACTAACTGGCCATTTTTCAGTAATTAGTAGGTGCCTTTATCCAGCTTAGAGTGTGATTTAGTGTGCAGTGCGTCAGAAATGATTGGTGAGATCGGTGTCCATACTGAGCTTTCTTTAGTCTTCTGGTTCTCAAAATTCACATACAATGCACATAAGTTCTTACAGTAGTCCCAGCATGTGAGTTGTGGATTCAGTAAGCCCCTGTGCGTGGAGTCTGCCTCTTTCCCCTCTGTATGTGTGGCTTTCTTCTGAGCTCTCTGGTTTAGTGTTAGCATCCAGAAACATGCAGTTAAGTGAATTTGTAAAACTTGTCTATAATGTGTGTGTGTCCTGTGATGGGCTAGCATCCTATCCAGGGTGTCCCTTGCCTCTCGCCCTGGTTTGGCTGGGATAGGCTGCAGGCCCACAGCGACTCTGTACTGGATACGCACTTTTGCGAAATGAATGGCTGGATGGCTTGTTCCAAGGCTGAACATGCTTCATCCAGTTAATTGAAGGCACACTGTCAAGTAATAAAGCAGTACGGTATTATGGGTAATATAACTTCCCAGACTTGCCGTTGCTATTTCTCAAACGCTGCATTCCTGTCAGTAAAAAAAAAAAAAAACACACGTTATTATGTCATAATGTCAGGTAATTTCTGCATCTAAATTTTTTTCAGAGATGATTAGAAATGTATTCCTCGACTGCAAATGCACAGATAACACAACTGTATTATTAAAATGAAAGCTCACTTAGCTCTATTGAATATATTACAAGATTATTAAAATGTTAACATATATTTAAACAGTGCTATTTTTCAACCTAGGATCTTCTGACATGCAATTAGGGGAATTCCATTTAGTTCATGGGATTGTACATTTTTAAACATCAATTTTAAATGCATTTTTCTCTGCCCTTTTGATGGGTTGTGATGGGAACACGCACAGTCCGCCTGAATAATGGATCCCCCGGGACCCAGCTCACGTGGGCCTGTTCAAACACCCGTCCGTCCGGCCAGCTGTACATGCCAAAGGCACAGACTACAAGACCACCCGTACTGTATGCGCGCACGCCACTCACACGACAGTAGCTATGGGCGAACGGCATCCAAAAAGGATTACGGGATGCCACAGCTGAATCGTCAAGCATTCAAGGCACGGCTCCAATTATGCTGGCAAGTGTCCCCGGAAAAAAATCCCAGCGAGGGAACCGGAGTCTCATCAACAGCAGCCAGGGTGCAAATTGACCTTCTGTGACCTTCTCCCTCCCATGGGGTGTAGATCTGCGGTGCTCCTGTCTCTGGCTAATAGTTCACTACGCCACATGTGCACTCCATCACAGAATAATAAGCATCTTTTCTAGCTACAGTATGGAAGAATATGGAAGGAATTCCTTCCGAAGAGCTCCCTACATGATGAGAGTTTGGGGCCATTAATTACCTCCTTCATTTGCATCTATTGTCATCACAGATTAACGGCGAGAAAATGAATCCCAATCGATCTGAGGCATTGGGGGGCCTGGAGAAGGTCCCCCTCAAAGAGATGGTCTGCTTAATTGTCAGTGATTAGCAGGCCGGCATGGGGCCTTCTGCGAACCGGAGATTAAGCCCTGAGTCGCCTACGTTGGTGTCAAATTTGTGATCCTCTCAGACGGGACACGGAGGGAGTCTGGACTGAAAGGCCTGGAAAATAGGAGGTGCGGGTTGGGGGGAGCAGGAAGTGTGAGGATTCCCAGCCAATGATCACATGCTCCTGGGGAGTCTTAATGGAGCTCAGCTGGCCGTCACCCTGACTTAATCGATGGCAAGGAGGTACAGCACGCGGCCGTCGGTGGCCATTGCCATGGGAGGTCAGGAAGTATGTGGGACAAAAAAGAGGGTGGGAAAAGCCAAAAGGAGAGATATTCATCTAACTGAGGTCCTGCTTCTTTGATTTCTATTCATGATAGACACGGAGGTGAACCTAAGTATGACATCTGTTACCCACACTTGTTTTGCTGATTGCTGGTGATGAAGCTGAGGTTAAACAGGAGAAAATGAGAGCTCCCCAGATTAATGAACGTGAATCGACGTTTGCAATCACCAAGTAGATGTGGAAGGGGCAATAGACACACTACCAATGTCTGCGTCACTCTGTCTTTATTATTAATTTTCCAAATAAAAACAACACCATACACCCTACCCTAACTGTACAATTAAAAGAAAAGAAAACCCAACTGTTATTCAATAAAACGCTGTTTTCCCGTCGCCGTGCTCTCTACCCCACCTTCCTGCTCGCGTAGCTAAGGTTAACAGTAAGCGTTAATATTTGCCCCATTATAGTTATTATGCCGTAAAGCGAGCCTCCTTCTTGCGGGATATTAAGCGGGGACGAGCCGGAAAAATAATCGAAATTGAATGACGCTTCAGCAGCCCTGGCAGTGGCGAGAACGAAGGGGTAAAAGAGGGAAGGGGAGCTGGTGTAGTGAGGGTGGGGGAGGCAGGCAGAGTCATCGCTCACGGTGCGGCAGCCGCGCTTTATCTCGCTTGTCCCGCTTTGCACCCTTTCGGCGAGCCACTCGCCGCCGAGCCGCCGCGCTAAGGGCAGTGCGCAGCGCCGTACATCACCCGCAAACCCCGCTCTGTATTTATTTACTCCGGCTTCCCTCGGTGCCTCGATGCGGTTTTTACTTTTGTTTAGTGATAGACCATCCTTCAACTTAAAAAAAAACTAACTGCCTTAAAGCAAAATACGATTGCGGCTATTAAATTAACCCCCTTCCCCCCACGTAATTCAATTAAATTCGCTAACTGAAATACATCATTTTTTGCCATCATGAGGAAAAATACTAATATGACGTTGGATGGTTGCTTTTTAATATTTCAGTTAAAGTAGAATGATTGACCTGGATTTAGTTATTTATTCCAAATGATTTGTACCTTTGTAAGTTTGTAAGTTCTCCCTGTCTAAATAAGGATAATATCCGCTCTTGTTAAACATATCAGTGTGCATTTTCTAGGCTATATGGATTTTAAAGCCCTGCCCAGTATCTAAATATGACACTCACCATTAAATGCTGCTTTCCTTTAAACTTTATCACTTGCCGTACAAACAATTTTAGACCTCACATTTCAGCAACAGGAAATGCCTTTCATCTACAATAACACTTCTACACATGGCAGAGAATGATAAGTCCGATGAGGAAATGGGAGGTATATTTGTAAACAGGGTTCCACAGTCCTGATCTAGGCTATTATACAAGGAGTTTGTATGCTGGTCTAAACTGCACAAATATCTCAGTCCCAACAGAACAGTGAAAAGTGGCTTGGTCATTTCCATTACAGAGATTATTTTACCAGCTACAGTTTGGTTCGAAATAAGCCTTGCAAAACAACCAGCCATGAAGAACCAATTCTGTAAAATCCCTGTAATACATCCAGAGATCTGGTGTTCAAGAAATACTTTTCTGAAGGCTCCAAAAACAAACAAAAAAATAAATAAATAAAAAGCTGCGGCTTTTGGTAAAGATGACACCTCTGTATAAGTACTGTACCAAGCTGGGCTGAATCCTCGCCTGCCTGATTCTTGTCACTCTTTATGAAACCTTAGGTTTTTATATCACTCCTCACCATTGACTGGTTCATTGTGGAAGAATCACTTGTAAACGAAAGGGCCAGGTCACGTAAACAGTGCCTTTTTTTTGTGCATGTGTGCGATTGTGCACATAGATATCTCAAGGAGGTCAAAGCTAAAGGCTTGTAGAATATGATTTTATTAGCATAGTGCTTTTTATTACAATAGTATGTTTGGAGCAGTTGCTTCAGGTGTGATTTTAGGAAGCAAGAAATCGGTTTTGGGGGGGGCGTGGATGGTGTGTGTGTTGCACTTCATGAAGCCCAGAGAGGTCTTGCTAATTGCGCTATGCTAATCGCTAATTTCGCCAGCTCCGTTCAAAGGACGGAGATACGGCAGCCTGGCTCTCTTCATAACCTCCGCTGATTGCAGATTGTAATTATCACTTCCCTGCGTTGCTTACAACAGGAGGAGGGGGCTAAAAAAAAATGTCTCCCGCTGTCAAACGGGGCTGAGCATCTGTCGACAGGCCTCTGGTAAATTCCCAGTCCTTTCGCTTTCTGCCATCATATGTGACTGTGTGCTGTAATTGCCCTGTAGGAATCCAGAGTCTGAAGTTTGGATTTGATAAATGTAGTCCTCGTAATCTCTCCCCCTTCTTTCCCGCTTCAGCCTAAATCCTCCGCGATTAGCCAGGATGGGCACACAATCCCGTCTGCGTCCTCGTCTTAATTCTGCTACATCCCGATGCCGTCTTCAGACGGGAGGCCTCAGGCTATGGAGCTTGCAGGTGGTAGAACAAGAGGGGCGAATTACACTCCCGCGCGATCGCTGCTACGCGCCACGTGGCGCCTCGCGCGGTGTGCTCGGCTCAAACGTGCCGCTGTCCCTGCAGGCATGACTCCCCCCTCCTCACTGAAGACTCTTTCCTTCTGATTCCTCAGAGCACCCCCCCCCCCCCTTTAAGGGATCTCCAGGTCCGCTTCACAGCCCTAATTGTACAGCTGCCCAAACACTCACACTCAGCCCCCCTGCCACCCACGCAAGACTTGGGGGTACAGCTCGCTACAAAAGTGTGCGGCAGGATCTGACAAGAGCGCCTCCCGCCCTCATCTGATGGTTGGTTGTTTTCGCGTGACTGTGTGCGTGTTTTGTGTAGCGTGGGGGGTGGGGGTGGGGCTGGGGGGTGACTGAAGCTTCAGTTCCTCAGCTTACAATATGGAAAACAATATTGAAAGAAAAGCATTATCACGGAAACCTTAAGTGATTTTTTTTGCATCTACAATATAAATAAAGAAATACAGTTTTGATCATTTTTTTCACAATATTTGACTGCAACAATTTAAAAATTGTGCTTTTTCAAGGTCTTGCTTGGAAGGGAAGAACTGCAACATTTTAGTCATTGTTTACCTTTTCAGATGAGGTCATTCTAAGTCACTAGCTAAATACAGTATATTTTATGCTTTTCTGTTTAGTTGACGTTATAATTGCACATTAATCCTTCTGTTTTTCGAGACTTGGCTATTCATAGATGCCACCCTGTCTTTGTGTTACTGCCTGTCAGTAAATGGATTTAATGTTATCCTATCTGAACAGCTCGCTTGAAAGGATGGGAGCTCCGCCTCCCTCCGTTCCCGTGGAAATGGAGTTCGCCACACAGTGGATGCCTTTCATGGCAGAGAGATCTGCTTTTTAGGTCAATGAAGACTGGGGTTTAAGACAAATTCGGAATTTTACTCCAAAGGAGAGTTTGAGAAACTGATTATTTCCAGTTTGTTAACATTCATTGAGAATTGTCATTTTCCCCCTTGTTTATAGACTCCTAGAATTTGCAGCAGACCATGTGTATGAGCTGCTCATGGTTTGATGGAAGTTTTTTATTGGAAAATCAAATGCATTCAGACAGCAGGTTCACAATGATAGTCTGCACTCTAATTTTGTTCGCTTTTTTTGTGCTTCTCTTCCTGTTTCCTATTCAGTTAGCGGTTAATTAACATTCTTGACTGAGTAGCAGCACATTAGAGTACATATATTTTCATTTACAAAGTTCAGTCTTAAGCTTCACACCTTTGGGGTTTTGGGAAAGTAAGAGGAAATTAAAGGATGTACATTAGATAGAGATGGGGACTGAACTGAAACAAATGAATTTAGTGTGAATTTGTGCCCAGCAAAAGACTTCCTGGCTCCACAGGGCAGATTAAATCGACTCAATGAATCCCCCTTGCGGCCATGGTCATGTACCCAGGAAGTGTGGCTTCTCAGGCATGTGAGCAATTGATACGTTTATCTTGATGTCACAGTAACGTAAACGCACCCCCTTGACATGTACCCTGAGAGATCTTTCAAGGCCCTGCGAGCCGAGAGATGAGCACGTGTGGCTGAGGGAAACAGGTTCGATACCTGCACCGATAAATTTAAATCAGAAGGCAGCGTCCATAAAAATAAAGTACAAATACTGTCACCAGGTATCCAACTCTCTGTCCCAAGAAATCACGTTCTTTCTGCTCCATAAATTTGTTTTAATAAGAAAGCTTCGCAGGAAGTCTTTGATATAGGCACTTGAATATGTGCACACCAGGATTAATTATGACTACGAGTGCGTCTATGGAAATTGCTGATTGGCCACTCTGGCAGAAGGCAATATGGACCCATTACGCTGATGAAAAGGTATGGTAGCCAATTTATACACTGAGCTTAGACTGCCTTGGCTCCCATCCTGACTATTTGCTGGGGGCCACACTCCAACGGACGTGGTATTTGGTCAATGGAGTACCCGGATGGATTGGATGCTTATGTACTGTATAGGATGACTGGGCCTAGGCTGCTATGGAGATATTCGTATTCATAGCGAACTACAACAGACTCCATGTTCAGCCATTCAGATCGGCATGCACTGTCCTGATCTAGAACAAATAATTTATTGGAGAACCATGCCAGCTCCCAGCCTGAGAAACATTTGCAACCTTTTGTACACTCAGTGATTAAAACCCGACAATCGGGCTCTTTATATGTCAACGCAATCTGTTTTGATCTGTTTACTCTGAATGCTTTGGAACATATTTTTCTTATTCAGTTTCACATCAACTCGTACAGTTTTCTTTAAAAAAAAAAGGAAAGCAAAATACAAGTGTGGATGCACGATGACTGCATTTATTAGTAATACAGAATAATGCCTTTGTTAAAGGCATTAGATATTTACACGTAAGTATAAATGGATATTTAAAAAAATCAATACCAGATGAATCATCTGTTTACTTCATAATTACTAGCTATCAAATTAGCTTAAATCAATACCTAGTCAGACAGCTGCATGATTTATATCCATCTTTAATGTGGACAATTCAATTCCCATAGGTCATACATGTAGACATGGTGTTTATTCCTGCCTAGACTGTTTGGTTCTGGTTTTTAGAGTCGGCCATAGTCGACCAATCATTATTCTATTTCATGTTAGGTTTTGTCTTTCCAAACATGCTTGGTTAAGTGTTAATAACACATAATCAATCAACGGTGGCATGTCCAGACTTACCACAGTTTATGGTAAAATCTTATGTAAAAATAGTAACTAGCAGAGGTGGATAGTTCAGGTCCAGAAAGTAAAAATCGAGACCATCCAACCCGTTGAATACTCGGTGACTGTGACTCATTATACTCAGCTGGTTGGTTGAAACAAAATCTTGGTCTCAATTTTTGCTTTCTGGACTTGAACTATCCACCTCTGCTGAAAGTCAGAAGAGAAAACAAAACTGAAGTTTGACTGGATACAGAAAAGCTTTTGGAGTCCAGGGTAAACTAGCAGGACAACGATAAACGAGTAGTACTGTGCGTCTGTACTGTGCGTCTGTACTGTGCGTCTGTACTGTGTGTCTGTACTGTGCTCTCTTCTGACTGATTCTGTCTGTCTGTAGGTCAGCTGTCTCAGCTTCAGGCCATTCCTGAGTCCTCAGCTTATGAAATAAAAAGGCTTCATGTTTTCCTCCCATGAACACGTACCAGATGTTGACACCCAAAATAAATGGCTGGGCGGGTGTATATTTTTCTGTCAGTATATCCTTATAGTGGGCTGAAGCAACAGCAGGTGGGTAAAATGCATACACCGTCAGTGTGGGCAGCCACAATCTGTCAGTGGCCCTGCTGGGATCAGAATAACTTTCAATTAGCACCTGATTTACACCTGGAACAGCAGGTGATCCACTCCCTCTACATTGTTATGTATGAAACAATTAAGAATGTAGATACGGTTTTATCCCCATAGGAATGCAGTTGATGACCCCGATATGTGGAACGGGAGATGTTTCTGGAAAACGGCTCCATTCGAACCACAAAACATGTCAGCGGGAAGAATTTAACACCTATACTCAGTCAGCTTTCCAGCTAGAATTCAGTGTGGGGGGGCTTGCCTTCTGTTTGTTAGCATTTTTGGAACAACAGCCAGTGTATGTCCTGATGCAGGACAGGCAATTAACCCCGAGAGCAAGAGGCTCCCTTTCAGCTTTTGTAGGAGAGTCAAGTCGCCATTAGAGAGGTGTTAGCATGCTACGTTATCATGTCCGTCTCAGAGCAGCAGGAAATGCTGCTGTTTCCAGTGCTCTCCTCTAAAAGGTCTGAATAATTTGAATAATTAGCCACTTCAGACAGCTACTCCAGTGCCCAATGCAATCCAGCGATGAGTAAAGAACCGCCATCACTCACAAAGTGATGCTTTCGGGTTGTCGTGTGGCCACTCAAAGTGCTCTGAAAATGACTCGCGCGTCGGGGAAAAGCAACGATGCGATTCATAGCTACGATATGAGCACATAAAAACGCTGGCACAGATCGTGGAATATCGACAAATGTGTTACTTCCTTTGTGATTGAAACCCATTAAATTTTTCATCTCCCAGCATTCAGGCCAAGAGTATCTGGCTGTATCGTACAGGCATATGGCCAAGTCTGAGTGGCAAAAGCATTATCAATGAGTGCTTTTTCCAAAAACAAAAGAAATCCATGAACCACCTCGTTTTAAATTAGCGTGCTAGAGGCCAGAACGACCCTTGAAGACTCTAAGTGTCTCCGTAGCGGCTGGGTTTCTTCGCGGCATAAACATCACCCACCGGTCCTTATCCCGCTCACCTTAATTGCATATTCCGCTTTCCGACAGAAGTGCAATCCTTATCCAGCACTACTCTCGCCTCGTCAAAAAGGGCAGGAACAGGCCAGCCCCCGATTGTTCTGCTGATTGCCAATTGAGATCTATGATTCACTTTAGAGTCCCCACTTGGGTGTTTCTCATAATGAGCAGGCAAGGGAACGCCCAGAAGATCCGTTAAGATGTCACTTACGCTCTCCTTGTCTCTCAAAGTAAGAACCACTCGTTAGATGATGCAATACTGGCTGCGTGGCACCTCCACCCCGCCTGGTCGGTGTATTGTGGGTTGCTGGTAAAGTGTGTCCTTGTATGTGGCAATCACCGTCGTTTGCGGCATAAACAGCGCGATTCCGGCGAATAATCGGCCCTCGCCGTAACGGACTCCATTATTGCTTTGAAGTGTGACGGGAATTACTCCAGGCATGTTCCAGGGCGCCTTGATGGGCAGGCGGTCCAGTGGTTCTTCTAGTGGCCAGATTTCCCCTGTGTATGGACGTACTCATAAAGGAGGACTTGTGCGAGCCACGCCGGGGGATAAATGGACTGGAATTTAGTTAAAGGTGTAATTGGAAATTGCTGTGCTACTTCTGAGTACAAATTCAGGCTGTAAGCAAACCCCTGGCATTTACCTGACTGTAAATTATTCAGTATCTCATATTTAAATGAACGGTCGATCGCTTAGCTGATCATTTACGACACATTTTGTGACTATGGTATTTATATACCGTTTTATTGGTATTTTTATTACTATACATCAGGTATGCAACACATATATTTATGTTAATTGGTTGATTCTACATTCAGCAATTATGCGCCTGTCTTTAGAATGGCATATCCGAACTTCATGGAGAATTATGAACAGAAAGGGCTGTTCCTCTCTTAACAGGACATGTCTGACTGGGGAAACTTCTGGGAACACAGGGCTAATGCCTGTTTCTACTAAATTGTGAGTTTTGAAACCTCCTAAGCATTAATGGTGTTCGATCTGAAATGCGCTGCTCTCGTGGCTGAAGTACTTTCATCCGTAAACGACTATAAATCAATATTTAATACCAATGGATGCGAGTGAAGAAGGGGGAGGGGCAGCAGTGAGTGAGGCTGCCTGGGGGGGGGCAAATGCCATCATGACAGGTCCTCCCTGACATACTGCAGAAAGAAATCGCATTTTCAGAGCTCAGCTTGACAAAGTAGCAGTATTGCTGGTAGCATAAACAAAGTAGCTGTTTTATGCTGTTGCCGAAGTTGAAATACCAGCTTCCACACTGCTGCAGACTCTATGGACGTACACTGTGAATGTGAACACACACACAAACACTCAGGCATCCACACTCCAGTCATTAAGCTGCCGGGATCTGGAAAGCCCATGTCACCCTAGCTCGGAGGCTATCGTCACTCCCGTCCCTTCCATGATTTCCCTCACGTCGCTGACGTGAAAGTTTCTTTTGCTGAGAACCCAAAGCTGCTACAGAGATCTTTCTGGTTGCACAATTGACCTAGAACCTAGAAATGTGTGGGTGTCCTATTACACATCCCACAGAGATGAACATTCCATATGCGTTGAACATTCCATATGCGTTGAACATTCCATATGCATGGATCTCAGATGGACTGTTATCCTTATTTTTGTGCATTAAATTTGTACTTTATGCATTAAATTAATGATGTCATTATGCACTATTCCACAAAGATAGGTAGATACTGTAGATCTGAAACAGGAAATTCTGTACCAGTGACAGGGGACCTTAAAAATTTGGAACAAAACTGAATTGGAGTTGGGAGTCCAATATAATATGCTGTCATGGGACCCAAAATGTCTAGCAGCACCACTGGAGTTAACTGACTCACTGATCAGTTCAGATAGTTAGATTTCTAATAACAATGTTCTTTTCTTGACTAGTTATTATTCTGTCCCGCCTGCAGGATTACGCAGAGAAGGAGAAGGCCATGGCAAAAGCCCTGGATGACCTGAAGGCCAACTTCTACTGCGAGCTCTGTGACAAACAGTACTACAAGCACCAGGAGTTCGACAACCATATCAACTCGTACGACCATGCGCACAAGCAGGTAATATATATATACTGCATATATACTCTATCATCCCATCTGAGGTGTCCCCATCCTCATGGCCTGCACTGTCAGGGATAGGCTACAAGCTCGTTGCAAGCCTGTGCTGGATAAGTGGTTATGGAAGATGGATGGATGGACCCATACATTCTATGAATAATTTCACATTTAAATGAATCGATGCTAGAGTTCAGTATGTAATTCCTTAATGCACACATGTGATGAATTAGTGTAGCAAGCATTGCAATATATACAGCCGGAGATCCGACGACAGAAGTAGCCTGAGAAATATTTATTTGGTTTCTGAGGATATACATCATGTAGTAGGAGGACTGAGCATTCTGAGACATTGTAATTGTTAATCACCTGTGGGTCCAGAGGTCAATCTATTTACCCGTTGGGTGTTCAGCGGCTCTGGCGCCCCACGTGTGACCCCACACCGGCCGAGCACGCTCCGTAGCGTCAGTTATTCCACCGGCCCGCTTTGTCCGCTCTGCCGGTAATAGGATGAGACCTCCCTGACTTCCGTACCACCTCGTTAGCTCTAGCAGTGTGCTTCAAACATGGCTGTGGAGAAGAGCCAGATTATACTGGGCTCTGTTGGAGGGGAGCTTCAAAGGATTTCCCTACAAGCCGGCTAGTGTTTCAAATTACAGCATATCGGCTGTATTGTGTAGGGCCATGCTACCTAAAAGACTAAGAGCAGAGGATTTTATCTTTTTCTTGCCAGCTTCTTACAGTGAATGCATCATATTTTAAAACCATAATCTGATCTACATAAAGCTATTACTTATGAGAGAGACACCGTTGCTAACATTAGCATTAACTTCTTTTCAGCCACAGCGGCCTTTTTTAATAATAGGTAGCCTGAACGTGTTCGACAGGTGGCACGTTGCGGACATCTTTCATCCTGTAGTTCCCTTGTTTACATTTCTTTCCCTCCAGCAAAGATGTGAGGCTGCCTCATTAAGGAGTTATCTTTTAGACTGCTGTAAGGAGTATAAAGCATGGAAACCAATAAATAAATCACACTGTATCAAAGAAGCGAGCTGCAGTTGTGGTAAAATAACCTCCAGCCCTGGTCTAGGGGTTTGGGATCTGTGGTGCCTTTATCGTTTTAGCTTGAATAGGGATCGATCCCTCCTAATCTTTGCCATCCACGCCAGCTGTCAATAGTGGGGCCAAATGAACTATTGACTACATGCGTGACCCCGCATCTCACCAGCACACCCAGCTGCATTATTGAGATAAATCGGTTTCACCCCACAAATCTGCCCCAATAGCCAATCAGATGTCAGCTTGCAGAGCCTGCCAACCCATCCGCATATGCAAGCAGCCAATAGCAGAGGCTCTATTTATTACACTGATGATTTCCATGGCCTGCTATCCCCACCCCGTTATAGATAGCAAGCATTAAACAATGACATGGCTATAAAGTATGGTCTACCCCTCAATCCTCCAACTGATGACCATCCATGACGCAAGTGTAATAGGAAATACATGTGTCGCCCCCGAGTTCCCCCGGGGCCTATATAGATGTGAGGACTTTTAACGCTCGGCGACGGCTTAAAGGAAGATCGCATCAGACAACATTAATGTCAGTGTGATGGAGTGCCCGGCCGCCGACTGTCAGCGGGAGGATGTGCGGCTATGAGGGGAATCGACGCCGGCAAATTAAACACCGTGAGATTCAAATAAAAGTGCCTAGAGTTAAATTAACGCTACACGTTTTAAATTAACGCCGCCGGCGCAGCTGTGCCAGAAGCGCAACGCCATTCCCTTTTGCCGATTTGCTCGATGTTCGGTCATGATCCATGAATCACTGGCGGTTCAACTCAATACGCTCTGCAGAGTCTGCAGGGCACCTCGGTATTGTGATCCAATCGTGTCTGCCAGAGGTCTGGAAGATGACTGAGTCTCCATCCCGGGCTGGACATGGGAAAGCACCAAATGCAAACCGATGCGAGTCGCACGCTCCTTCCCCCGAAACAGACTGCCGACGAGTGGCGCATTACGCGGGGCCATGGTCTGCCTGCGCCAAGGCAACAAAGTGTAAAGCAATCCAGAACAGATCAAATCATTTGCCCCTGTGCACTGACTCTGAGAGGAGTTATGTGTGATGTGGCCCCACGAATTCCCCGACTATGAAACCCAGCCACTATAAATGCAATCACTGGAGCCACTTCAAATAAGCGAGGTTACAGCAGTGTTGAACTATATATAACATCAGATGGCCTGAGCGGAATAGCTAATACTGAAGTCCCCAGCCCCCCGTTATACCTTCTCCTGTATAAATCGAAGGATCTTCATGGTCTGATTCTCAGCCGATGATCTTCCAGCTTCCCGTGTATCGTCCCACACTGCAGCGAGCCCTCGTCCACATATCTGACAGGAGACTCGGACAGCTTTACGCTTACAATAATAAAAAAGCAACTACATGCTACATAGTAAGAATCTGAACACCATATTGGCTTTGCAGTGTACAGAGTATCGCCGTTTTTAATTCGCACACAGCATGGAATTGAGTACGGGAAGCGTGCCGGGGGTCTATTTTTGGCAAACGCATTTCCGTGCTGAGTTTTTCCGTAAGTGTCGGCAAAAAAGGAGGCGATGTGCCACGTGAAATGCGGCGGATTCCCATAAGATACGCCGTTGTTTTCGTTGACACCTCTTTTGTCAATGACTAAGAGGCACCATCACAGAACCCGCTCATACTCGAGACCCACACGCCGTCAGACCGGGAAGCCAACTGAAAACTCCAATCAGCGGATTTATTTATAAACAAATCAAATGAGCAGGACAGTTTCAAGAAGGCACTCAAGCCTATCTGAGACTTCTTTTCATTTACAGGGAAAATGGGTTAGATGAAGGAGAACATAGTAAATTAAAATATTTGATAACGCTTTACCTTAGCTGCACCTTCATAATACCTTTATAATGCATTTGTGGAACATTCAATGTATATTCATAATGCCTTCATAAAACATCATAAGCAGCATGTAAATATACCTTAACATCTGAACACCTTTTCAGCCTTAATACACATTAATAACAAATATTACATAATAACAAACAACACAATCATATTATCATATAATGTTCGTTACTTATGTATATTTAAGCTGTTAAAGTATGTTAGGATGTTAAGGTATACTTACATCCTGCTTATTAATGTTCTATGAATGTATAATTAATATATTACGAAGGTGCAGTTAATGTAAAGCATTACCAAATATTCTTAAATGTTCTTTAGTTCTGGTGGGGGGGGGGGGGGGGGGGGCTGGTTTTTCTCTGTCCCGAACGGCTTGTAATTTAGTAGTCTTTTTCTTCATATTGAGGGTTGGTTGTGAAAAAAGAAGATGTGTTTT
>JAODKE010000037.1:9534114-9548294 GCA_026779605.1 Mormyrus hasselquistii
ACTATACCATACCATGCCATGAAATACCATACCATACAATACCATGACATACCATACCATACTATACAATACCATACAATACCATACTATACCATACCATACCATACCATACAATACCATGACATACCATACCATACCATACTATACAATACCATGCCATACCATACTATACCATACCATACCATACTATACAATACCATGCCATGCCATACTATACCATACCATACCATGAAATACCATATCATACAATACCATGACATACCATACCATACTATACCATACCATACAATACCATACTATACCATACTATACTGTACAATACCATACCATACCATACCATACCATACTATACCATACAATACCATACCATGCCAGGCGCAGCCCTGGGTATTCTAGCGCATTGGCCAAGGTTCTGCTGAGTGCCCCCGAACAATCCCGCCCTCAAACACAACAAAATTAATAAACAGCCCCCCATATTTATGTTAAAAACATGTCTGTAGCACAGGATATCTGACCGTTAACTAGCTAGTTAGCATCTGTTTCACAAGATAAGTAATGAAATATTAAAGCTAGTTAGTTAGATTCTTTTAACTTAACATAATCCAACTAACTAGTTGCAATAACAAAATAGTTCTGCAGCATTTTCTTTTTTCCCCTCCTTCATTTCGGCTTTTTCTTCCATGTCCCAGATTCTTCTCTTTCCAGTCCTGCCAGTTCAGTGACTGAGCAATGACACGTTATTCTGATGTTTAATGAGCACTGCTGCTGGTTATCTCATAAATAGATGTTGCTATTTCAGCAGTAATAAGTAACTAAATGTCATGGACTGCAACCACAGTCGCTCATTTGTGCCCCCTAATCACCGGGCACCCTAGGCGATTGCCTATGTCGCCTATAGGGCAGGCTGGCCCTGTAGCATACCTTACTGTACCGTAACACCATTGATGATCCTGGAATAGGAGTTTAAGGTGTGTTATTTTGCTATCCATCAGAGCTGAGGAAGATCTCACACTACCCATCAAGACTGAAGATTGCATTTAGAAAATAGTGAAGGGAGAACTTCCAATCTAGGAAATGTATACGAGAAAATTTGACACACTGCTGCAGAGGTTTTGCATGATCTTACGTGTGAAACTTTAAAAAAGAGACCTTCTGCTCCACACAAGCACTTTATTTATCGTGACTGGTAGAGTTCAATCTAATATTCCAAGAATGAGTCGAGACAGTACAGTCGGTGAACTAAGCTAAAAAGTTACCTTTATGCAGTGTAACGTGTCTAGATTCCATAGACAAGCTTCAAATCTGGCCTCAAAGCTTCTCAAACAATGAATGTGAATAAAAATGAAATGAAATTCAAAGCTTGCCGGTGTTTTTCCCTAGTTAGCTGTTCCCTGAGAAAGACCACTGTTTACATCGTACTCCATCAAAGTACCCCAGACTGACCAAAACAAAACAAAACATGGCAGAATCTGATTTTGTGACTTAAACACTAAACATCTCCATGAGTCTCCGGAAATAATTGTGGCACATACATTTCTACTTAATTATGCACCACTCACTAATGCCGTAAGTACCCTGAGTTTCCATGGCGACATCTCAGACAATAGCTACACAAATCCAACAGCACTTGGCACGTACACCAACTCCAACTCTTAAAAATTAGAAACACTCGGGCAAACTTACAGTGGGAGCCGTCACTTTTAGTAAGCAGACATAATGAATATTTCTTCTTGGCAAGGCTGCCTACATATCATAACTTCTCTCTGCCAGCTGGTAGTCGTTTTTTTTTTTTTTTTTTTTTTAAATATAATCAAATTAGCCTACTAATAGCAACAGCTGCCTGTGCTGATTTCCAAGCCATTGAAGTATCCTCCATTTCCTTTATTTACAAGCCAGGGTAGTAACACACATCTTTGTTTTTTTCTGTTTTTTATGGCGATGATTACAATGTTGATTAGTTGCAGTGAATGGCGTTATTACTGTTGCATATTAATGCGTTCCTAATGCATGTAGAACATACATTAACAATTAACTAGATTATCTATCTATCTATCTATCTATGTATCTATCTAAAATTGATCCCCCTGACAGACATTTATGGGTCTAGGTCTAGATTTGATACTTATTTGAAGATAAGAGTAAAACCTTGATGGCTTTCAGGTAAGACTTTCCCAGCTTAATCTCATATAATATGGGTTCAGCACCCTTAGCTGGCGGTGAATTTTATTACTCTTCCGCCTTCTGACCATCACACCATCCTTTCAATTCCAGGTACTCAAAACTATGAAGCTATTTGGTCTTATCCCTTCTGTCAAATACAGGCTTAATGTGTAATTAAGTCAAAATGCAATGTGCTTTGCTCTAATGCATTTTAAAAATAGCAATCCTGTACAGCTTCATGATACGTAAACCTGGCCAAAGATTTATCTTGCAACACGGCCTCACATTGGTGAGATCCAGGTTGTTGTTTGACAAAGTCCATTCGCCCCACGGGGTCTGTAAGACACAAACCCTTATATCTTCAGCCTGAGATCCCAGTAGCTGAGCAAAGAATAACCAGCTAAGCAAGAATTTTCCAACACATGTGACATTTCTGCAGTGCAGGCAAGCAAAGCCACAGCGTGCACCGGGACCTGGTGAAAATCGCATTTTCTCCTTTCTTCCGCTGTCCCTGGTATTCTTTCAGGTGTACATTCTGACACCCATGTGTTTGGTTAATTAAGCCAAAGACCAGATACGCAGATAAAGATTTCCATTCGCAGTCGTTAATCAACGGATTCTGAATGCCCGAGGTTCGCTCTTTAAATTAGTATGCTAATCTAAAACCACCATGCAGACCGATTTATCTACACCACCCACACACTTTAACAGTCCATTCTCTTTTTTAGGGTTTCAGCAGTGTGTAGTAAATTGAACTTTCGCATCAATTCGGCTTTTCTATATGTGTGTGCGTGTTTGTGTGTCTTTTCTGCACAGGCTTTAGTACACGGCTAATAAGATTTAATTTTGTTTCCATTTAGCAAGACATAATGACATATTTTCTGGATTATTATTGAAGGGAGCCACCATCGTCATTCCTGTTTTATTTCAAGGATGGAGTCGTGGGTTCGTGTCACTCTCTCCAAAAATTGGATGTTAGCTTGGTCAAATGAGGAGGTGGGTTCACGGGGCGCTGGTCGTTTCCGCCTGCGTCGCCTAGTGTCTGCCTGATTGCGCACCATTAATGGGATTTTGGGTGCAAAACTCAATGTCGCCCCCTGGGGGGCATCGCGCTTGCTGCAGATACTGACATTCGAATCTGAGTGGTGTTCATCTTTTGAGCCGAATACAAATGCGATGGCAATTTATTTTTTTTAATGCGACATTTTCATTTCCCTGCACGCGCTTTGGACAACGGAAGGTATCAGCGGCGGCTTTGAGAGAAATTCATTATTCTATTAACCTTTAGACCCTCGACAGTCAATGGAATAGTGTTTTGTAGCATGTCCTCCTGCAGCCTCCACAGCCACTCCATTTAAATATTGCAAACAGAGCAGCTATTGTTAACTGGCATACAATGAGGCCAAGGGCGATAGGTTGCTATTAACTTGGGATTGACCGTTATCGGCTAGCTCCACAGGAGAGGAGTGGGATACGCCCTCATACACGTGTCATGAAGGAGACAGAGGCCAGAGGACTGCAATATTCACCCGAAAGAGATCCGACTTTAATGGAGTCGCTCGTGGAGAGTGCTGAAAAGGATGCATCAGTTGCATCTCAAAATTACTTCAGCTGGAATTTGTGTCAACCCCCCATCCTCCTGCCCTTGCCAAATTCTGCATCGTCGCATTTAAAAATTTTCTTGTTGACTTGTTTTTAATTGAGCAGAAGCAGTGGGGGAATATAGTGGATGTCTTTTGCGCCTCACTTTCTAGGTGCTTCTTGGGGTAATTCCACGCATCTCGGGCCGAGAGCCGTGAAGCTGCAACTCTCACAAGCTGTGGCACTGCTCGTTTTTCATGGGAAAGATACATTGCGCGTGGCGAGCTTCTCGGATCACTGCGTCTCTCATTGCAAACGCCAGGTTCCGCGTTCTTTTTTTAGGTCCCGTGAAACACGGCATGAGGCACCCAGTAAAACCTTGAAGGCTGACTCTGTGTGGGACTGACGTCATCCCCAAGCTGGAGCAGGAGCCCTGAATGCAGCATGCAGTGACAGGTACGATAGCACCTGCAATCATAAGCCAAGCGGCTATTTAAAGCCTATGTCTATGTCGTGACACTAATGGTTCTTATCCCACCTAAATAGCTCCCAACAGCTGCCAATAAGAAGAAACATCGCTAAGAATTGATAAACCGAAATGTTACAGGAGAGGATATCGATGTCAAGGGTCTCATCCTGTCTCCAAGCTGACGTGGCGAATTAAAACATGGATGGGGGATCGGATGTGTTTTCAGAGTGCCGATAAATGCCATGCAACAGCGACGGAAGCCTGCTGCGCGACACAAACCTCCGCAAGTCCGGCGAAACGATCCCATCGACGCCTCCCTCTGCCGACGGCGGTCAGAATCAATGAGGCCTCCTTTCAGCCGCCGCCGCGCCTCCCCCCCCACCCCCCGCACTGTGCTGCCACTGGCAGGCTAAACGCCACGTTTACCATAAATAATCCAAGGTCCGGAGGCTGGCAATGCTTGTGGGAGGATTAAGCCCACGAGTGGCAGCCCCCGGGCTTGCCGGTGGGTTTCTGTGCCGAGCTCCCAGCATGCTCCAGTGCCATCCGCCGCCCCAGGAACCCAACACAGCTTAATGAGGTATGGGGGAAGCCAAACAGCCCCCACCTGGGGGTGCACCCGAGCGCTCCGCAATCAGGCGGCTTCAGATAAGAGTAATTACGTGGAATTATCCCAAAATCAATGGCGGGAGAACAGAAGTCTATATAAAGATGGTGCTTTAACTCGCCAGAGCCCGCCTTTCCTATCTAAGACCCTGAATAGCTTTTATGGTGGCCCTAAAGATCTAAATGATAGGATCGCATTTATGATACCTGGAGCCTGCGCCCCGGAGTCAGAGGACAAGGTGACACCCAGCAGAACGAGGATGTCGGAGGAGAATAAGGAGAGATAACGATTTCCCTTTGCCGCGACCTTAGGCTCATTACAGGTCCGAGAGACACAAAAGAGACGGATGGAAATGAGGACGCGGGGGGGAAGCAGATGGCGGGGGACGGGGGGGGCACGAAAAGATGCGGGCGGGAAGTGGCTCGGCTGTGACTCCAGGTGGTCGTGCAGAGGTTGTCCGATGATTCATTTAGAAACCCTTAAAAGAGGCAGCTTCAAGCCGACCGATGCGCTTATCGCCTGATTCTGTATACTGACTGCATTAGGCCTTTCGGAAAGACAAGCTCAGATTTACCCCTTTAAGATGCATTATTTCCCGCGACTCCAGTAAACGGCACAAACAGAGATAAAGCAAGGCATCCGGGGCGGGGGTCGCCGCGCCTCCTCCGACATGCTACCCCCTCCTGCAGCTCCGCAGCGTGGCAGGTTAATCGCAGCTTTAAGAGAAGAGTATCAGATTAGGGGGGTCTACTACCCCCCCATCACCTAGTATCCAGAGCAGAAGGCCGTGGCAGGAGGCCGGTAGCTCAGCCTGCGTTCCGGAGTCCGGCGTTCTCGCAGTAATGGGGGTGTTACCCGGCGTTCACACCGACGGCCTGCACGCATCCATATCACAGTTCAAGGGCCGTCAAGAGCCGCAAAAAATATAATATCTGCGTTTGTTTCCCAGCTGTCTCAGAGCACCACGTAAAAATATTTTTGTACACTTGGAGAGTGTAGAGAGGACAGCAATGGCGCAGAGCTGCTTCAGGTGGAACGCGGAACAATGCCACGTGTAATGGTGATGTGTGCAAAGAGGGAAGGCTTTATTTCGGGGATGGGAGAGGATACGGGTTCGACTGAAACAGCCAGGGATTTTCACTCTTTGACTTTTTTTGAGCTTTACAGTTCCGTGCTTTAGGTTATGCGGTGGTTTTAAGAGCAGCAATGCTGGTGGTTGAAATCTCTGTATCTCAGCCAGGCTGTATCCGGCCTCACTGTAGATTCATGTGGCACAGTGGTGGGAGGTAGGAATGGGGACTTCATTTTGGAGATGAGAGCGGAAACAGTCTTAACCAACAGAGCAAGAAGAAATTAAATCAAATACAGATGCATCAGCTTAAGGGGGAAACAAAACAGGCATCTGGTCACAGACCAGGTGATATGTGTCAGGGGCTGGGCTGCAGGGTCTGGGCTGCAGGGGCTGGGCTGCAGGGTCTGGGCTGCAGGGTCTGCGCGTAGCAGGGAGAATGAGGGAAAGCTTTTGTCTTTTGTATAAGATGAGCTATACTTTATTGATCCTGGTGGGAAACTCTCGTGAATACAGCAGCTACAGTAGGTGCATAAAAGTGCTCAGATGCGAACACACAGTGCAAAGACGGTACTCACGGTGCATGCAAGTAAACCAGCAGAAACCAATTTAAGAATTGAACGTGTTTCGGGAAATACATAAAGATAGATAAAACATGAATTACCAGGTGCATGTATGTGCAATTAAAAACAGACAGCACCAGCCTTTTACTACAATCGAGATGAGATGCAGTAAAAGTTCATTTTGATAGAAATCGGGAATATAGCACAGGTGAAATGAAAGAGTATGTTCGTCACCCGAATTTGCTGCACCCTCTGGTGTCCACACTCCCACATCTGACACTCTGAAATGTCTATATCGCATAACTCAGTGTAGGAGCATGGAATGAGTATTGACTTACAAGCCATTTTGGAAGTAATAAATTCATGATATGAATTTTGATCAGTAAGGGCAAATACAAATGCTAGTTTTCATACCCAGGTTAACTAGGATGCAAAACCGTTAAGATTTTTGTCATTAAATAAAAGGTTGACTTACGCATTATATGCCATATATTAGGCAAATGACACAAATGACATTGTTACCATAGTAACCCAAATAAGAAAGGTTGGGAACTTTTTGTCTGTTTTACTGTAAATAAAAATACACTCACGAAATAGATGCTATTCAACTGAAACCTGTATATATTGTAATATTATATTACATTACTAATATGTTGCATTACTAATGTGTTTATAATCAATATTAGCTGATGTTGAGTCGGTGTTGACTCCTAGGGACCTTACAGATCCCATTTCTCCAGAATGTGCCGTCTTTTGTGTGCATCCTCAAGATTCCCATTGTGCATTCTGGTACCACCTTAATATGTCTTAGACTGCAAAATAGCACTGTGACTTTAAACAGATAGATCTTGACACATTATACTCGTTCCTCGTGACTTATTTGGATTTTACGCTTCTGTGCTGAGGGTTGCACACCGGCTCTGTGGGCAGCATCGCAGCTTCACACCTCCGGCGCTCTGGGCTTGACTCTAAAATAGCCTGCAGGCTCAGTGATTGTGGCCTGTGACGGCGCAGTATCCCGTCCAGGGTGTACCCTGCCTCATGACCTGTGCTTGGCATTGGGTACCACACTTCCAGGGACCCAGTGCTGGATGAGCACTTTCTGGAAAATAAAGGGATGGAATGGTTTTTAATGATACTCAATTTGATATTTTATTCAGCGGTGGTGTTTAAGATCACTCAAACCCTAAATATGCATGGGACCCCCTTTTGGTCACAAATAATTTCTACAATAAATATTAAATCGACATATTCCTTAATTTGAAGATGTTGAAGCAGCACGTTGAAGCAGCATAACTGATTTAGTTAGCTTCTGCTAGCTTTTTTTTTATTTAGTTTAAGTTTATTGAGTTTTTGAAACATCTGAGGTGAGCTGATTGGTTGGATGAATTATGAGTGATTGATACCTTCCGCCTGCACTTCTTTGTGGCCACCATAACCCTGTATTGTCTGTGCAGTACAGAAGTTGGAGAATGAGAATGATGCGGCTGTTTCCAAGTGTGACATCACTTGTGAATTCTGAAGAGCCAGGTGGACTGGAAATTGGCTTGAAATGAAGGGTGTCTGAAGCACTCAAAACTATACAAATCTTTAATGTAATATTATCGAGCATTCGTGAAATATCTCGGCAATTTGCTTTTGGACATTTTAATTCATTTCCCTGACAGGCAGCCGCGAGAATGTTCCTTTAATTATAGACGCCTTTGTGTGCATTTCATGATAAGAACAAGTGCTTTATTCGTTTGGGTGGAAGTGAAGAGAGAGTTTGCTGAAGTCACAATGACTTTTGCAGGACTTGCCCTTGCTCTGGTTGATTTTGATGCAAACTCAACACCGTTCCAAGCGGGGAAAATCAGTTATTTTTCACTCTGGCGCATGGGTCATCCATAATTGTGTATGACTTTAGAAGGCATCTAAGCTTCAGACTGTAGGCTTGGCTTTAAAGGCGATTTCAAAAGTGCATCCATGAGTCTGTTTTCAACAATCATTGCAACAATCACGTGCCACACGATTATTTATTCGTTGGGAAGGGGCTAAATTGTACTTTTTCCCCAGTATGCAATTCAGTCTTGTCACAATTAGCCATGACCGGGCAAACACACCGCCTAGATTCTGCTGAAAATGAAGACCATGCCGCTTTAGTTTAAGATATTATTCCTTAATATTCTCACAGGACAGGAATTATGCTGGTGGTTTGTGATGCCTGCAGCGCCTAATGCAGATACCGTCATACTGATTGTCTTGTGATCTATCCCACCCTCGCTTCAAACCTACAGTAGGACTTTTTTTGTCTGGGGGTGATAATGTAACATGAGAACATCAGACAGGTCAGGGTCATGTGACTCACAGTGTCATACCGTCCGCCGGGTCATGAGATAAGGAGTTATCTCTGGGACGATATATTCCAAGGGAATAAGGAGACTGACCCCCAACGGCCATTACCGAATGAAGTCGATCACTCGTATTGTAATCGGATCGGATAGGATAACAGGGATGCCGTCATGGGCCTTTTTTAATTATCGTTTCCTGATCGCAGATACAGTTCACGTATTTCACCATGCCTGTTTCTGTGCCCAAATCTGGATAAAATTCTTTAATCTCCTTTATCAACCAGCTTGCGGGTTTTATAATTCGTTCTGGAAGAAAGGAACTCCTGCCAGTGTCTATCGCTGGCCATACAAATCGAATCTGATAATCCATGAATAAACAGACTCAATACATCAAGGGGTGGGCAGAACCCCCCCACTGCACAAACAACTCCAGGCTCCTGCACTATCGTGACTCTGTAAGGAGCCCGGCCCCAAAATGCGCCGCCCCCCGCACACGTACGAGCCCCTCCTCCTTAAATGGGACTTCCATCCTCCAACACAAAAGCGCGGCAGCGTCAACAACGATAACAGATTGATGGCCTTGGTTCCAGTGACAACAGTAAATTACCTTTGTTGCGTTGGCCCGCGTCTGTGATCATAGAGCCCACCTGACATCCTTAGCGATGGCTGCCGTGATGATATACACCCTCGTTGGAAGCAGTTTGTTTACCCCTCCTGCACCGTAATGGCTGGGAACTGCAACGGTAATGAAATATTTTGCATCCCAACCGACCCAGATGGAGAGCATGATAATATGCAATCATGTGCTGAAATTAAGCCGCCGCCCCTCCCCTCCCCCAGGTGTCCCAACCCCAAGCCAAAGCACATGGCCAAAATATATCGTGTCCTCGAGCCATGGCCAGACACGCTGTCATCCCTCCTGTACAGATGTGTTAAATAATTCACCTCAAACGCTCTCCATTAGAGACCAGTGACTCACACACTCAGGAAACATCAATCCCCAAACTCGCATGAGGCTCCCAGATGTTGCCTCATGCTGCGTTTATGTGGTTCTATTTGTTTACTTGTGGCCCAGTGTGACGCTCCAAATTATACCTCAATGGGAACAGCCGACGCGAAGAGCGTGATCTTAATATCGAAAACGACTCAGTGTTTGAAATGAGAGAAAAGCTCTTGCCACAGAGATTTATTTCCTCGCATAATCTCAAAGCGAGCCCTTTTGAAAGCGATTTTCCGGCCTGGACGTTCCAGGCTGATGATGGGGGAAGTGGCTCGTTCTGCAAGAGATGACCCTCCATCAGAATTTAAAATGCCATTTACAAATAGAGGAATGAGGCACAATTTCATCAAAGCTTTAAAAACCTCAGATCGACTTGAAACAATTACAGAGTTTCTTGCGGCAATTTCACTCTTTCTCCTCTCTCTCTCTCTCTCGCTCTCTCTCTCTCTCTCTCTCTCTCTCTCACACACACACACACACACACTCGCTCCCCCCCCCCCACCCCATTCTCCCTTCTCAATTTAAATGGGCCAGGTTATTGGAATTTGTAATTGCTGCAGGGACATTATTTCACGTTAATGCAGTCCAATAGGTAGTGTAATTGTTTGCTCCCAGGCAGTGGGGGGAACGCGAACCCGGGAGACGGATCAGTTAGGGGGGATCAGAGGTGAGTGGGGGGGGCTGTGTAGGTGCCCCGAGCCCCCTCCTCCAATTGTCTGTGTCGGCATGGGCACGGCACTTCCATAATGGGATTCTGTAATGATCATACAAATGGCCACGATTATGGAAATGCCCCGTTAGAGCGCAGCACCGTGTTTTTACATCCCCACCCCCCCAGGAGCCTGGGGGCATCTTGACACGCACCAGGGAAGAGAACGTTCCCCATTCACTGACCGCAAAAGCTCGAATGGTGCCAGCTGCCCCCCCAAGCCCCCAATCGTTGGGCCAGAGATGTTGCACTCTTTGAAGGTTTGATTCCCCTCAATCATCCCCCCCCTACTTCACATCCCACCGCTGACTGCCAGGGTGATGGGAAAAGGGCGGACGCTTAGAGACAGTGGGTCACCTTGGAGGACAGCACCCCCCAAGAGAGACCCACAGACGAGATGTTTGGCATTGAGGTGGACTGGTCCATTAGGGTGGCTGATGGTTTGGAATGACTTCAGCGGAGCCCTCCCAGAACAGAGAACCACACAGATTCACTATGAGCTTGGGGGGGTGGGGGGGGGGCACACGTGAATAAACATCGCTACGTTTAGCCTTCATACCTCTCGGGAGGATTAACGATGTAGTTAAGGAGCAAAGCTTAAACCATTTTGGCATCTCAAGCCCCGGAATAGCCCATGTTTTTTGCCTGAACTGATGACCCTGCTCACCACATCAGGCCTGAGTCTGGGGGAGGTGTTCTCACAGAAAGGGGGGGGCTGCTATTTTTAGCACTATTTGTAGGGTTATTTTTGATGTACACAGCACATGCCATGTACCTGAAACATGGATGTCACATCATGTGCTCATGCACGTTTTACCCCCCCCGGATATTTATACGATTGCTTGCTTCCTCTTCATCAGTAATTCTCATGCCAGTCCCAGGAGTTTCAGCTGCCTTTTCTCCTGTTGGTCTTTCCTGTTCCCATCAAAAAAGGATGATTCACTTTTGCCCCTTTTGGTCCCCGTGTGGCACCGTTGCTTCCTTGAGCCAAATCAGCTTTGCCATAGCATCTTGTCTCTTTGCATACATTATCACACTTTATCTTTTGTCTATACCGGCACCCAAAAGCCTGGAGGCATCAAGGAGCCTCTCAAACCAAATTTCTGTGTTCATTAATATTAATGAACCTGATATGTGATTGTCAGAGACCAATCTTGAAATGTTTGCTAATGCTTTTCATTAAGTGCACCTTCATAATCCAGTCATTATGCATTTATAGACCATTCAATGCACCTTCATAATACATTCATAAGCAGCATGAAAGTGCACCTTAAACAGCCTAACATCCCTTAACAGCTTTAATATACATTAATAACAAACATTACATGATTATACAATTATGTTTATTATTATTATATGGGGGGCGACATGGTGGTGCAGTGGTTAGCAGTGGTTAGCACTGTTGCCTCACACCTCTGGGACCCGGGTTCGAGTGTCTGGGTTACATGTGTGTGGAGTTTGCATGTTCTCCCTGTGTATTTATAGGGTTTCCTCCAGGTACTCCGGTTTCCCCCCACAGTCCAAAGACATGCTGAGGCCAATTGGCGTTAATAAATCGCCCGTCGGTGTGCATGTGTGAGTGAATGGTAACAGTGTGTGAGTGTGCCCTGCGATGGACTGCCCCCCTGCCCAGGGTTGTTCCCTGCCTCATGCCCATTGCTTCTGGGATAGACTCCGGCCCCCCCACCACCCAATAGGATAAAGTGGGTTGGAGAATGAATGAATGATATTATTATATGTTTGTTATTAATTTATATTACCGCTGTTAAGGGATGTTAGGATGTAAAGGTATACATGCATGATGTTTATGAATGTTTTATGAATACTTAATGAATACATTATGAAGGTGCACTGAACACTTTATGAATGCAATATAACAGCATTATGAAGGTGCAGTTAATGTAAAGCATTACCAAATTTTTTTTTTAATTACTGGAAAGTATACAACTTAATGTGACTGAATAATAAGCTGCTTTCAGCTCAGGTAGCAGCCCTATAACCCATTTCTATGTTTACTCAAGGCTTGTAGCACGAAAAGACCTATTAGCAATGATACAGGAAACCCGCAAAAAATCAGAGACGAATAGCTAATGCTAACGAGACAGGTGACAGTAGCCCTCTCACAGTCAATCAAAAGATGTGCCGACATGTAACACCTACTTGGATGATGCATGGAGACACTCTGTGGAAGAACATTAACCACAGTCCATTTGAAATGTTCAGCCGAAGGATAATTTTAGCAGTTTTTATAGCCCGAATTGGTAGAGTTATTTTGTTGGCACAGAGACCAAAAGTTGTAAAGAGCACCACTGGATCCTTGATGACCACGGGAAGCAAGGACCTCAGCAGACACCCAAAGCAGGCCACCTTTCCAGCAGTGAGCCGACGGCTCCTTTAAGCTCACAGCAGTGTCATTGGTGGGAAAAACAAACATTGAAAGTGCCCCCCAACACCCAGAGTGCTTCCTAGACGAAGCTGCTTCAAACTCCAACCATACCGAAGAACCCTGATATTTCATATCTTCTGGTGTTCCTCTGAAGATGTTGGAGATTCAACAATGTGACAGATTATGAATAAAAAATGGGGCTGCCGCGATTAGTCAACGTAGTCAATGACGTAAACACTGAAAAAGCATCGACATCAATATTTTAAATCAACGTATTTTATGAGTTGTAAAACACTTCATAACGCTTCAGTTCAATATCAGTACGTAACTGTGGGAGTAGTTCAAATTATCACTAAAGAAAAAGGCCGCATTGTCCATTCATATTTATTAGTAACCATTAGTATGGAGAGCTTTTTAATATCTTTTGTCCTTGTAGTTGCTAAATACATTCATTATTAAAGCCATAAAGAATCTCCATTAAATAAGCGTTTGAAAAAATGTTTAGGCTAGAATCTGGTCATATTCTATACTGACCAGTGTGTGTGTGTTCGTGCACGTCAGGCATGCTGGGACCAGTGTTATTACCATAAAATAAATCTGAAAGGAAAACGGAAACTAATTTAAAAAATCGTTAAATGAAATAAAGATGTAAACTATATTTTCCAGAAAAATGTGTCAGACTTTAATCAGCAAAAAGTACCGCCATCTCACTGTCTATTTACCTAGTTTAACCACAATATCTCCTCATTTAAAAGATGTTGTAGTTGTTTAATCTACTGTAGATAAAGCTGTCCCTTTCTTCGCTGTAACAATAGTACTTATTGCTTACGATTCACAAAAACAGTAGCATGTTGTGCTTCGCTAACCGAATTTAATAAGCATAAAGATAAGACAAATTTATGCAGAATACTAACTTTTGGGCATCACAATATCCATTAATATTTTTGGCATACTACTAATCTGCTTATCGAATTGTGAGGGAAAATAACGATTGTATATGTGCTGAAAAGCCAGCGTCCATTATCTAAAGCCCTGCAGTAACACACAGTTTGTTGTTGTCAAAAAATACACGGTCGATCTGATTTTCCGGAGGGAAATGAATCGTTCAGATTAATCGACCAATCGGTAAAATAGCAGATATATTAATCCAAGGAAAAAATGTTATTAGTGGCAGCACTATAGACATGGGGGGGTCCAAATGAAAGCCCCCCCAGACCTTTCTTAAAATGCATATTGATTGATTGATTGATTCCCTTTATTGCTGTTGCAATTCACCATGTCACTAGTCACAAGTACCAGCGAAAAG
>JAODKE010000037.1:9555802-9568966 GCA_026779605.1 Mormyrus hasselquistii
CATTTAGGTCAAAATCACGTTTGTGCAGAAAGAGACGCCCCCCCGCCCATGGGGCCTGGGTGCGGAAGAACAGAAAGTGCGCCACCCCCCCCCCCCCCCAAACAGCGAGGTTCAAGTAAAAAAAACAGCCACGAATAATAAAAATTCTCTACTATTGGCTCAAGTGCGTCGTAACTTTCCCGTAAGTGAAAGAACACCAGAGAAAATCCCCAGCTCTTCTAAATCCTTGCCGAGGGATGAACCAGAAAACATGGCTGCTTCTCGCTGTTGATGTACGAGCGATGGCAGCGATTACTAAGCGGGAGGCTGGACCTAATGACCCAGTAATTACTGGCCCCTCCAATACTGTTTCAGAAGTCACACATGTGGGGGGGGGGGGCATTTATCTGAGTTCGTGGCCCACCTTCCCCCTGCTCTCACTGGCCGAGGATTAAGCCTTTCATCATTCATTTGTTTCTATGTGCTCTCAGATCTTACCGTGGAGCTTTAGAAAGGAGACAGCGTGAGCTTTTATAAAACATTTATGCAACGCTTGTTTAACGGAAGCCTGGCCTCATTTCCTCATGCGGCTGATTAGTTTCCGATCTTAACGGGGCATCCGGAACCTTCATTCGTTTGGGTGGGTCACTGCAGGCTGGAAAGCGACTGATATGAGGGTGAATATGCATTCAGCTGATGGAGTGACGTCTGTGAACTAATTCGTTCTGGGTTACTGACTTGCTGTAGATGTTTCTCCCTAAAATAAGTCTTATAAAAGCCGAAAAATGCAAAGGACCCAATCGGTTCATATGCAGGACAATTATCTGTGTTAACATGGTGCTAAGAAAACAGTCTGGTAGATATGAATAAATGAATTATGTATATTTGTTCTTTGAGCTTTGCTGGGAACAATAAGCCGGGCCTGGTCATCTGACGGACGCTCGCTATCTCGTCCACGGCATTAATGCCACCTCTGAGGCCACAGGAGATACACCTCGACGTCGCAGAATCTCTCCAGGCAGAATCCACCGCCCTCCCCACGTCCGTCTTCCGATAGGGGCCCCGCCTCCCACGCCACCGCGAGTCCAATCCGAAGGCTTCTCCATGGAAGCCGGGCCGCAAGGACCCTCAGATAAGCCTGGAAACCTCTGAGCCGGGTTTCCTGTTGGGATTCGTTCACCGTTCGATTCACGCTGAGAGATGGGAGCAGCCATCTTTACGGACACGCTGCTGTCTTTTGTTATTTTGGGTTGTTAGCCGTAAACTTGCAGCACGGTAGGAGGTTAATAACAGAGAGGCAGAATGGGGGGGGGGGGGTTCTAAATGAAAAGAAACAAACCAAAGCCCCTAGCCCCTTCCTTCACAGCACCAAACACCAGACCATTGTTTTGCTCACTGTTTAATGTGCCCCAATGATGCACAATGGCTTGAATATACACCTTGTTATACTATATTGAAAGCCTAATAAGTAATTGAATATTTCATTAAAGCTTTTCACATACTTTGTATAACATATTTATGTACGTATAATGGGATAAATTTACCTTTCCTGACTGGCCCATTAAAAGATATTAAAATGCATGTGTATTATACATGTTTTGTGATTCAAACACGTTCTGTATGGATTATTAAGATGACCAGAGGGTCCTGCCGTATGGAGAACCACCTAAGATTGAACAGCATATCCTTTAAGTTGTTACTCAAAGCAAAAATGCACTTCAGCATTAGCGCTGCAATGTTAGCATCGTAATTATAACTGCATTTAGTGTGTTAGCCTTGTGATGTTAACATTGTAATTATTAATGCACTTGGGAGTTAGCATTACGATGTTAACACTATAAAGGTCTGTGTACCAAAGACAGTTATTAAAGGCATTTCAACTGCCAGGCCTTATATAAATTTAGGCAGGTTGAAATCAGTGGGCCCTAACCATCTTTTCTCATTAATCATAGCTGTGCTCTCCTCTGTTGCTTGCCATGTGCAAATTATCCCATTTATAATTCACTTTGTGGAGACACTTTTATTCATGGCGGGGTGTGAAAGCTGTTTGTTACCGGCTGATGACATTCACCTTGCCAGTCATGTAGCCGCAGGCAAGATGTAAAGACGCCTCCTCCAGGCCGACTGGCTTAATCAGCGGTTTTCAAAAATGCTGTCTTGCGCTTCAATTCTGCAGTTCCATCAGACAAGGAAGAGTCCAGCATGTACAACAGCCGTCCAAGGAGTAGATTTCAACCCTGACTGAATTTTCCCTCACTTGAAACGAATACTAAGGAAAATAAGTTATGTTTTACTCTGTTGTAGCTCACAAGGACTTTCTAGTCTCAGAGTATCAGTGTTTTTTTAATCTTCTTTAATCTATTTGCTTATTTATTTATTTATTTATTTACAGGTAAAATATTATGTCCTCAAATTAACGTGTGATGACTTTCATGGGCCGTAATTCACACAGTATGGCTATTCTGTGTAATTGCAATGTTATTTAGTTCTATTTTTCTTAAGACTATAAGAGAGCAGGAGAGCCAGGTTGTGCTGGAATGGATCAAATTCAGCCCTTCAGCAAAGCTGTTGCCCATTTTTAGTTGTATGCAGTTTTCCGGTTTTCCCGTTTAGCCCAGACATCCTTGTTCTTCCCTAAAACCCCACATCCTACTTTTGTCTGCATTCCTGTGTTTTTCCCCCAGTTGCTACAACCAAAACAATTACAATTGACTTTGACCACTTCACCCCACGATTTGTCCCCAAATCCCCAATAAAGTCCCTACCCCAGCCCCCGGTCCCCGCAGGAAGGAAGCCGTGCATGACGTCCCGGGCTGTGAAATCCTTCTGCTGTGCTTTTGGCTCTTTGGCCTGTCTGAGGAGGGACTCAGAGGGAGGCCTGATTTAGCCACACACATGTAAGGATGTGAGTAAAGATTAAGCGAACCCTGTCTTCGCGACACATCATCCCCCCCTTTCTGATTACGGCAGTTGGCAGTTTGGTACCTAACTTGATTCCAGGAAGAGACGGGCGGGCGCATCTCCTCGGAAACGCCTTTGAAAGCTCGAGAGGTGCAGTGGCGGCTGCCGTGTTTATCTTTCATGAGTATTGATGATGGGATTCAGGTTGACACGTCGAGGTGAGGCCGGGTAAGGTTACACCGTGGATCCTCCATCTAATTACCTCCGCGCGCCTTCGGTGTCACATCACAACGCTTTTGACTGGGATCAGGGCCGGGGAGCCTGTCAGCTTAACGTGAAGCCCAAAATACAGATGTTACAGGTAATGGATGGCTGCCCTACCGGTCCTGCATTAACCAGGTCCTGTTAATGAATGGATGGACACTACAAAGCATCCACCGCAAAATGATACATCGCCACGGCGACGGAAGGGGAAAGACAAATTACCTTTAACTCGCTGACACGAGCCGCTTCTCCTCCCTGCAAATGACTGTTGGAGTTATTCTTGGCTCCCCTTTTCAACTCTTGCTAAGGTCTGTCAAGGCACAATGTAATATCCGAGTCCATTAGCTGTAAAATTATACTATGGCCCCTTTCGCGGCTCTCCCGTGACGGGATTTTCCGGTTTCCCACTATTGCGCCGACTCTCCAAGGAGTGAAAGTATTAAACGCCTCACCACCTGCTCCCAATCGGGTGGAAATCACAGGGAAAAAGAAGAAAAATGCAGGTGCCGCTCTCAGACGAGGAAGGAAGCCAAAATATGTCCTAGTCGTTGTTGCCAATAGACGACCACAGGGCGACCGGACTTTGATCAAAAGCTGAACGCACTAGTAGCAGGTAATCAAGATATAACCATTGATTAGGAAGCATTTCTCCCCTGAGGTACAACCGGCAGTCCTCTGACTGGAAAGTCAGCTCACCTATTAGTGATATTAGTGGTCCTTCAGTTTTAATTCCATCCCGTTTTTCATTAAAGCTGGAATTGATTGAGGAGAAGATTGATGCACAGATCATGCCCCCCCCCCCCCGCCCCCCACTGGGCCTCAGTCATCAAGACTCTGCAGGTGTCATCTGATCTTGTCTGGATCACTGATTGTTCTAGAAAGAGCTCCGCCGTTCTCCTGCTCTGCTGGTGGCATTAAATACAGTCCCGTGCTCTATGGTTCGACAGACGTGCGATGATGGATTTCGGAAGGAAGGAATCTGTACATCGTCCCCTCCCCAGCCCGCACTGCCTAACGGCTGAAATGAACTTTTAAAGAGAAATATGTTTAATGGTTCAATTGATTTTGAAAAGAAGTGGTTTATCCATCTCATGCACCGCATGCTTGCCTATTAAGGCGACAAAAAATATGGTAACGGTTTCCCTTCCTTAAAAGGCAAATATGTTATCGCCTGTGGGTCCAACATCACTGACTGGGGCAAGCTTATGATTTTTACTTACATTCCCACTAGTGTCACCCACAGGTCATGTGTCCTTTCCTGCTTTTACATCCTAACTTATTCTGTTAATAATGTCTGAAGTTAACTGTCTTTATAATTAAGTCCCTTATACATTTACCGGAAGCGTTCTTCCACAGCAGCTTAATGTAGAGGAAGAGAGTATAATGTGTGGCTCGGGGCCTGTAAACAGAAGGTTGTAGGTTCGAGCCTGGCTTCAGCTTGTCTGTGGGTCCTTGAGCAAGGCATCTCTCCCCCGTTCATAGTCTCGAGATAATCAGTGACGCATCTCCCTGCTGTATAACCGTGTATGTGGCACATAAAACGTTTTTTTCATGCTTTTTCAATCATTCATAAATCAAAATGCATATCCATGGTATTGTATTGTATGGCAGGAGGACAGGGCTGGCTCCAGCTTTGTAATGCTGGCCGGGCCATAGCACTGTCTAAGGGACCAGGATACCTGCTGCTGCTCTCTCTCAGACCACAAGGTTTTAAATCAGCTCCTAAATGAGCTTTAGATAGCGACTCAAACTAAGGAAAATCCAATGCAAAGAAGCTTAATCGTCAGGCTCTTTCTTAAACCGAGTCGCCAAAAGGGTATTAAAACTCGTTAATTACCTATTTGCTGAAACAGGGAGACTCATACGCTTGGCCCCAGGGTGGATCAAGCCTACGACTGAATGGGCCAAGCTTATGATTGGGGGAACCAGGCTTACAATCTGGTGGGACTAGTGTATGATGGGGTGAGTTAGGCTTATGATTTTGGCAGGACAAGTTTATGATTGGGTGGGCCAAGTTTATGGTGTGTATCAAAAAGTAAGAGACAACAAGAAACTGAAACTACAACGTTAGCAGGACCTATCAATCAATTACCTCATGAAAAACACTGTACAGGTGTAACGTGCACAAATAATTAATTAGTCATCCAGGAAAACCGAAACAAAAATCTAAGCTGAGACCAAAAGATCAAACGTGTTTCTCACATGGTTACTGTAGCTAATAACAGCATGTGATGTTCAGATATTAAAGAGAAACATTGCAATGAAACAACAGATAATACTCAGCTGCAGCATAGCTAGACACTCCGGAATGATATCTGTGGATGTATCGACTGTTGGCGCTTTCGGGATTACTGAGCAAATGATTCTGATTCTGTAATCTATAATGTAGTGAAATCTAAAATGAGATTGTTATCACTGCTAATGGAACAAGAGAGATATAACGGGACATTACTGAGAGGGAAAAAGAATTAGAATTATTTTCTCTGTTTATCTACATCTAGCTATAGATGAAGGCTGGCACTCCCTATTAAATATTATTTGTTTAATAGCCAATCGTCAGCTAAACCCTCTATGCCCTTTTTCCTCTGAGTATTTTGCAGTAAAATCCAAAATAAAGGTTAGCTACAGTATGTTTTTTTTATTGATGGGTTCAGAGGCCTACCAGGCATGAGCGATGTTTAATTACATGGTTCACAATTTATATTGGTCTGCTCACAATAATATTGCATTCTGTCTCATTGTAATTATTATTTTTATTTGTTGTTGTCTTTGCAATTATTGATATTATTACTGCTTTATTTGTTAATTAAGTGGCTGATACATATTATTTATGCACCTCATGAGACTGGCATTTTGATCAAAGTAGCAAAGTTACATTAGTCGCCGATGATTGAATATGAATTATTTAGAAATGCCCTATCAATTATTGGTCTTAAATAATTTGTATGTCGACTCCAAGTGAACCCACTACTGCTTCCAACATCAAACAAAGCTGATTGGGGGATTTAACCCATGTTTATTTTGTGTGAAAACTAATCAAGTTTAGAAGAACCGTACTGTACCTTAAAAGCAGCCCATAATTGAATGTCTATAGATGGATTTTCCAGTTGAAATGCAAACTGATTTTTATTTTGAAGGGTTTAGCTAATTTTCCTGCGGTTGGATTATATTTACAATGTTGAGTGGCTCCATTTTTCTGTGTATATTTGTTATGGAAATTTATGGAAATCTGTTTTCTTTCGAGTGTTATGAAGACAGCCGGCAGTTTTCTTTTGTATGGTTATTTTGATTACGTTAACACTATAATGATGTAGATGGGGGCCTGAAGTGATTTTAAAATATTTTTTATGCAAATAAACATAGGCTATAAACAGTAAAATTAAAAGTGCAACATGTACACATAAAGATATTCACTGATTCCCATAAAGGATATCATTAACCAAAGAGGAGCTGAGTTTTAGATTAAGACTGGCATTCTGCTTGAAGAGGACATATCCGCAGTAGTAGACCTCCAGCCTATTGTAAAAGCGCCGGCGGGATATCTCTGCAGACTGTCTGGAGCTTTGTTCCCAGAGCGCTTCCTTAATTCTCGCACGGGCTGGCGGAGTCGGCTCAGGAGGGAAGCAGCATTCCCGCAGCTTGCTGATATCCTGACTGTTCCGCTATTACACGTAGCGTGTCAGGCCGAGATCTGAGGGGAGCTTGCGTTGTGAAGCGCGGCCGGTGTGGCGATGACGGAAGATTCCGAGGCCGGAGCGTTTACGCGGCCTGCCAAACAAGAGCGGGAAGAAAAAAAAAATCAATGATCAGTGAGTTTGTTGATCATTTTTAAGGTCATTTTAAAAAGGCATTTGCCAAGGTTACAGCTCTCAGCTCCTCCTCAGGGGAATCTCTCCGGTCTTTGGAGTCTGTCTACGGGAAACAGCAATTTAGATTCCCCCCCTCAACTCCTGAGCCCCCACCCCGATCCGTGGGGGCAGCTTTTCACTGATGCTGCCTGCAGCGCGGCCTCGCCGTCCCGCCGCAAATCAAGGCTGGGCAACACCTGCGCGCTACAGGCGGTGAGGAAGACTCTTGACAGCTCGCATGGCAATTGCAATCTCCAGGCCCCCCCATCGCACGACGCCCTTTTCCCAGAAAGCTGTCAAATATGCAAAAAGGGTAAAGAGGCGCTGTCATCCAGAACATGCCGGAACACTCGGGCTCAGTAGGGATCTTCTCCACAAAGGCCTTGATATGAACTAATAAAGCACTTTCACTTGACAAATATATTACTATGGACTGACCTGTGTTGACTTGGGGTTTAGGCTTTATCTATTTTTTTGCACAATTTATACTATACATGCTCGCCCCAACAATCGCTTGGTTGTCTCCAGGCAACGAACCACCAAGAGGAAATGGCGGGTTTCCATCATTGAAGGAACCACATCACGCTAGATCTCCATGGGTTTTTGGTAACATCAAGGATCACTTAAATGAGCATGTTGCTATTGTCACAAATGACTCCGAACTTTGTGTCCCCTGAAAAACGTGTGCAGCTTTTCATTCATTTTGATTCATTTTTCAAGTGTCTCTTCATTCTCAGCAATGGGTTCAAAATGATGCACCTGTTTCTAAGCAATTAGGAGTGATTCCCAGTGGTTTACCAGATTTCCAGCAAAGTGAAAATTTCTCCTCTTCTGGGTGCTACAGAGTGCCAGGAACTGTGTGCAGAACTGTTGACGTCACAAGTACTTCAGATTACGATGGGTAAATACATTATGCAATTAACATCAGAAAGGCAAAACAGCATCGTGACATTCAGAAAAGTCAGTACCACTGCCAAAATACGCTCTAATGGCACATTTAGGGGTGACATTTTGCATCAACTCAAGGTCGACATCCAGCGCATTCTGATTGTCACCGATAACAAATGTCAGCTTTGGAGGATCGTTATATAAACACGAAACAGTCTCAGTATTAACATAATAGTATTCGCAATTCATTATTACGTTTTTCCGTATTTACAGATATACTGTACGCAGCACACGTTCCCAGGGACCGCAAGGTAATACACTGCAATTAGTGACTTGCAAGATGCTGTTGTCTCAAACCTCCAAGGGGTTGTGCATGGTCTCCTAGTCTCCCCTCCGCCGTCCAAGAAAATGCGGTTAGGCTAATCAGTGCTTCGAAATTGCCCATAGAGTATGATTGTGTGTGTGTGTGTGTGTGTGTGTGTGTGTGTGTGTGGGTTTGCATAGATCACATTTGAGGACCAAATTGTCCCCAAAGTGTACTAAAACCTGAAATTTCCCTACTTTTGGGGACATCTTTTGAGGTCCCCATCTGGATAACCTCAGTTTTATAAAAATCTATGAATGCAATCAAAAAAGTAAAAATGCCAAAAGTCTTGTATTTGGGTTGGTTACTTATGGTTAAGGTTAGGGATGGGTAGAAGTTAAGGTTGTTGTGATTGGGAATTAGGGTTTTTCCCATAGAAATGAATGGTCGGTCCCCATTTAGATAGGAAGACCAACTTGTGTGTGTGTGTGTGTGTGTGTGCCCTGTGGTAGACCGGCATCATTTCCGATGTGTTCCTCAGCCTGTGATAGGGCTCACGCCTTCTCCCTGACCAAAGTAAGCAGTTAGGATGGACGCCAGATTATGAGTGATTAAAACTGTCATATGTGTGCGAGAAGGAGTGTTTTTGCAAAAGTGCAATCACAATAGCAATGGAGAACAGAATCAAAATCTTAATTGTCAATTCTGCCAAATGTGAAGGACTCACAGAGGATTGAAATTACGTTACTCTCAGACTCCGCGAGACCTTAACACGTTATTGCGTCTGCTAAAGCTCAAGATCCGATGACGCCGTGCGTTAGCTGTAGCGGCTAGCCACAAGCAGCTTCTTCTGTTCTATTACATACTATGCACTCGACCTATTGGCAAATGAATTAATACTTTAACACCTTAAACTACAATTTTAAAAAGGGCCAATTTCTCAAACTGCTTTAAATGTGGGAAATACTTTGCAAGGGATTCAATTAAAAAGAAGGACATTTTCAGTTGTTTTGAATAGCAATTTGGATTTGATGTGGTACATTCCTCAGCTTCAGAATGGATGTATTCCTCCACAATTAAATTTTGAATATATATTGTTTTAAGTCTCGGTAGTGTTTGAAAAGCAATTTTCACTGTAATGAGGTGTGTTGAATTAGCCGGGAACATGTGCTTCGCGGCATTCTAGCTTATTCGTCATGTCTTAATTAAAGTGCGTTTCTATCATCCTTTCAGTCATTTAAACAATTACTAGAGAATCCCATGCCTGCAATAATGATTGTTAATGTTTATTTAATCGCAAATCTGTGCCACAACCCGAAAGACAACAGAATTTATTTTAAGCAGAAAACGAGATTTTCAGTATTGAGCCTTCAATATGGGCCCGGTTATTCCTTGTTAAAAAAAATGCAACACGTTAAGTCTGACCTTGTCAAAATCCATGACAATGTAAATATCTCCTGAAAAACTAGGCTGTAAACACCATCGACTGGACAAGGGAAGAATATATCGCTGAGATTTTACGTCAAAGCCCGACTGTTTTACCATCTCAAACTGTTTTTTTTTTTTATTTATAAGTATCTGTCAGACAAAATAAAAATCAAAGAACTTAATCTCCGTTGCTGTCAAACTGTCCCCTTGAAGAGCTGTTTGGAGATCGCTCCGGAGCTGCCAGTCCGTCATACCGCAAAGGCTCCGCTTTGTTTCCAAGACCCCTCGTTCCCTTTATCAGAAATTATTTCCTCGGCTCATATTTCTCTCTCCACTGAGCGAGGGAGACAACCTCCGTGTTTCCCGCAATGTGTTCTGACAGAGACAATCCTGTCCCCACCCTCTCCCGCTATTCTGCAGTTCTCTGGGGCACAGGATGGGGAAACCTAGCATTCATATCTGGAGTATCGCCGGGCCCCGTCTCGAATCCTGCGGGGGCCCCGCTCGCAGTCACCTTATCTCTCGCACATGCTGCCTGACGTGAGGGAGCGAGGACAGATCCCCCAGGAGAACAATGTTAATATTGAACAAGCTTCCAGCTGGATGGAGTCGGAGAACATGTGGTATTTCTGCTGTGATATCCGTGCCGGCCACATGCTCGGGAGAAGGTAAGTGCTTGTAAATGATGGCTTAGAGGCACTTTTTCCCCAGAGGGACCTCGGTTCCGAGGAACGCAAGAAACTATGTGACAGTCAGCCACTGTGAGCGGTGAACCCCAGGTATCTAATAGCCGTTGCATTAAAATCCCCCAGGGCCGACTCACTCGACCATGTCCTGCGAGTGTTCCGTTATCCATCTTCCCTCCAGTCTGGATCCTGATACGAAGGCCGATTTCCATCTCTAAAAGCACATAGCGGCAGGGCTGTGAGCTTTAGCATAAGGTGTATTTTTAGTACTGGAAGTGATATCACGGCGTAACTGGGCTTTCAGAAAAAAATGCATCCCGTCTTTCCAAAAGCAGGAATCACACTTGTCAGGTGTGACCCCCTTCGGGCGATTTTACCGCTTGGGATCAATACGATATATCCGTCAATCGAGCTAGCTAAGCTTCAGGATCTCAGAGGTTGGGTATTGCCAGCGGTCGCACGCCAACCCTCCCGCCTGGCGAGCCGCAGCCCAAAGGCAAGCCCAATAACATCACTCCGTATTTAATTTCATTACCGCTGTCGCACGCCTCCCAGCGGATGCGTCCTCCGCCTCTTGCTGCGGAGCTTCCTGGCACAACAATAGGAACAGCGGCCTGGGGATCATCTAAGAGGGTCCTTATTGATGGTGTTGCTGTAGCACAAGGCAAGAGGAGCTTAATCTCTTTCAATTACCGGGCCCTGCCTGTGGCCAAAGGCGGCCCCGGCGTCCCAGTGCACGGTGGCTCCCTCGAAGAGCCTCTCCTACCTCCCTGACACTAATGAGTCCCTTCTGCCGCAGCCACGGCAACTGCAGGCTCCCCAGCCCTGCCTAGCACTGTCACGGCATCCAGTCTCCAGACACCCGAGCGCCTAAACCAGACATATTTCCACACGCTGACTCCTGCCGTTCCATCACGGAACCTTGTTTGCACTTCCTGGACACTGAGCGCACACGGCTGAGCATAATTGAACGGCTGGCATTTGCCTCAGTCACCACCCCCCCATCTCAAGAGGAGCCCTGGATGGCGAGATCTGAGCTTTTGTCCCCTCAGAGAACGGGACGCCGATCACAGAGCTGCCAGGGCGGGCTCCCCCACCCCAGAACTCGCGACGTGAGCCAGGGCCATGATGCCAGCCAGTCTCTTCATTCATAGAGGCATCTTGGGCAAAGAGGAGGTGACAAACGGGAGGAACAAGCCGCACAGAGCAGATGGTGTTGGGAAGGAGCTAATGCTGATGTATAACTCCAACATAACCCAATAAGGCCCCTACGGTTCCAGTAACGGCCCGGCCCCCGCCCGTCCTGGCCACCACCTCGGCCGAAAAACGGCTACATATTCTCGCGTCATGTTTGATTATATGTCCTGTCTATGAAACTGTGATGGGGTTCAGGAAATAAAATGTTGAATTTGCCGAACGTGTGCATTCTTCGGGGCCCCGTGACACCGGTGGCTTGCTGCGGTTCCCCCGGTTGCGTTACTGCTCCAGTGGAGCGTAAATTATACATGAATCGCTGCAAAGCGCAGCCGGGCCTGTTTCTGAGGACAAAGGGCTTTTTCATGTTCCTGGGTACTCCAAGTTACTTTCCACAGAGGAGGGAAGGGGAAAAAAAAGAACAACAAAGCAAAATATGCACGACGCCAATGAATGCTGCAGAGATGATTATTTTAATTTGTGTACGGGGGCTTTGTCCCCCCAAGGAGATGTCAGCCGATGCCAGCTGAGCTCATGTTACTCGCTCCCGTCGCCCCTCACCGATTCCTCCTCCGAACCTGAGCGAACGTGGCGATCTGTACTGGGCTGTACTGGGCTGGGCTCCCACTCCTGGGTTTTCTCAGGTCAGTCACATTCATCGCATGCGGGATGCGGTTACCTTCCTTCTGCCTTAATTGTCCATTTAATTGAATTATGCTTATTCAATGAGCTGAACGACTGAAATGTAAAACAGCGACAAGCATGTTCCTGAGGTCTCATGCGAAATAAGAAATACCCTTTCATTGTAACATGACTGTTCTGTTTACACAATTATAGTAAATCCCGTTAACCCAGCCTCGCTCAGATACATATTAATGCATTGGCCAACAAAGCACAGTATTTTCCTGATTTTGGAAACTTTGTTATTAATCCTTAACAGAGGTGGACATAAAGTCAGGTCCAGAAAGTAAAAATCCAGACCAGGATTTTGTTTCAACCAACCAGTTGAGCATAAAGAGTCACAGTCATATTGTACTCAGCTGGTTGGTTGAAACAAAATCCACCGATTTTTACTTTCTGGACCTGAAACGTCCACCTCTGATCTTTAATCATTGCTTTATGGTACATAAAATGTAAGTTAATATGATGGTAAGGGGCTTTAAAATGCAGGCCGTTCCCGAAGTAATGTCGTCATCTTCGCGAGATGGAGAGTGTTTGTTGAGCTCAGTTATTATATGCAGCCCAAATGCCAGTATTACTGTCAAATGTAATTCTCTGGAATATAAAAATAGTTCTGATTAAAAGCATTGACATTCTGTCTTTGCCAGAACGAGAGTCATTATTGAATTACCGTGCAGTTTTTCTACCTGTGGATGGCAGACTGTGGTACAGAGAATTGCATTGCTTTGAGTGTTTTACTCATTTAGCCATAGAAAAATATTAATTTTGCTCAAGCTTAAGGACGTCACCTGTCACTAAGCAATTGATACAGACAGAAAATCGCAGTGGGTAATTTAATAGAGCTACGCTCATCTTATGAGCACTAAGTCATGTTATAACTGTTTTAACAATGGTAATAGAGCTATGCTCATCTCATGAGCACTAAGTCATGTTATAACTGTTTTAACAATGGTAATAGAGCTATGCTCATCTCATGAGCACTAAGTCATGT
>JAODKE010000037.1:9580387-9597198 GCA_026779605.1 Mormyrus hasselquistii
GGGGGGGGGCTGTCTTGGCCCCTAAGAGACAGTACCGTGACGATTATGGCTAGCATTAGCGTTTAATTACCAAGCTAATTATTCAGAGCCTTTCATCACTGCATTGATGCTGGAGCGTAATCAAGCTGACAAGATTATACCCATGACACTGATAAATAAATTCAAACTTAATGCGTCTTTTGCATATTGTCATAATCACATCAAATCAGTTTATTAATCCTCAAAAATAATTAACCTGAGACATGTAATTAAATAGTCGGTATATTTTTGTCACTCTCAAGCATGGATGAATAATACCATACATGAACGAGCCATTTATCTCTAAATTGGACGAACGAATAACAGAAAGCGAGCATCAGAGAGGGGGGATTTTTAAGCGCCGTTGACCTATTGTTGAGGCAGTCTACAATTATAGTCGATTATATACGAATCTGTGCTGGGTGTGATTAAAATCCGTTTTCACTTTTAATTTTGAATCCATAATCAGGGCTTTTGATTGTATTTGATACCGAGTAGGCAATTAAGCCGGCAGCCTTAAAATAAGGCAGCAGGGGAAAGTTTTGTTAAGTTTTACTGCCTCTCCTCCACAATCAAAGCTGTTCGAAAAGTTTTTTTTTTTTTCGTTCATTCCTCTGCGACATTTTATTTAACCGGCTGTGATTCCGCCAGGCGCATTAAGGCAGCAGCCAAGTGCGCTTTTAGATTACATTTGGCCTGCGCTGGCTGCGCTCAATCGTACGCTGCGGCCGGGGTGACAGTGTGGTCACTTTTTATTACCAATCAGCTCTTTCATGTAGAAATAGTGCTGAGGCAGAAAAGCACTCCGAAGTTATCCAGTCTTAGGCTGTGTTTTAAAAAAATACGACTCCAGGTAGGGAAAGCAGCTTCACCAACGCAATCAGCCCCCCCCTCCCGTGCTGTTGAAATGCAGAGATCGGGTCGGCGATACAACCAATTTATGGAGGAAGTCTTTATCTTATCGAAGTGCACTCCACGTATCTTCTACTGTCATTCTTGATGCCTTTGCCCTCTTGTGCATCACCCCATTCGGCAGTGAGTCACTGGCCTCTCTACCTATTACCGAGCTGCTAGCATTACCGGTATTGATTCGGGGTTATGGTGCACCTAACAGTGGAAATATTATCTCCTCTCAATTGATCTAGAGAAGGACCACGTTGTTAGGCGGTGTAAAGTTAACAGAGCCATCCTTTAACCTCGAGGAACCCGGAGAATAGGACACATCCTGCAGAAACACACCTGCAATCGGTGATGGAGTTATAGCCCTTTATCCGTCTTCTTTAGGAAGGAGTCTTGTGGCTCCGGAGAGGCTCGTTTATCATTAGTGCACAGAAATGGCAGTGTTCAGCATTTTTTAGCCTGAATGGATTTTTATTCCTGTCTCAGGCCCTAACACACCACATGCGCATTAATATCCCCAGAGAGGTACACTTTCTTTTATACTAAGGAGGATTTTTTGTTTTCTCAGGTCCACATAATTAGATATTGCCACAAAAAATCACTTATATCTTTGCGTGCGTGCGTGTGTGTGTGTGTGTGTGTGTCTATATATATAGGAATATTGTATTGCCGGTGAAATCTATGCATCCCGGCATGCCTCGCGAGCGCGTGTATTTAGCCCCGTGTGTGTGTTATTGTAAATAGCCCTTGTATTGTTGTTGTTGTAGTAGTTATCGGTGAGACTTGTTTCCCGATTGTGGCATGTATGTTTGCTCGTGTCTCATGTGTACCCTGTCCGATCCTCGCGTATCCTTGTATAAATCTCCCCCCGTGTATGTACCTTACAGTTCGGCCACCTTGTGTTTGGGCCGCTCTGCTTGTTCGTGGGTTTATCTTAAGGACTGTATGTTCTTTGCTGGTTTCGCGATGCCTCCGTCCACCCGCTACAATACACACACATATATATACACACATAAGAGGTGTTTGTAGAATATGAAAGACTGTAAATGTTTTATAATAGCCTTTATTATTTCACATTGGTGTTCAAGTTATACAAGTCTAGAGTCTAGTCATTTTTTTGGAGGGGGTTCGTATGTTTGGTTTTTCTGCTTTTTTGTACATGTACAATCACAATAAAGATATTCTGTGCTCAATTTGAATCTCTCTGAATCCTGCACTGGTACATTTCCCATAATCTGTGACGATACTGCCCATCTTATAGAATAACTGACTGTATTATACCTTTCACCATAAAAAGACTTGATTTTTTTGTCTTCACAAGATGAACTCAAGATCATGGTTTTCACAAGAAAACATTCCGAAATATTTATCCAGGTTTGATAAATGAGGCCTTGTCGTGTTACACTTGCTGTCCTGTGATGAAATGTGCCTTCTGAACAGATTGTAAAGGAGTTGCTCCACACAGTCTAGCTGATAATTAGAGACATTTGTCAACCTGCAATTAAATGTCTAAAGTGCAAATCCTGTGCATAACAGTCTAATGGCTTGATTGGCCTCTTCTGGGTTTTCTGTTTTTTTTTTTTTTTTTTTTTTTTTTCTTTGTAGCTGTGCTGAAAAATTGCCCATAATTCCCCCGTACTATTCACGCATTTACTACATGTGTAAACACTTCTGACAGGCAGCGTATGGTGCTCGCGTCTGCATGTGTGCGTATCTTCCTGGGACTGTTTATATCCTCCCAAATAAGGCTGAGATGCTAGGAGGATGGGGATGTACGTGGTTGTTTCTACCCCACAGGAAACGTGGGAACACTCATCAGTGCTGCACGCGGCATGCTAAACTGCAGCTGTTAGCAAGGCCTCGCTAATTTCGCCTGACTCTTACAGCACGGGAAACAGCTTGTGCAGATCCCAAGATGAAAGTTATTGATTTATTTACTAAGCAAAATATCTTTGCATTACAAAACACGTATGAAAGCTCAGTGGTTAAGGAAGCAGATATGGAATCGAAAGTTTTAGATCCCCTGAGGAGCAACAGAGTTGTAGTACTTAACCTCAATTGCTTCTGTAACGTTTTAAGCTGAGTAAATGGGTGGAACTGGAAGCTAAGTAAGTCACTGTGAATAAGTGCGACTGCTAAGTTAATAAATAATGAAAACCTCCCTCATAAAGAGCATCAGCTAAATGAATAATTGTAAAAGTGAAGCCATTTGTCAAATGTAACGTGTACTACGGTCGTAACTCTTTAATGGAAGTGAATACTCTTTGTATTAAGAACATGTCTGGATCAATAAACACAGTAGTGCATTGTGGGTAATATACTTTGCCATAACAGTACATGACGTCCTCCTGCTCCGAAAGCTTCATCAATCGGGTTTGGGGTGGGATGGTGAGGGATACGAATCTTATTAATGGTCTATTTCAGTCCCAGTTTATCTTACAGTTACTTCCAAAGTGGCCTGAAACATCTTTTAGGGGGATGGACAATATTTATTCTGTAGCAGGGAGTGAAGAGGTTATTCCATAAAACGTATTTTGCGATAGATAAACGTCGACCTGAGTGCAGGTGTGTCGAGTCGCTGACACAGGGGAAGCCTAAGTGATGTCACAATAGAGAAATAATGTCACAATAGAGAAGTGATGTCACAATAGAGGGTTTCTCCACCAGAAAGCAGCACACTGACACCCTCTCATTAACCACAGGTGGATGGAGAGCTCCACGCCTACGGTGCCTGAGGAACAGATGCCTCACTGGCGGGGATCGCTGAAGGGCCCGGTGGACGGCGTGGCAAACACCGGGCTTCCCAGCACAGCAAACTCCAATTTTTGCCAGCTCATCAAAGGCCTCCGTTTGCGTGCACCTGCATGCCCCATTGATGTTCCCACTAGGGGGGGCTCTCACCTACAAAATCCAGGAGGGCGGTTGGGATGGAGACTACCGTGTTGGATCAATGCCACGAGGCCCCGCGGAATCTACTGGAAGACGGAGCCAAAGTAGCTCACCGGGTTGACAACTAAATCCCCCACTTCCAACAGGAAGCAGGAAGAGCCGATCGTTTCAATATCTTATAAGTGCCCCAGTGGCTAACAGCTGGTCTGGGATCAGTACCGCCGGTGCACCCACTGCTGCCTGCCTCCTGCTGCTAAGAGAAGTGACTGTCGCTGACCGAAGAAACGCAATCGGCAGGATCCCAGAGGACAAAAACCGGCACGCTGTAGTGAGATGCTAGCCGGCATGTTACTGTTGAAGGCTGAGCCGTGTGAATAGCAAAAATTACAAACTTCACCAGCTACCAAAGGATCCTGTGTGGGGTGACTCCAAAGTGCAGCCTGCATGCAGACAGATTGGAGGGTGACTCCAAAGTGCAGCCTGCATGCAGACAGATTGGAGGGTGACTCCAAAGTGCAGCCTTCATGCAAGCTCGCTAGACAGGTCGACGGGTTTCTCAGGGCGGAAGGTGACTTTTTGGCGGCTTATATGGAAAACAACGGAAAACACCCTCAGAGTGAATCAATGGCTTTGTGGGTAGGTTATTAAATGACAGATTGAAAAAGGTGATCGCTTCGTCCCGAGGAAAGGAAACAATCTCTTTCCCCCCCCAGTACGCTGCTCCGCGTTCTCTAAGCGGTACAGAAGCTGCGGGAACATTTTTTATTCTCTGGATTAACGGCAGATTTATTTTGCGACACGGGCCTTTTCATTCCTTCCCCGGGGTTTGGGGCCCTTTTGTAGACGGGGGTTTCGAACTATCATTCGCTCCAGGCTCAGATCTTAAAGCGATACGTCGCGCCGCCATGGGAGAGAGGAAGGCTGAAGCAGTGAGCAGCGCAAGTCGAGATAAATGGCTTCCAGTTATTTACCGAAACATGTGGATTCCCGTTGTTTTGCTTTTTCTTCTTTCCATTATAGTGGCAAAGATGTTTTTTTTTTTTCTCCCATACAGCTGAGGGAGGGGGAGCGAGGGGGTATCATGAGGTACCATGATAAACGGTGACGTTTTTTAAAGCTGTATGTGTCCTCCACCCTTCAGTAAAGGTGCCCGTGTAATTACTGTTTTTTTCTTTTTTGTCTGCAAGTTTCTTTTCGTTTCATTCCTGTTTTTCGTTCTCGTTAGACTTAGTTCTTGTTCATGTTTTGTATTTTTTACACAATGAGGCTTGGTTATCAACCTCAGCGGACCGCCGCCACCTCGCCGCCTCGTCTCTGGTTTCCACGGTAATTAAAAATTCAGATAAAATGAATTATACATGGGCTGGGCCCATCCCACGGAGACATCCGCGACACGACGTTGAGGAATGAACGTGCGCGCACACAGCCTGAGCAGACGGCGCTGAGCAGTACCGGTGCCAGGCCTTGCCAATCTCCAGCGCCTGGCGCGGGTCCCCCACATGGCGTCCCTCTCCCCACCTGGCACGGGGCGGGAGTGAAAGCAATGGGCACCCGGCAGCACGGGGGTCTGCGGCGTGACGCAGGATGATGACAGCATCCTTTTCCTCTGCATAAATAAATGAAATTCGAGGATAAATCTGATGTCTGTTTTTTCTGTCACAGCTGGACTACGTGAATTTTTCTATATAGGAAGAAACAACATCACAGCACGCTAACACAATAACAAATAATTACAATACATAATCGCAGTAGTCATCTGTCCAGGGGCATCATTTTTACGGCTCTGTCTTTTTTCACTTCCTAAACTGAATTTCTGCTGAGCTATGATAAGTCCATGGCCATTTAATCTGGCCGCGCAAAGCCCAGAATTAAACACTTAATGAAATCCATCTGCCGGCCAATATTTTGCCTCCATTAACAAGGTATGGAACATTCCCACAGATCTGCAGCCCCACCCACTGAGCCCCGCCTGTGGGCACACCCTCTGTGTCAATCAGGTGCCTGGCTCAGCCGGGGGCACAGTGAAGCACGTCTTCATTATCCAGCGAAGCCCCAATGCATCGAGAGCCACAGAAAGCGGTCCCCCCCCTTACGTCGTAAACGCTCGTGCTGCGTTGATGAATGGGACCCCCTCCCACCTCAGGCTCCTTTTCCCCGCTCCCCAGATCGGGTAAATGATGTCATAAATTATTAGCTAGAGCGTAGCCTCCCAGATTTATGACCACAAATGTCTTTCTGCTCCAAAAGAGCGGCCAACATGAGCTGGGGAAAGCGGAGTCGGTGGCGTTTCCATGCTGCCCAAGCTTCTGGAAAGATCTAACTGGAATCCATGATAGCGACACAAACGCACAAGTATTACGGCAAAAATAGCCACATTTCTGAACAGATGCGTAAAATTAATATTCATAAATGCTGTGTCTGTCGTGGCTGGTGCTGATCTGGTGCCAGGAAGCATCCTGTCTGAGGAGAGCGACACTGGGAGAGCATTATGGTTGGGGAGTAATAAAATGCTATCCAGTACATGAGCACCATCACGGGCTAAACTATGCAAGATGAGGGTTTGATAACCTGCAGTTCATCTGCGTCACTCCGCCGCGACCTTTTACTCCCGTGAGTTGACCCCGTTTGACCTCGCGGCTGTGGCGATGACCTCCCTTGTCTGGCTTCTCCAGCTCGATTTGGAATGAATTAAAAAAAGAGAGGAAGGAAAAAAATCATGAAATGTATCAAGACGGCAAAAGAGCGCCAAAGGCCCCTCACTCCTCGGCGTGTTTGGATTGGTAATTGGTGCAGCCCGGCCGGGTGAGGCAGCATATGGTGCTCTCAGCGTGCAGTGAAATATTAAAAAGCCGTGTCAGCACAGAGGCCAGCATCCCGTCGGGCCGGGGAACCTGGCGGACAGACGCGGCTCCGTGCGACAGCACGCGGGCCGCAGATGCGTGTCCTCTACCCTGACAGCCAAAGACGAAAGAACCAAAAACATTCCGTTCGCTTCCGTCTTGCTGGACCTGTTTCGGGAGATTAATGGGGGAGACTGGGAACCGGTAGCCGGGGGCAATCAAATGATTTTGGCAGGGTTGGGAGGGGTCAGGAGGTAAGCATGCTGAGCCGTGTGCCGGTATAACCCTAAGGCATGTGAGCTCCGATCACGGCTGACAGCCTTAAAAACCACTGCGTCGGCCAAACAGGTTGACAGTGCTGAGCTTTGTGGGTTGAAAATGCCACAGCAGGCCCAGCGTGGCCCTACAGAGTCCAACAGAACCGCAGCCTGAGAGGGACAATGGGTGTTTCTCAATATGCATACCTGACCATTCTTGCATTCTCGTGTACCCTTTTTGCGTCATCATCCATTGCTGAAGACCAGTTCCAATACTGAAGAACAGAAGTCGAGAAGATGGCAAAGAACCAGAGAAGTTGTTCTTGCTCCGCCCCAAATATCTAGATTGTATCGATTGCATCCGCGCCAAACGAGAACTATCCCACGATTCATTGCGCCCCAAGTTCATTCTTGGGAGGCAGGAAGTTAGTAAGACAGGTCTTGCCGAGACCAAAAGTACGATCTTCGCATTCTGGGTATCGAGAAACAGCCAATGTCCGTTACTATCAGGGCTTAGAGCGGACTGTCCTCCGTCAATCCCTTCAAAGGCAGCAACCTGAAAGACAGTCCTGCCTCGTAAGTCCTATCGAATGCGATTTAAGGCTGAGTTGAAGGATGCGAAAATCTGCAATTTTCTCTGAATGGACATGACAGAAAGGTGTGGGAATGGTTGCAATGTCCTTCATGAGGCCATGGTACATCAGCCATTGTTGAGTGTGGGCCCCCACACATCTTAATCAGGGGAGTGGACGGCCACCCGTCTCACAGCGACATCTCAGGGCCGTCATAGCTCGTTAACCTCGAAGAGCTTGTGATACCGAGTCAGTTGAGCAGAGCCGGAAAGGAGCGGATTTCTTGCTGTCCTCCTGTTTATGAATTTGGTTAGTGACACTTCTTGCAGGGCAGACTTTACGAACATGCGCTCTGGCTTGACCAGGTAGCTATCAGACACACTGGTTCCGATGGAGCCCGTCTTCTTGCTCAGTGGAACGTTCCGATCCCACAACAAGCCTTCATGACCTGCCGTTGTATCTCAACCTCACAGCCCAGCTCTCTGGGGACACCTCCCCTCCAGGCTGCCACGTCAGAACCACGGCTCAGGAATCGCCGAGTGCTTGCCACAGCGCCTCCCAGGGGCATGACAGACGCGTCGAGCGGACCGCGTTGGGTCCATTACCACATACGCCAGGCAGGGCCACCCCGCATATCATACCCACTTTGATCAGCTAAATATCTGACCATAAGCAACCAAAAAAGACTCCCAATGACCAGGTCTTATTTTTCAAAGACTTCATTATTATGCAAATAGTTCCAAATAATTGTACATTTAATACTTGCCTTCTTATTTGAGACCTGGATCACGGAAGTCAATTTGGGTGTATCTCGTTAGTTATAGGGGAGAAACAAGACATTAAGTACAGCACTGTAATATACACACAGTACAGCAAATGATGTAAATATAAAATCACAACACTTTATAATAAAAAGAGAGGGACTGCACTTAAATTACAGGTAAAAATAAAGTGCTGATTGCTCTATGAAATCAAAAGATGCACGTGGTAGCAAACAGTAGGAGCTGAGAAAGGGTTTATTGCACAGTACAGCGAGTTTTTGTTTTTATGCAACGAAATAGCACAGTACAGGTACTGTATCTTTATATCTACTTATCATAGATGTCCTTTACATTTACATTACTGTGTATATATGTATTACAACCTAGATATGGGCAGTCAGTCATTATCCGGCTGGCGGAGCTGCCCATTGTCCTGCGCCTGTTACACTAAGCGATACACCCATTAAAGGCCTACTACGCCCACTAACGGCCTACTGGACCCATTAAAGGCCTACTACGCCCACTAACGGCCTACTGCATCCGCTTTCAGGCGTCCATCAGTGTATCAATATTTACTATGGACCTCAGACGTAAATGTGATTAGACGGGACACAATAGGATGGAAGTCAACTGATACCTGTATAAGAATAAATAAAACTAAATTAAATGAACTGCAGTATGTTGGTTTATTTGTTGGTATGTTGGTAAGGTTGATAATAGGGAATGTTCAGCCAAAACACTGGGGGATGTTGTACAGTAATAAAAAACAGCGAGTTTGACATCCCGTCAATATAGTGTGATGAGCCATCGCCGTGCTGTTGGTGCCACTCCATGATAACTATGGCTAAAGTATTTGCTTAATTTTTGTCTCTCCCTGAATTAACTAAGAGGTTTATTTATGCTGCTTGTTTTTGTGCAGCCTTGGGAGCTTTGGGGGGGGGGGGGGTGGTTATTGGCTTAAACCCCAGATTGTCATGCATGCTCCATTCCTGCACCCCTTCTATATGACGACGGGGCCCGGTCACATGTCAGGGCCCAGTGGACACGTGTGGGGTCTGGGGACCGCTGCGGTCCGGCCGTCTGGATGAGACGCGGGGATTACAGGCAGACGCCAGGCGGGTGTGGGAGGGGCTTCAGGGACCTCAGGAAGTGACTCACGGAACTCATGGAGGAGCCGCAGGACCGGAGCCGTATTTGAGCCCCCTGCTCCAACCAGCCTGCTGTGGAGGCACCAACCAGCGGGGTGGCATTCGCCCGCCTGGCACACAGTGACAGGAACATACACTCCCTCCACCCGCGTTTCACACGTTGGCACCGCCGGTGTGTTTTTTTTTTTATTTTGAAATCCCAACCCCCCCGTGGGCTTCATTAGCATGAGCGCGACGGCAGCCAGTGACATCCTCCGGATGCCGGTGTCAGAGCTGTCAGGCGCGACGCATTTGGACAGCGATACCATTCGAAGTGATGGGCTGCGCCGGAACCGCCTCGCCGACGACGGCAACCCGAAATTAACACCCGCGTCGGACGGCGCGCATATCGTAACGAGCCCCGCTGTCAGTCTCTATCGAGCGCTGCGAGCGCGATCAGTATTCCATCACCCCGACGTGACGGAGCTTCTTTCCATTCCCCAGGGAGCTTTATGAATTTAAACGACTCAAACCGTGACTTCTTTTCATCGATGGATTGATTGGAGCTGATTTTCGTCGCTCTTTGTTGTTTCGGCCGTGTTGCGTCATGATGGGCCCGTTACCCCTGAGTATCACGGTGTGATGTGTGTGAGCGCTCCATAAGGAACCACGGCAGCGATATTGGAATTGGGCCAACTGACACCAACATGTTCTGCCCATTAAGGACTGGGAGGGGACTGGCACTGCCTCGATTAATGCAGCTGAACGGGGGGGCACACATAAGCGCAAGGCAGGACATAAAGTCATGTTCATTTGCCAGTTTGCTTTGCTTTTTGAAAACTCAAACAAAAACTTTTGCTTTTAAAAAGTATGGATATAATTCAAGCTTTTATTGATAAAGTTTTATTGGAATGCACTAAATTATTTTTGTGATTGTTCATCACTGTGTTATTAATGATGCTCCAAAAATTACAGTTACAGGCCCAGGTCCCCCCCCCCCACCCTGTTTCCACAGGCCATAGTGGCTTGTCATGTCAATGGTCATGACAGAAGGCCAAAAGTACCTAAGGGATCCATATTTTGTTAATTTGGGGTCTTAATTTGGACTCAGAGGCACAGTAGGGGCATGGATACCCTGGCAGATTTGGGGGAGAGAGCAACAATTTACAGGGGGACTTGAATACATAAAATTATAGAAATATGCAATGTGGAGGGTGGTTATGAACACAATATGTAGCCACAGCCCTGGTATTACTCACCAATTTTACTGTGGAATGTAGATGTAGAATCCAAAACATGAGTAGATCCACAATTGAAGGGCAAGGTCATTAAAAACCACTTTCTCTAAGACATTAAATAAACTTGAGTCCATTTATGTTAAACAGAGACTTACCATCTCACATTAGTCAGGCACTTACAAACGTATCCACTGATCTTCAGGCTAGACTGCTTCTCCTGGAGAACTACAGACGACCATTTCCCAGACCATGTTCCCAAGCCCGCCAGGGGGTGTACTGCCCCCCGCTTGTCCTGGCTCCGCATCAAGGTCTTTTCCCAGGGGGACATGCAGGGAATCGCTGCTCAGGGACTCCCAGGCTCCAAAGGAACTCATATAAGTGGTAAAAAAGTCATCGGTGCTGATAAGACATTCGTAAAATCACAACAAAACTAGAGCTACTATGCTGGTGAGAAAAAAGGTGAAATAAAACACTGGGTCTCTGCGATACTGGGCACTAGGGAACATCAGCCAGAGAGCCTCCACGTTCTGTCTTCTCGTGACTTTCTTTACAGTTGCAGGTAGAATTTCTCATTCAAACCCTTCACGTTTCATGCCGTCAGGTTGTTCAAGAGATATTACACTGAAAACAAAAGCAGCGGTAGTTTTTTTTTTATGATAGTGCCTCGATGCACTAGGAGAGTGGGTGGGTGACAGATGACAGCGCCATCTGTTGGTCACAGCAGCTGGTTGACTGCGGAATTGCATTACGACCACGGCGGTAGCAACACCCCGCCACACTCTTGCAGCTCGCCTAAGTGCAGGCAATGTGAGGCTCGACCGGTAGCTCTTCTGGGAAGCTTAACGGGCTGCCCTCATTAATACGACATCACAGCTGCTCTCGGAAAGTCGCTTCCAGGAAGCTGCTCTCGGAAGGCCACTCCCAGCCTATCGTCGGAGCTCTCAGGCTCCCTGGTCCATTTGGAATTACAAAACATCTGATCATCTCCATTCCCTTGCCTCAATGAGACCAACGCTGGTGGAAAGGGGAGGGGGAGGGGGAGGGGGTTAGGGTCACATAGTCATTTTTGCAGCCAAATCAAATCAGTGTTCTAAGTGTCTGATGTCTGTGTTGGGGGGGGGGGGGCAGTTCCACTAAAATGATTATAGACTAATATAAAGCAGACCTTTATTATGGGGGGTCATCAAGGCTTATTGGAGATCCTGCACCACTCAAACCCCCATTTTGAACCATAATCCTGACGATTGTCGGCGTGGTTGACATAGCTTCTAGGTATTAACACCCATGAGCTCTCATTCAGAGGCTGGTGGCGAAGAGGGTGGAGGTCTTATCTGTGTCTGTCCTCCACAGATTCTTCTATCCCACTGGGACGGCTTTGGCGCCATGCTACCACAGAAATGCAACTGGCTTACTTGCAGTCTCCTCCAAACACTAGGCACACATTAGAGTACCGCATATGCGATGGCGTCTTTCCTTAGACAGCTTTAAGACACATCGCCTTCCGCACCTCCCAGCCCCTGCCTTGTCGCCCGCCGGCATGACCGATTTCAAAAAGATCGCTAACATTCATCTCTGTCCGGCCGCTCCTTCCTTCACCAGACGGCGACACGACGAGCTCGACCTCAAATTCATGTTGCCTGGCAACCTACAATCAAATGGAAAATAATGAGTCAATTGCAGAAAATTGCACTATTTGCATCAATTAAGACTCTCACTTATCCGCCGCTTAACACAGAAGTCAAATTATCTGTCCGTCACTTCTGTAAATGGTTAATGAGCAGGCTGCTCTCCGGGCGACCGGCTCCTTTGCTCAGCAGACGGCAGAGTGAAGGCCAGAATAATTAAGACATGCACTTCAAAGTTTCCTTCAGAAATGACCTGCTTGAGTGTCGTCTGTACTATCGCAGGAGCTTCGGAGAGATCGATTTGCTCACCAGGCACCTTCTGGGTTTCACTGGAAATGAGTAATAATAAATTGTGTGCAAAAATAAAATAAAGCTTTTTTTTCTGAAGATTGGAAGCATTTTTTAAACATGCATCCTGTGAGTCCTCACAGTCCCTCCAACCCTGAATTGTGTGATGTGTAATGTGCATGTGCGTGTGTGGTTGCCAGCTACAGTAATCTGTACAAGAATCCTCGATACGTTCGTGTGGAGAGCTGGTGCCTGTAATCCCCCATAGGTGATCGTCTCCGCTGCTGTAAATTTGAAACGATTCCCAGAAAGACAGGAGAAAAGGAGAGTACACATGCCTACAAAATGTTCTTTCAGTTTGGGTGAGAAAAAAAAAACGGCCCATACACCATTACTTGCCCGTTGAGTGGTTTCTTTCTCCGCTTCCCATTGTAATTGCAATAATCGTGCTTATTTCGGCTGGTAACTGCTGCGGATCGGCTTTAGCACGAACTTCGACGCATTTTATTTGTGGGTTGAGCTTGGCACAAATCTTCATACATTTAGTTTTAACCACATGGTGAACCATGTTCTGCAAAAACATCATGAATGTGATGCAGCTGCATCTCTTTCTACCTGCGGCAGTGTTTATTTTAACGATGTTTCTACGACAACTGTGTAGTGATTAAAAACTAAGCTTAGTCGTTGTGGCGATTTAACAAGAAAGCTTTATTAATATGGGTATATATAAATAGCTTATTGGAAATGCATAATTAGATGACTAGTGGCAAAAACTATATCAGGCATTCAGTAACGATACGTATTGCGGCGTAAATAATTCCCATCTTGCAGTTTTGAGTTTACTGCTTGCTGTATCATCTTGACTTGTCACTTTCTTGCTGCTTGTGTGGGTGCATTTTAACTCATGTTGCTGAGATCTTTCAAAGCAAGTCTTTCTTTAGCTATGACCCGGCTTTCCCCGTTCATCACGAATCCCCTCCAAGCCCTTATCTCTGTCGGAACCAGCTTGGACTTCCTCCGATCCACATTTTGCAAACTCCCCGAGCGGCCGGGTGCCGCAGTGAAGGCGGACAGCCACGGATTGTGGCACATCTGACACATCGGGCTATTCGTGGGGGATGTAGTCGGAACTGCGCTCCTGCAAAAACAAGAAGGCCGTGTTACACAAAACACATGTTAAACAGCCCGGTTAAATCGTAGGATGATTAAATATTAGCTAGTTTTCCTCAAGCTCCATTAACTGCACACAAAAAGAAGCTATTTAAGGAGAGAGTGTATCAGAGTATTAGATGGCAGAGGCAATACAATATTAACGCTTGGTAAAATTTCGAGGTAATCTGCGTTACTGTTTTACTTCACAGCCGCCATTCTTGCAGAGGGTCTCGGCCCAGACCTATCAGAGCATAACCGCACATGTCGCCATTGCCAGTAATTTCTCTCCAGTCATGCAAAAAGGCGCAAGGGGGACAGTAACAGCCTTAATAATCACATGCATAGTTTTCGGGTCCCTCACTATTCGTCGTAATATCGCACACGGGGCACTGCGTTGACCGTCTCCAGGCTGCCGAGCGCCTGGCGTCCCCCGGGTGCCTGGGATGGGAGTGATGCTGGAAGACTTCACATTAAATAAATAAATTATCTGCCTGCTCCTCAAGCTGACTAATCAATACAGCCAGCCGGAGGCGGAATTTCATTTAAACACTGACTTACTTTGCAAAGTGCTCACTAGCACATGCCGAGACGAGCCGTCCAACGAGCCCGGACCCCAGATTAAAGCAGTCACACACTTCTATGACCATCTTTTCCAACGTGGCAACCGGCACATTGCCAATTAAAAAAGGCTTTTTTCTTCATATATCTCCAGTCCTCTGGACCCAGGGAGCGGCTGGGAGTTCTGCATAAATAATCGGGTCCCCTCAGACCGGGCCCATTCTGGTATTCATGACACGGAGACGCCGGATTGTTTGAGTATCTGTCTGGTGTCTCTCTACATCACAGGTCTATTTTTAACCCCAGACACACCTTTGACTGCCAGCCCCACGTTTTGCAGCTACTCACCGAACAGCTAACTTATTTGGTCGATGCTGCAATTGTTTCGTTTTTTTCTTCTCAGATTGACACTGAATCAAGTCAAGTGGCTTTAGTGTCACTTTACACAAATAAAACGAAATTGAGATTCTTCAGAGTCAGACAAGCTGGAACAAAGGACAGATGCACAATAAATACTGGGCACTAAATTCTGGAGGAGGGGATAAGTAACAGGGCCATGCGATAGTGAGCAGAATTTACTTTTACAAAACATTTAACTCTAGATGGCTGCTTTTAAGAACCGTGGAAGCTTGCTTGTATCTCAGTACATCCCGTTTATTATGAAGTCCATTTCTTCCCCTTGAGCACTGAGCTCCCTGAGAAGACGTCTCCATTTGCTATTTGCACACGTGCATTGGAATGACTCGTCCCCATCTTGCGCCGGTTTTTGGAACATAAACACAAATATATACAGTTGAGAGTGAAACCTCAGGTACAGGCACAGGGTCTCTGGCCCTTTGCTGATCTCCGCTGGAGCACTTTGAGGGGATGAAGGTCTTGCTCAAAGCCCCGAAAGAGAAACAGCAATTCTGTCCAGGCTAAAGACTCCAGCTGGCAACTTTCAAATTACAGGCACTGAGGCTTAACCCACTGAGCTACACAAACATAAGGGCAACGGGGTTATAATTTAGATGACTGCTCTTGTCTGAGTGTAATAACAGAAGAGTTCCACTAGACAGACATCCTTGAGTTTTATTCTTTAGAGTCGACAGGCAGGCTGAGGTCAGTCGGGTTTAAATGGCACAATGGAGGGTAATTCAAAAATCACAGGTCAAAGGCATGAAAGGACAATCGTACGCGAGAAAATCAGAAAGAGTACTCAGGCTACAGCTGGGAAATGAAGAACCGGGCCTTTAAATGTCCATACAGTTAATGAGCCACAGGTGAAAACGATCTTGCGTCCCGGGGAGGGTGAATGTCGATGACATAAGCGTGTGAAAGTGTGACATAGAGATTATTTCCTTTTTAAAGCAGCCTGTGCAGGTGACAATGGAATGTGTTTCCAAGTAATGAGTAGTTGTCATATTACCCGAGTCTATGATTGGGTTTAACACCTTTAATTACATCTGGCCTTTTTAAAATGCTTCTGCTGTCGCTAGGATACCAGCATGGGGTCCAAAGAGTATATTCGTTTTGTTCATTACACTTTAAATTGTGTCTTAAAACACTAAACACTGGAGTGAGATTTTTGATGACCGGAATGCAACAATAAACACTCAGGGACGGTACAGATAAAAAAAACAATGTATAAACAATAAGGAACTCTTTGCTACATACATATAATCGTTTGCACAGCATTTGTAATTCTTATCTTATTTAGCATAATAATTTTCTGTATTTCAGGATATTTCATATGTGTACCATGTTTCATGTTTCTTCATTTCATTTGTTTGTTTATTATCTTTGCACCTTGTTTGTTTGGCGCTGTCTGCTGTATGCACTAAAATTTCCCCCTGGGATCAATAAAGTCGACTTTAATCTTAATCTACATACTGCAGCAGCCTAATGGGCAGGAGTAAATATAGCTTAAAAATAATACAGTGATCAGTTTCCCCACCATCTGAATTTACATTAGCTTCACTGATTCATATCATTCTCAGGTACTTCAGCTAGAGAAATACTCACACACACACACACACACACGCACGTTTGTATTCATACCTTTGTGGGGACCGTCAATTCATTTCTATGTGCATAACTCTAATCTCAACTATGACAAACTTAACCCCCACCCAGGCCTACCCTTAACCATACAGTAAGTAGCCAAACCGAATGCAAGATTTTGGGTTTTTTTTTTATTGCAGTCCCAAATTTTAATAAAATTGAATTTTCAAAAAAAAAAAAGAAATGGACCAAAAAATGGTAACCAAGTCAAAATAACAGTTTTCTTAACATCGTGAGGAGATGTGGTGATATGCACAGTCCCGCCCCCACTTGTGCACATACATATTATACCAGGGTGCAGTCTGGCAGGGTTCATCTAGACCTTCTTCACCTGGCTTGCGTAGTGGCATCGCCATGCCCCCCCCCCCCCCAAATGCACTCGCTTTCTGTCTGCAGCAACGTGAGTGAGAACCTTACAAATCACATCGCTCTGTTATTCTCCGACACAATTAACTTTCATCAGTGAGCTGTCTCACACTTGAATGCTTCCCATAAGTTTGGGGCTGGGGGTTGGCTGGGGGGGGTGGGGGGGGGGGAGCAGCC
>JAODKE010000037.1:9612417-9624262 GCA_026779605.1 Mormyrus hasselquistii
CTTCTAACAGGTTTGGATGCTGTTCAACCAAATAGTTACTTCAGCATTAGTTCAAATACAAGAACTCGTGGCCATAGATGGAAATTAGTGGGAGAACATTTCAAACTGCATTTAAGGAAGCACTTCTTTACACAGCGTGTAGTCAGAGTATGGAATAGTCTTCCTGATAACGTAGTGCAAGCTAAATCTTTCGGTTCATTTAAATCAGAGCTCAATAAGTTTTTAACAACTCTGAGCTATTAGTTCTCCCCAAGCGAGCTTGACGGGCCAAATGGCCTTCTCTCGTTTGTATAGTTCTTATGTTCTTATAAAACACTGTTTTTTGTTCAGGCAACAGGGGCTGTGCTATTTCTTAACATTTGAAGGAAATAATATGCACTCACAGTTGCCCATACTTAGTTGCCATCTAAATACACATGCAATGAGATCCAATACTGTTTTATTAAATTTATTACAGTAGAATCCCATTATAACAGATTTCAAGGGACCTGGCAAAATAGTCTGTTATATCCGAAGTCCGTTATATCCAGAGTTTCTGTATACCCAGAATACAACCACAGGACACCATTTACTCATGCCACACCCCAGCAGACACACTTGTGGTATATATTATTATATTGTACGTGTAGTAATCCAACTTTACCTGAGCAGATGCGTGACTATTAATAATCCCGACTACGTATCTGCGTTGGATATCACCGGCATGCCACGCGCCTTGTCGGTGAAGCCTGCATGTCTGTTATAGCTGAACAAAACTACAGCCAAAAGCGGCCCTGGGGACCAAACTGTTTCTCCATTATAAGCGAAATTCCGTTCCATTCCGTGCTATAAAAACTGATACAAATTTAATTTTGTCCTTAGGCGCAGAAGTAGCTGGCCTGAATTATCGCTAATGAAGGCTTCCATATATGACAAATCACAAGATGCCACAGCTTGAGCAAACCTGTTGAAATGAACTAGAATGCCACTAGCCATATCAGGCTAGCAAGGTCTCGCACAGAGCACTGCAGTTTGATAATCACTCCATTTTTTCTGTCCTGTACTGACATTCAGACTTTACATTAAGGCAATTTGCATTGATTACCTGCAGCTTTGGCTTCTTTCCTAGGATTTTTGTCGAAGATGGTGGTTATATTTAAAAGTCTGAAAGCCTGGCGATGAAGGTTCTTAAAATGACATTTCATTAAGTATTTTATTAAATATTTTAAATACATAAAATACAATCTCTCAAAGTATTTTGTTAGAAATTACATCTGATTTTTTTTCCATCCAGCAAAATACAAATTACAAAGTACTTAAAAGTAAATAAATACGTATTTTAAATACATTTAAAATACTGCCCATCTTTGGCTGTAAGGAAATGTGCTCAGAACACGTGACATGACAGTCAGTGCCGTCATTCATGTGCTTTCGATTGATGGCTTTTAGCCAAGTTTTTCTTCACCTTTCTGGTAGTTCCTCAGTTTCTTTGCCTTGATTTTTATGAACCGAAGGTGCACAAAAGACACTTAGCTTTGAGTTTTTCTTGCTGCTGGTAACTACTCGCTTCCTGGTAAAATGGCCGCCACCTTGTTTTCATTCATACATGCTTTGGGTAATCAACTTAATACAACCTAGTACCTCAATAGGGAGAAGAAAGTGAGCAGTTAAATAGTCAGATCACGCTCATGGTTTTTACTGTTGCCTGCACTTCATATGTCTGTATGAGTGTTTTGTTGGAACTGAGACCACAACGGGGCACAGTGGCATCCTGGAGTTGGCACGACTGCATGCCGACTGCACCTACAGCTCTACTTCATTGCAGACTTGGAGCAGTGCATCTTCCCGGTCTACTCCCAGCCCATCGTTAGCTGCAACAATGGATGTTTCTCAAAGCAGACCATGAGTAGTGTTGGTTGCCCCCACCACCTGAGACTCTCCACCCCAGTGTCGGGGGAGGAAAAAGGAGGGTAACCGACAAAAGTTTTTCGGACTGTTTACTGCACTTTTGGTATTTCTCGTGACTCTGCCTGAGAGACGGCGCTCAGTTCCACGACTGTGTAATATTTGATAATTATAATGCACACTGATTTTGTGCACCCTTTTATATGATACGGGTGTTTTCTTGTCACAAGTAATGGTTGCCACTCAGTTATTGTGTACTGTACTGAATTTCTGTTGATACTGTGCCCAGTGGTCTGTGTCTTTTTTTTTTTTTTTCCAATGCATTTTATTGTGTATGACAGCAAGAGTACAAAAGGCTCAAGGTAGATGTATATTAATAGGGATGCCGTTGTGTAAAAACCACAATGTCAGCAAGAGTCCACCTCCACATGCACACGTGGTTAAAGGAATGGCATCATTAAGCCTCGGCCTTGGCTAAACAGCTCTCCATGATGTCACTCTTGATCTTGCTTTCAGGAGAACAGGCCCTTGTCTCATGTTAAGAAGCCTCACAGACACTTTCCCACCTACGATATATGTCAAGACATTAGTGACCAACAGTCCGCATAGCAGGCTAGCATCTGGAGAGGCTTCACCAAGATCTTGACACCTCATCTTCAGGGGAACCCAGCACTGACCCTCAATGACCACCTTGAGGCATGGGGGGGATGACAAGAGTCTGTCTTTCTGCCACCTCAATGCGGCTCATTTTTCCTCCACGGCCAACAAACTGTATTTCCTTCGTCATTTCTGAATTGACACGATGTATGCTTTCGTAGGTGGTCCACTGTTTATGCCACTCCCTCTGCTGGACTCCCTCCATGTCACTAAAGTGGTAGCAAAGATCACTAAGAACATTCATTCCCAAAACCCTAGGAACACCTCTCCCACCTTCATGGGCTGGATTATCCTGTAATATAAACACTCATCTTCCTGGCATCTTTCCCGTACGTTCAGTGTCAGCATAGAGGCAGCCTGTGACAGGGATGTGCAGCCCGTTTGCAGCCGTCAGCTTTATCCACTTGGCAGCAAACAACACCTTTCCTTCAAACTGCTTCTGAAAGTAAGCTGCAGATATGTTTGTTACTTCAGAGCCAGTGTCTAGCGAACGGTGTGTCTTCGCACCATCTATGAGCGCATCTATGGTGAAGCAGTCCCCAAATGCGCCCTTGGGCTCAGCACTAAACTGCTTCCCCTGGAATGATGATGGTGTGATTGGCTTCTCCAAGGCTGCACTGACAGCCGCATGAGCCTGGCCATCCCTGTATTTCTCCCTTGACACATCGGATGCAATGACATTAGCTTTATGGTGTTCCCCTCAGTTGCGTCAACACATGCGGTTAGTGTGGCCTGGCTCCCCACAGGTGTCGCAGATCAGTCTTCCCCCTTTGTTCCCGATTAGGAGTCTCCTGTGCCTACCTAGAGGAAGATCAGGCCATTCTTGTTTTGCTCTAAAGAGTTCCTCTGGGCATGCAGCAGCTTTTTTCTGAATCGTGTCATGTAGGGATTGTAAGGATAATTCTGCTGGTGTGTCAGAGGTGATTGAAGGAACTTCTTCCTCTTCACTCCAGTCAATAGCTTCCTGTTTTAGAGAGCAGAAGGTCTGTGCAAGATCCTCCTTTGCCTGTCTTTCCATTTTGAGTCTGAGTACAAACTATTCTTTTAACATCACTTCAGGATCTGGAACTCAGTTAGGATCATGGCCCTTTATCCAGATAGGTTTGTCTTGGAAGTCATAGGCATACGCTCTCAAGCATTATGCATCTGCAGCATTATCATTAGCTGCTTCAATACTTCAATCTGGTCCTCTTCGGCGTTCCTGCATACCTGGAAGAGGGATCTCATGGAGGCAATCCACTCCGCTATCCTCATTTCTCCCTAGCCTGAAATCCGGTCACTTCCGATCCCTCTGAATGTAGCTGAAGTTCTCTGATCGATAACTACTTTTGCCAGGGATAGCGCCTCCCGTTGGTCCTGCCTTGCCTGTTCGAGGAGAATGGCTTAGTCATTCATGTGAGTCGATTGTTCTGCAAACTTGGCTTCCAGCTCTCCTAACTCCTCCATGTCTCTCTCCATGACTGTATCACCTGGGGACTGGGTCTCCCTGTCCTATGCCACTAACTACAGTCAGTTTCTCCACTGAGTGTAAGAGGGTATGGGTAAGAATTGATTCTGTCTGTGACACCAAATGTGATAGGTAGAGCTCTCCCTGCGTAGTAGGGGAACACCGCTAACCTCTCCAGACAGCAGGTCCCAGCCTTCCAGCACAAGCTGACACAAACCTACTCTGTATTATGGGGGAATGGGGCTACAGGAATTTCAACATCACGGGCCTTACCTGAAGTGAGGTGGCCTGGCATCCTGTACCTACTTTGGTTTACAATAACACCTAACAGCTCCCCCCTTTCCAGTCCCTGGCCCAACAGTAGTAAGAATGAATAGGCCCATAAGCCAGTCCCTTCTCTGGAGAATCGCTTATCTGAGGCCACAAACAAAACACCCCCATGTTGTAGGAAAGCACTGATGGCATTTATTCCATTATCTGACCGGTGTATTAAGTAAATCAGATAATTAAAAAAGGGTCTGAGAAAGAGAAAATGAATCGCAGTATTACCTCAAACACCAGCAGCATCGGGGCTGTACAAACATGAGAATTAGCTCTCCTCTAAAGCCTAATTCTCACTGGTGAGATACAACTAACATTTCAATCCCATTGTGATACCACAGGATCGTATTACAGTGTACCTCATCATACCTTAATGGTGGGAACTGCAAACCCCAACTAAAAGAGAAGACAGATCCCATTAAAAACACAGAGCATTAGGACACAGTAGGGCTGGGCGGTATCCCTTAAAAATGATATCACAATACTTCCAGAGGTTTTCACGGTTTTTGATATTTATCACAGTGTTCTAACATTCCTATGACAGGTGGTTTTGATTTTTTCTAATTATGATGACCAAATTGGTTTACTGATAGATATAGAGTGCATAATGACAGGTATAATGATGAGGCCAACACCAGATTCGTACCTTGATGGTACGTATTTGTTTAAAAATAGTGTTTTGTAACTTATTTATGCAAGAGAACAAGTATTTAGGTTATATAGAATTTGGTGATTAGTGGTCATTTTCAACACACCACAACGAAATGTGTCCTCTGTGACTTTCGTAACATAGCAGGGGGCAGCTAATTCAGCACCCAGGGACGGTACCTTGCTCAGGGTACCTCAGTGGTGACATGCTGGTGGGGGATTCAAACTTGCAATCTTTCAATTACAAGTGCGCTTCCCTAACCGTCTAGCCACCACTGCCCATGATAACAATAATGATAATAATCATAATCACAATATGCTTTTTTATTGAAAAAGCGCCTGTTCTGGCAGATTTGCAGATCCCCAAAAGCCTTACATTCTTCATGTAGATGCCAGCTTTAAAGGGACTTGATGCTGTGCTTCACCAGTAGCATTCTGAAGCCCCAGATCAGTAGTTTTAGGAAGCCAGTCACTGAGCCCATCAGAGAGGAATTATCCCATACATCAGTTACAGTTTTTTGTCACTCAAATGGTTGGTTGGAGTTGACAAATTCCATGAGCACCTATATGGGGCAAAATTTACAATGCATACTGATAACAACCCAGTTACTTACGTGCTGTCAACAGCTAGGTTCAGTGCGGTTGGGTATCATTGGTTAGCTGCTTTATCAGCATAAGAGTTCAGTAGTCAGTACCGCCCAGGCTGACAACTGTCACGCCCAGCTCCGTACGATCCTCCTGTGTGCCACGCCCACCTCGTTACCTCATGTTTATCCCTGATTGTACTCACCTCTTGCTTGTTTAGTTCAGCCTGTCTAGTGTATATTAGTCTGCGTCTTTCCCCAGTCTGACAGATCCGTCATTGACGTGTGCAGTGTTGTGTTGCCCTGCCTGTGATCGTCCGCCCTGTCTACCCTATTAAACCCCATCTGACCGGCTCCGATTGCCTTTCTGCCCGTCCGTCGACCACGCTGCATTACAACAACATAGATCCCAACCTTTTATCTAGGAACATGTCGGATGTGAGAAATGCAGATAAATGGATGACGATACCTTAGTCAGGGGTCAAGACTATCTACTAGATAGTCTGTATTGCAGAGCTATGAACCAGTGTCCCATGCTATGTTTCTCCACTATAGGCATCTTCTCATTTTGTCCCTGACTTTTCCAGTATGCTTTTCCAGTGAACTTACTGCTTAAGTCATTGCAACGGATGTGTATGCAGAATCTCAGGAAAGCTCTGGAAGAAGAAGCCATTGGACCAGTAATCCAGGCCGTTATGAATGGACATTGGAAGGGAGATGGAAATAGCAGTCCAGAGCTGTCATGATCTGAGGGGAGACACGGGCTCTCCGTAAAGGATGGGTTGCTGTACCAGTTTAGCAAAATACAATCAGGAGAAATAGTCAATCAGCTGGTCCTACCAAGGGAGTTGAGAGGTGGTAATGAAGGCTGTGCATGATGCCTTAGGCCACCTTGGATAGGAAAGAACAATTGATCTGCTCAAGAGCAGATTTTTCTGGCCCAAGATGTCAGCAGATGTGAAAGAGTGCATAAAAAATTGCGGAGAATGCATCACTCACTAGACCTCTCCACAAAAAGCTGCTCCATTGCAACAGATTGTAAGACATGGGCCCATAGATCTAGTCTACATGGACTTCCTATCCATGGAACATGTTAGTGGTCATTAACCGTTTGACACAGTATACCTGGGCTTTGATCTACCCGGGAATACTCAGACTTCCTCTGACAACGCAGGAGCTCTGAACTACTGCTACCTACCTTGATGTACCAAAAGTGACTGGACCTGAGTGTAACTGTGTTTGCTGTAAACAGACCTTCGATTTATTTTTATATAGTGTCTTTCACAATAGAGTCACCGCTTTACATGGATCTGTTGCGAAAAGAGCAACATCATAAACAGAGAAAAAAACAGGAATGGAAAAACGAAGAAACAAAAGAAAGCCAGATGACAACAGAGAAAAGGAACCAAAAACTCACAATTAAGGAGAAAAACAACCGCTGGGGGTCCAAGGTCAACTGACTGCCCAACCTCTCTGGGCATGCTAACATTATAGGAAAAAGAAAAGAGTGGGCTTGCTTGATAAAAAGTTGCATAGGCAATGAAGCAATTAGCCAAGCAAAAAACCCCAGGATTCAATGACAAACCAGCTGTCGACGAATATGGAGTGGCCAAAAGAATGGAAAAGATCAGTATTTATTCTGATTTCGGAGAAGGGAAACACAAATGACTGCTCAAATCACCACACCATAGCCTTGAGACCACAAGCAAGTAAAATCCTATTGAAGGTCATTAAACAACACTTAAATACAGTTGTCTATAGGGAATTGCCAGATGCACCGGCTGGTTTCAGGAAAGGTAGAGGCATTCTCAATCACATTTACAACCTTTAATGGATTGTGGAAAAAAAACAGGGAGCACCAGAAAGACTTACATATGTATTTCATTGATTATTTGAAGATATTCAATGTTCTTGAGCACAATAAGCTCTGGACCTGTCTGAATGAAATGGACACACCACCACACATAATCAAGCTCATAAGATCGCTCTATCAAGATCATGAAGCCACAGTCCAAACACCATATGGAGACATTGATTCGAGATTGGAAAGGGTGCAGGCCAAGAATACATCCTGTTAGCAGCAACTTTCAACATGTGTGCAGACAATGTTATGCAGCCATTAGACCTGGATGAGCCCAAGATAGGTCTGACAATGCCACTTTACTGTATGAAAACAAGAAGGATCGTGAACATCTGATCATGAAAGTCAGAGAAGAAAGTGACAGTGATGCATCTATTATGGACGTTATAGGTCTTGCCAGAACTCCCAGGGATTCTTTAAGAAGTTGAGTGGGGATTGGGTGCTGTGGAGAAGTGGTTGGTTTGGCTTTAGTTATTATAGCTGTTAACTTCTGATCACTGATTGGTGCAAAGCATCAGTCATGGGTGGGCGTTCTGTTTGCATTGCAGTTATTTGTGAACCATTGTAACACATTTGAAGTCTAATGTGTATAATTTTATTGTTAAAGAAGTCCATAAAATGTTCACAACAAATTTTACTTGGAGGCTGAGGTTCAGCCTTTTTTGTTAGATGAGCTGTTGTCTTGAAAGGGTGGCAAGGTTGTTTCTATTGCTATCAAGAACATTAGAGTAATAGGCTGAGCGTGCCCTATATGGGGCTTGCTTGTATTGTTGCAGGTTGTAGGACCATGTCAACATGAACACCTCTAAACCCGTACATTTCCATTTCCACTTTAATCTGTGAGTGTGTGTGATCATTAAACCATGGGGAATATCTGGAGGTGCAACTTCGTTCAAAACCTCACTAACCAATACATTAAAGTCATGTGTGACTTGCTTGACACCTGTGCTAGACATTAAATTCACATTACTTGCGGCATTAATAAATCGTAGGGAATTTCTATCACTTAGATGATGTGTCAAGTATAATCTTCTCTGCCATAGTCAAAGAGTGTGGCTGAATCACAAAGGTGATTAAAAAATGGTCAGTGAAGGATGAGCATAAACTCTGCTACGGAGAGGGTCCCAATAGGTGCTGATAACATCCAACAGAGTCCAGGAGGGACAGGAAACTTTTGCTGAAAGCATCATTCTTTATGTTTCACACGTATATTGAAATTTCCAAGTATTATAATATTGTATAATATTGCAACCAAGGCAGTAAAAAAAACTCCCCAAATTTAGTCAGAAACAAAGTGTATGATCCAGGTTGTCTGTATACTTTAATATGGATGGATGAATCAGACATCATTTGAATTAGCATAGCTTCAAAAGTGGTAAAGTCTTTTTTAATTTTGCATCAGTATAAAATAAGTGCCAGGTCCCCTCCACGCCCAGAGCCACATGGTTTCTACAGTATACAATACTACAGCCTTCAGGTGAGGCTTCAACAAGAGGAATTGAGTCTCTGGGTCTGAGCCAGGTTTCTGTTAAAAAAACACACGGATCTGCACCAGTGTCCATCACCATTTCATTGATAAGAAATGATTTGTTTGCTGAAGAGCGAATGTTCAGTAATGAGCATTTTATGGTGGGTTTATGTTGTGGCTCATTTAATCCTATCAGTGGGATTGATATTAAGTTATCTGCACAGGAGCCCCAGTGGAACATTTAGGTCTAAGTCTTAGTCTAATAATAGTTACTATATTCTTTGCAGGCTCACACAACTCTTTCTACATAATTGCTAGATTTAGGGGAGGCTGTGTGATGAAGCACCTGGGTCACAGCCAGACATGAGCTAGAGGTGGGAGAATGAACAGCCTTTGATTTAAGATGGCAGGGCTGAGGCCTGAGTGCTGCTCTCAGTCACATAGATAAAATATTTGCCATGTTTCTGGATTAGAATGGAGACCGACCCATTTATAAAAACTAGGCCATTCCACAAAAAGGTCCCAATTATCAACAAAGGCAATGTTTCGAGATGCACACCACGTTTCCAACTAACAGTTTAGGGAAAGTAGCCTACGATCGGTCACATACCCTCTGTAGAGAATCGGATCAGAGACAATTAGAGTCCAGCATTTTGTTTTAGCTTTTGCACACATAGCAATGAAGCTTCTCTTTAATACCTCAGATTGTCGGACTTTATTTGTTCCAGTGTGGAGACTTGGTTGCTCAAGACAGAGTCCAATTTCGCCATGACACTGGCCCCGGGGAAGCATTTTACAGAAACTGCTGCTTTCCAATTGTTAGAAACTCTAACGTTTCAAACTATCTAGTCTCCAATTATGAGAACCTTCTCTACTTTGACAGATGAACTGCTGAGAGCAGAGAACCTGTTGCTACCTCAGGTACTGCTTCGAAATCATACTGTAAGTAGGTGGATTGCTGAAATGGGCTCTGACATACATAATCAGCCTATATAAAGAATTAAAGGTAGCTCATATTTTGCATTAAAGTCCAGCTAACGCATCTTTAATGTTCTTATGAGATACCACTGGGGTACTTGTTTTCTTGAAGATATACTATTTTATAGTGAAGTTCCCACCAGAACAACAGCATAGGAATGTTTTCGCTGCTTAGATTATTTCTAGGAGAATGGGCTGGGGTGGAAAATTTGCAGTGATGGTGCTGCGTCTGACAGAGAAAGACGGCGTCGTGAAGCAAACCCTCAATAGGGCACCAGATGAGAAATGGAGTCACTGTTTTCTGCACGCAAAAGCTTAGCATTACACAAAGTGATGAATGTGGCTGTGAAAACAATTAACGACATAAAGAAGAGTGCTGTGAACTCCAGGTACTTTTCGGCATTATGGGATTCCAGACATGTTCAGCTACGGCGTCACATTGAGGTGGGATGGTTATCAAGAAGGTAGGTCCTCAGTCACATGTTTCAGCTGAGCAATGAAGTACACACGCTCCTCTATTTACAAACTTTCAACTTACGAACTTTCAGACCTTAGAACGAAGAGGACTGTAAGTCCAAATTATGTTCATTGGGCTCCCGTTTCCTGTCTGCAACATCAATTTTTTTTTCTGCGCACCAATTCTGCCTAGTAGGGCTTCTGACCGCTACTCCCGCCATGCAGCAGCGTGGCGTGCGTACTCCCAGCACCCTAGTTCTTTGTACTTGTGTATACCCTTAAAATGATGTTGAATAACGACTTGCAAACATTTCAAGTTATGAACAGCCGTTTGGGACGTATCTCATTCGTAAGTAGAGGAGCGTCTGTGCATTGTTTTCTAACAGGAATAAATCCCCACTGGCAAACAGCTACGAGGATGTGAAGTTCTTGGCTCAGCTTGTCTCTTTAGCTGATATTCTTTCAGTACCGAATCAGTAAAATCTCTCAATTAAAGGCAAACACAGCAGGATCTTTGTTTCTGACAAAACTGAAGGATTCAAGAGACAGTGGACAAAATGTGTTCAGGGGAAAAGGTTGGAAATGTCTCCACTTTTGAAGTTCTGGAGAACACCCCACATGTGATCATAATATATATTTATCAACTTCCTGATACAGTCATCAACCACCTGTCACAGTTGCCTGAGGTTTGTGGAATACAGAGAATCCCATAGATGGCGATATGTGGATGTTGGACCCCTTATCTGTGGACCAAAATGCTGATGACATTGTTAGAAACTCAGCTAATGAAGCCCCCGGCAGACAGCAGTCTAAAGTTGCAGATGACCCAAGTGGACTTTGGTTCTTTTTAGATCACTGTGTCAATGGAATACCCTTGTCTCACACCTAGGGCTGTAAAATTTCTGCCTTTCGCAAGAACTTTTTTATGTGAATCTGGCTTCTCCACTGTGACTACAACTAAGACCAAAGCCAGGAACAGACTTATGGCAACATTGGAGGCCACCGTAAGAGTCAGTCTCTTCTCCATCCCACCTAGACTGGATCTACAGGCGTCTCAGAAGCAAACTCAAGTATCACGCTGACACTGAAAGTAAGATAGTGTTATTATTTTAAGACTTTAGATTACAGTTTCAGAATTTTGCTTTGGGATTCACTGAATGTGAATATTGAAGGCACATTTTTGGTATGTGTTTGCTCCCAAAACAAGAAACGAGATTAGCACCGTTGGCTGTTGGAGGGGGCTGTTCTTTTGTTATAGATAAGGCTTTTATGGTGGTGTCTGTGTCTGAATGTGATTTTTTTTTGGTCTATTTGTTACATTAAAAGCATACCTGTAATAAAAAAGACTACATTAGGAACTTCTCCATAATAATCCTTGATCTGAACGAGTATTGAGCTGAAAGAACCCAGAGCAATTACAGTATGGCCAAAAAGTTCCACCTTGGTTTCATCAAACCATAACACATTTTCCCACATGCTTTTGAGAGACTTTATGTATTTTTTGCTAAGCTTAGCCAGACATGAATGTTTTTCTTTGTAAA
>JAODKE010000037.1:9636191-9651000 GCA_026779605.1 Mormyrus hasselquistii
ATGTATGTATATATATATATGTATGTATATATGTATGTATGTGTGTGTGTGTGTGTGTGTATGTGTATGTATGTATGTATGTGTGTATGTGTATGTGTATGTATGTATGTGTGTATGTGTATGTGTGTGTGTGTGTGTGTATATAATATATGAAAAAAGTAATTGTAAAAAAATACAAACTATGATTCTTTTTTGTGAAATGTGGAGGTATCTTTTCCAGGCACCGGGCATTTTACTTTTTACTCCAGCGTTAAAATGTAATGCCCTTGCACAACGGTCCTGGGGGAGTAACGGCTCGCATTCTTGAGTGCGTACTTCATAGCAGCACTTAGAGGGAGGGAAAAGGCTAATATGACCGTACTATATCAAGGCACAAGTTATCTATAAATGTCATGCTTAAGGAAACAGAATGCAATGGATGTGCCTGTTAGACCAGAAGAGGCCAACAGTCAAGTAGTTAAATTACTATTTTCTTGACCAGGACAATAACCAATTGTTTGTGCTTTTAAATAGTAACACATTAGCACTTGTGAATAATTCATTTCAATACTGAAAAACAGTGACAAAATCGGTCGCCTGTCCTGTAATAGGAAAAGTATCCGTCAGATGACTAATTTTAACGCAGATTGTGTTGTGTGAAAGCATTATCCAAAACGTGTATTTGCAGTGGGATTTTAATCCGGGCCAAACACAAGGGCATCGGCGATTTTTATTAACTGTTATTTACAGTACGTGTTCAGACTGAATCGTTCACAGATGGTTCATCATAACTTGTGACTAAAAAACAGCTAAATGTGTAAAACGTGGATGTGCATTTTAACAATATAAAGTATAGGCCTACAAATCCCAAGAGCAACTACAGTTTATCGTAAATTATGATTCATTGGCCAATTCTATCCCGATCGGATTTCGCGGAGAAAATAACGTGACGAATCGACCCGTGGATAGACATTAAAATAGTCGTGTTTTGTTAGTGAGTTTAACTGAGGAGTACGGTGGCCACTTTTACCAACCTTACTGTTCGTCTTGAGACATTATTGTGTTTAATTTTATTCAGTGAAAAAAACTTCGTCGTCTCAGATCTCTGGGGCATGCGTCATCCACTCAGATAACATATAGTTTCTTAATTATTGGTCATTGTGTAAAAAAAATATATAAAAATATTTAAGATATAAACATAACATATACAAGCCTAAGACAGTATCATCTAGACATGAACATAAGACAAAAATACAGTAAACACATGCTTAGATGTTGACATATTCATTCGTTGTGACGTAAAGGGATGTTTATATGGGTCGGAAAAGAATTGTTTGGCAGATTCCGCACCGGTCTCATCAGTACTTTCCACTGATTAAATAAATAATTTTAAAAAAACTGCGGAAGTGAGTGTCATGTTGGAAGTTCAGGATGCCGCTCCACTTCCTGTAGTTTGCTCGTTTTCTCGCATGAGTCTGGCTGGGGAGGGATCGCGGCGGCGCTAGCGGCTCCGGACGGGCTTAGTGAGCCGGTGAATTCCAGTAGGACTAGCATGGCTGTTTGCTTCTTGTTTGCATTACTTTCCGGATCGCTAGTGAAAGCGCCGTGGGACATCAGATGCGTTTGAAGGGGGGGGATATTAACTGTACGAAAGTTGGACTAGTTTTCGGCTGCATCGGCATCTAAAAGACTGTTTTCGCCGTCGAGGGCTGCGGCGCACTGGACATCATGATGGACAAACGACGCACGATCTGTTTACTATTGTCTCTCGTCTTTTCGCACTTTAAAAATAGTCATTCCTTTAATTTAGATATTGAAAAGCCATCAGTTTATTCCGGCCCTTTGGGAAGTTATTTCGGCTTCTCTGTGGATTTTTTCAAGCCCAATGACGGACAGTAAGTTTCCACTTTTGTGCGTCTCTGCACGCGTTATGTGTTTAAGCGAAACGTTTTCCTTTTAAACTTTTAAGATGTTTCTTAAGGAATATCGCCCGGTGTTGCTTTACATAAAACAGGAGGATTTTTTTCAACAAGTATTTTTTTTTTTTGTTCTTATTAGTTTTGCAGCTGAGTATGTAAAGAAAGTTAAGTTGGCTTAGTACCGTTTTACTCCACGACGGATCTCAAGCTATATCTGGGGAAATTTATTATCTCTAACTACTTTTTATTACATACGGCGTGGTAGTCATCGTTTTATAAATCTGTTAAACATAAAGGTTGAAAAAGTACGTCTATCGCAAGTGATAGTGAAGAGTGAATATAGCTGCCCTATAAATAGTCTGAGCCGCTGGTCACAGTAATGAAAGTAAGGCTTTTCGCCGACTGTAATGTATTTAATTTACATCCACGCTCAGGTTAAATGTCCTGATAGGCGCGCCGAAAGCCAACGCGTCCGTGTCGGCCGTCCTGGAGAGAGGCGCGGTGTATAACTGCCCATGGCAGTCAAGTGCAAACTGTAAGCAGATACAGTTTGATGATACAGGTAAGTTGATCATTTCATTATTCAACTGTATGGACTCTTTATACACGGGATCGCTAACTTTTTATATAAGAAACTTGAATTGAGCTGGGAACTTTCTCAGCTGTTTAAAAAAAAAAAAAAAAAAAGAGATTCCGATACTTAAACGTCTATGTTTGGGAGACCGAATGAAGCCAAATTAAATATTGGTGTGTTTCCCCACCTTGTCATTCCTGGGATAAGCTCCATTGCCCTCACGTTGTCATTTAAACCAATTTGGTACAAAATGCCTAGCGGTAACAGGTGTTTTTTATACATTTATTTAACCTTCTATTGTATTAAAATCCAGATTTCTAACACTGAGAAAAAAAAAGTTCCTCTGACCTTGTAAAAGTAGGTATTTTTACATGAGACGAACTGGCTGCGAGGTATTATGTAAAAATACTTCACCACAAACAATTCTGATTCTATGGAACAAGAGTACTGTGTGTTTAAAATCACCTATCAAAAATACACTTGAAGAATGTACAAGTCTTTTTGGAGTGACTCTGGTTAAGGATTTTCGACGTGGTAACTGTTGACAGGGTACAGGTTGATGCTGATTATGGCATGACTAACAGATCAGCAGTGATGTGGTGCAGGTTAAGTATTTGGGTACCGGTGAAGATATATATGCTAGGACAAAGTCAACAGAAACACTGACTGAGTGTTATATTTGAGAGTACTTTGATGGTGGAGTAAAAGCAGAGACATTAATAATGGAGTGCAGTGCAGAAAAATTGTGCCCTAACTAAGCCATGGTAATATAATCAGGCCTGAGATGTATCATTAGCGACTCCTGGGCCTGTAAACAGAACTATGGCGCAGCTCAGCCAATAGGCAGAGGTCACATGATTAGCAGGGTAATGGTGTTGTTTGCTCAGCTCACAAAACTGCTTCATCAAATCAGAATGCTTCCACCACTTAAGCTGGCCGATCTGAATCCCGGAGCACGCGCTGAGGGGTCATTCTGCCGAAACGAAGCTGCAGCCCGTGAAAGATGATTGTATGTCGTAACTGAATTATCAAAGGAGCAGCATCTGGGGGCAATATTGCTGAAATGTTTATGATGAGATGTTATTTTTATGCGCGTAACGTAGGACCGCAAGAGCGCATTTTAGTTTATGCAAGAGCAGCTGCAGATGTAGTTTCATGTGGAGTTCACAGGACTTCAGATCAACCGACTGGAGGGATTTACTGTCTAATCTCACAGTAACAAATGCACAAATAAGGGTCCATCTCGCAGAACTGGGATTTTCCAATTTTATTTCGCAGCCAAAAGAACGACACTCAACTCTCACCTTGGAACTGTGTCACCACGTTATATGTTTGCTTATAGGCTGATAATGCTCTGACAGGTGAGACCTGAAGGGGGAGAGCACCTTCCTCCCGGAGATAAACTCCTCTAATCTCATGGGAATTTTCTGCTCTGTGGAGTGGAACAACAGGACTTGAAATCATAGTCATAAGAGGGTGATTTCCGCAGTCAGGGCAGAGGAGTGAGTCTTTGAGCAATTTGGCAGCTTTGCCCCGAGAGGGTGTTAAAGGAAGCTCAGAGGATTACCAGTGCACTGCTCCCAGTGGCACTGGGCGTATGTGTGCAACACCGCATACTTTCTACGTGGAAAGGCAGTCAATTATTTTTGTTTTCTTTTTTTTTTTTTTGCATGATAGTGGAGGCCAGTCATTATCCCTCCTCCTGTCTGGCAGCCCGTATAAGACGACAAACCATGAAAGGTGCGCTTGTGAGATTTTCGTGGTGCATGACCGAACTGGATCTTGGAACTACACGTACTAAAGCAAAGGCGGATCCTTTCTGCAGAAGCCATTTCTCTGCAGATTTTAATGATGCAATTACACCTCTATTGTCAGCGTAATTACAGCTTCCGTAGAGTTGGGAGCATTTCCAGATTAAGATGATGAATCTGTAATGCCTCTATCTTGGGGCAGATGTTCCTTCAATAGCTCCGTGGGCATTACCACGAGTAAACAAGTTGGTGATTCACAACCTGTGGCTAATGAGGTAGATGCTCTCTCCTGTTTGCTATGTGTTGAAGTGACAAGGACCATATTTGGACCAAAGGTCTGCCAGCACTTTTCAAGCTCGAGCAACATACTTCAGATTTTTTCCTCTGGTCCTGAGCCTTTTCCTTTGAAGGAACTGTAGGATATGGGTTTGTTAGTTAGCTTGTGTGTATCTGGCTAATTCCAAAACATTCCTTTAAGCGGATTTTAAAACATTTAACCCAGCAATAGAAAGGTTTACAGTGTACCAAGGAGAAGGAAATGCATGCGTTGCCAGCCCATTTGTCAGGTTTATTTGCAGTTGTGTTTATTGCCAGATGCATGTAATGAAACGTTTTATCAAGTTTTCTATAGTTAGTGGAATCCCTCTGTAAATGTAGCATATATAAATGTAACAAACTGCAGTGCTTGCTTTTAGTCTCATAAACAGGCTAGTGACATACATGAAATGCACAAGCTATTTTTTGCCAAATTTAAATGCGTTTTCATCCATTGCATTCTGCATACTTATGTCGTGAAAATAAATATCAGAATAGATAGTTGTATAGATGATTGCTTGTGTTGGTATTTACTTTTGGTTCTAGGTATGTAGCTGTGACGTCCCTCGTTCTCTGTAATATATTAAACAGAAATAATTATCACCTTATGGTTTTGTAGTCAATGGCTGACATCGATCTGAGCGTGTCCTCTGTACTGTGCCAGGTGAAATGAACAGGACTAGCGAGCTAAACATTCCCATCCCAATCTCATGTCTCCTGCAGCCTCGTTCCCTCCTGGAAGATTGGCACGCTCCGTGGATCCGGCAAAGCAGGGCTTGTTTCTTTGGGCTCCTTGTCGCATCCAGATCGGTCTTCCTAGACTGCCAGCCTTTGTGTAACCTTGTGGATGTAGAACAGGGAGGACAGGCATTAAGGAAAGGCCCTGCCGGGGATTAAACTGCTGCTCATTTGTCGGAGCTGTTCCCCACGTTCTGGTGGAGAACAATAAAATGTGTGAGGAATTGCTGAAATTCGTTTTCGCAAGTTATACATTGCTTTTATAAGGCAGCATTTAACAGAGGAGAGAGAAGAAAAATATGTCGCTTTGTCAGGGTGAAGCAAAGCGACTTGCTTTTGTTTTGTTCTTTTTTTTTTCTCTCAGGATCTCATTTGCAGTCTGCGGCTGTTATTGTTAGCCCAACGTGGGATAACTTGTGTATGCTGAGCCAAGAAGCTTTAAAGAACAGCCCATCAAGGCCTTGATGTGGACGGTCCTATTGTGCTTAGAATCACCGCAAAAAATATAGTGGGTGTTTCTTGTCCTTGTTTTGCAAGTTGAAATCATTTAATTAATGCTAAAATTGGCCTTCATTCTTGGGTTTTATTAACTCTGGTCGTGTTTTAAATATTGCCTCAGCAATATTTAACATGGCTGACGAGTATGTAGTTATTTTTGGAAGCGCTAGTTTCGTTTATTTTGATAATTACTAAGATTTGGTGTGGGAAGAACTTACTCATTCGTTCCAGGCAGAAGCGCATGTGTGTGTGTGTGTGTGTGTGTGTGTGTGAGTTGAGTTGTTTGTTCCACTGCGTTTGTTTCAAGGCAGGTTTCCTGCTACTCTTTTCATGCGTTTGTTCGACAGATGCAGCTACTTGTGTGTATTGGTACATGTTGCAGACTTTGTGTTTGCAAGGGAAAAACAACATATGGCATGTCGTTCCCTGAGAGTCCCACGCAGGCACTGCCCTGTCCCACAGTCCCACAGAACCACATTCACCATAATGTGACCTGACGTTACTTGAGCGTAGATTTAAAATCACAAAGGCGATTGGTATCATAACATGTCCCAGACAAACAACAAATACTACACATCCATCCCTGGTAGACAATTGTCTTCTCCTGCCTCGTTGCCACACTTCTTGTCACCAGAGATAAAGTACCCGTGGTTTCCTCAGTATCGGTGGCAGTACGTGTGGCTGCTACCATCCTTACCCGCAGCGGCGCATGACACGCCACCCCGATGATCTGTGCGACGACTCCTGCTGCGTTGCTCCTCGTTTGGCGCATACGTTCACCTGCGGCGGGAATGCCACCGTCTGCCAGTCTGTTGTTGACATCTGTTTGGGCCTTCTGGTATCTCTCAGCATGCCTCTGAACAGCACGGGCTGTTTCAGCACAGATCAGGGTAGCCAAATAAATGGTTTTGACGCTTATTCTCTTGGGCTGTCTGAGCTTCAGGATGAGCGGGGAGAGACCAGGAGCTTCCTTGCATCGCGCCGTAATGCAGATTCGACACTGATAACCATTCTGTGCGACTCGAGTCAGCAGCATGTAAATTATACTCCAGAGCAGTGCTTCTAAACTGAGTGCTTGGTTTAAAAAAAAAAAAACAGGACTTTTTTTGGTGCCCCTAACCAAGCCGTTCAGTACTCACATCCAGTGTAAACCCCCCCCAGCTCAGCAAATTTTATTGGCAAGATTTCAAAATGCCGCACTAGTGTTACTTCTGAAAATACCGTCCGTATACTTCAGTATAATGTCTGGCCGGTATGAGCGATTGGATGCTTCTACACACCCTCGTGCAGCTGCTCCCCATGACGACTACAGTGCCGACGACATCGACGATTCCTCTGCTCTTCCTTGGTTGATTCGGTTCAATTTAGTGCTACCAACTCCTGGACCCACCTAGTCAGTTTCCTTGCACTCGCTCAGTCGAATCATCTGCTGGAGAAAAAATCTGGGCTGTACGTGCACCGTCCACAGCCGTCCGGCAGAATCCCCCGATAACGAAAGGTGCATCCCCCCCACCCTGTGCCCGACGGAAAGGTACACGAGGAAAACACAAGTGTGACTTGGCCTTAAGCCTTGTGATTCTGCAGTATTGCCTCCCTCATGATGTTTCTGCAAGTTCCTGCTTAGATATGTTGTATTGAGTGACTCTTGCTGCCTTCTCTCAAAAGGCCGGAATTGCGAACCTTGCAGGCAGCGCTTGGGCTAATTCTGAGTCCCAGTTTCATGCATTTCCCCACAACTGACATCTCAGTAGTCTGTAGTCGATACAGATTCATTAAAAAATGCCTGGATATTGGGCCCCGTTTCCGATCTTTGTTGTTTTTTTTACGATTGCTAGCCCCACTTTTGTCACTTTTTGTCATTCCTGGGGCTAAATCAGTTGACAGCCCCTGCCTTAGGATTAGCTTGATGTTTTAACCTACCTGGTCCCCCTCAGACGTTATGGGACCCTGTGCACTTTATTTACAATCAGCAGTTTTGAAAATTTCACAATAAGTTGAACCAAAGATCAAATGTGCCCAATTGCAAAGAATGTAACTTGAAGTCTGCAGGGATTCTGTGTCTGCTTGTTCTGAGAAGGACCATCAAACACCCCCCCCCCCCCCATCAGATGCGCACCTGCTACACTAAGATGGTCCAAAAATGTATGGATGGGAAAAAATTCTTCTCCATTAGAGAAATTGGTGTAATTCATTATCAATGTAAGTTGATATTTGGGGTATGCTCAATTCAAGTGAAATGAGAATGCGTGGGTGAGTTAAACAAATCAAGTATTTATCGCATTATTTCGGTTGGCAGGTGATCAGTCATAAACCATGCAACTTTTACTTATGAATAGCTTAACTTTACTTACTTTAACCTCCAAAATTTACTTATTTGTTGATTTATATATATGTTTATATTAAATATTCATTGCATCTGCCATTTTGAATTGAGTTGTTTTTGTTGTCTGTTATATTTTTAATATTTTACACTTGTTACATTTCTTGCAGAGTAGTGTCACAGGTAACTACACAGTACACATAAAGTAAATGTTTAGTTAGGTTGCTTTTAGACGGTGCGCAGATGACCGAATACTTACAGCTTGCATTTTACCTATATTATATTATGTATTAGTCATTTGTCAGCACTGGTAAGGTGGCTGAAGGCCGAAGCACAGGAACTGCTTTCCTGCCTCAAATGAGTCCACAGTTTTGCTGGACTTGGCTCCAAGCTGGAGAAGCCACCACTGACGTTAAACGAGAGCTGTTCAGCTACCGCACTGATTGTTAGAAAACGGTAGACTTTCACATTCAGTCAATCATTCCGTCATATTTACCACAGTTCCACAGTGTAGTGTGTAATATTAAATGGTTTCTGTTCTGTTAAATCTGCTGTATGTGGCTGTTTTTTTGTGGTGGCACAGGAGTATATCAGTATAGTGGTAATTATCAGCCATGGAGAGCAATAATCATTTGTATGTGAAACTTTGTTTGCATTAAGCATACTCTAAATATTGAGATTTTTTTCCCACATTAATACTGTAAAGAAAGAAGAAAATCACTTGGGGTTTGTAGTGGCGTAATTAATATTGCAGCACAACATTAAAAACATGTATTACTTCCTGAAATAAAATGAAAGTGAAACCACCAGTTCATCAGTATTATATATATATATATACTTAAATACAGCAGCCAGTCTATACAGTATAGTGCTGCAAAGCTTCGTACTGAAGTGTAAAAAAGTTGCAAGGTGTTTTTGTCAGTTTCTTAGCTATAAAAAACAATCTGAATGTAATAAACCAGTATCTCTCAGACTAACAGCAGACAGGCCTGTTTATAATACCATCATAGAGCGCTAATGTGCCTATAACACCTCCATATTTATAAATGTGAACCATGAATACAGCAAAAATTCGGAGTAACAATAATTAGGCCTGATTTAAGTTTTTCAAGCATGCAGACAGGCGTTTTTAAATCAGGTTCCTGTCCATCAACCAAAACTGTAGTCATTCAACTAACAGTAACTAAGCATGGACACACTCGCACACCATTCGCTCGCACACCATTCGCTCGCACATGCACACCTATGCAAAATTTGGTAACTACAGTCAACTTCAGCATGTTTTTGGACTGCGTGGGATTACCCAGGGGGAAACCCCACGATGGCGTGGGGAGAACATGCAAACTCCACACATATATGGGGGGGGGGCAGAGGCTTTGAACCCAGGTTCCAGAGTTGCAAGATGACAATGTTAACCAATGTGCCGCCCTTATATCTCCATCCTTATTTCAAGAATTATTTTAATACACAGACGGGGGATGCTGTGATGGTCCATTGCCTAAAAATGAAAAAAGCTTATATATAAAGTATTGCTGCACAATATCTCATCATGATATGTGAAATTTCTGACACTGCAATATTTAAAAAAAAACAGATGAAATTACCCGAAACAAACTACAATCAAATAGAACTTAGCTAGAAATTCAGCATGTCAGAATAGTTGGTAGAGTTACCATGAGATGTTGACAGACAGAAAGCAGCGCAGAAAAATGCTCTGCGATTATTGTGCGTGTGCGTAATATCATGCAGCCCTGATATAAAGCCAGATATCTCACATCACTTTTCCTGACAGTGCGATTACATTTCTCAAATTCAGTCTTTGTATTTTATAAGATTCATTTTGGAGAATGTGAATAACTGAATAAACAAAGAGTGCAAATACTGCAGCAGTCAGCAGCACCTGGAAGTCAGTCTGATCAGTTGTCTTGAAGTTAATTCAGCAGCTTAGCTGTGAACATGCACCATTTGTGCACAGGTTTGTTCTTTTATTATCTATTATCATTTATTGCACAATAAGCACATTGGTTTATTGCTTGTAGCTGCCAAAGTAAATATTTTTCAGTTCATTTGCTGTGGAACTGGTGACTTTTGCAATCAACTTTGTCTTTTAGGTTTAGAGGAACCTTAAGTAATGTGAGCTAATGGTTCATAAAGAAAGTTAACTTACCAGTTGCTGCAGTCTGCAAAGTCAAGACCCGGTTTGGGTGGGTGTGATCTTGTTGCAGCCTTCTGGCAAGGTACTCCTGTCCCGCTCTCTGCTATCTGATGAGGTAGTGTCTTCTGCTCCAAGTGAGATGCCCCTCAAAAAGCTGGAGGGGGATTGGCTGTTTTCTGCGTGAGACCCAACCACCCATGACTGAATGTAGACCACCAATATGTTCACCTCAGGATAACTGTGGCCTGCTGATCTGCTGACAAAGCTCACCCTGTCCAACATTCACACAGCAATACTGCTTTGAATTGTTCTTGTTGTTGTTTACTCAGCTTAAATCTCCTTCGTCCGGTTAATACTGTATTTCGGAGTCTGACTGCACTGAAGGGAAATACATTTGCTTGTGTCATATCTGCCTTTTTGTATATTTGTATAGTTTGGATCTATGTGACTCACTGTTTTTAAAACAATATCATTTATCGCGGTCCTGTTGAGTAGTTTTTGATTGTTGATTTCCAGGAAGCGAGCTCCGAGTTCCTCGCCGTGTCACGTTACACGCACAAAATAATCCCCATGTTTTCCAGTCTGATTGTGGATCGGGGAATTTTTCCGAGCTCCGTGAGTCAGCTGTAAGTGCCTCATCAGTGGAATGGCTCACAAAGGCCCCTCTGCACCGTGTTTTGCCTCGCAGGATCGCCTCTTCCCAATAGCCGTCTTTGTGACTGAGTGTTTGGTTTACAGTATGGTAAACCTTGTGGAGGACGCAGAGTGGCTGACTTTAGTCGTAATGTCCTACTGCTGTCTTGTTTTGGTTTGCTGATCCTGCCTGTTGCCTCTATGTCCTTGTCCTTCAGTTTGGTCAAATATAAAAGATAAAGCCTCCCTTGTCTGCTTCCTCAGCCATAACCCTCACAGCTTTATTTATTTTCGGCAAATAAGGCTTTCTTGTTAGAAGGGGAAGTTATTTCAGAATTGCAAGGTCTTTTATGAGAGAAGTTTTCCTGCCTGAGATCGTGCCTATGAAAAGGAAGGTTATTTCCTTTCTGCTAATAACTTCATAATTATATTTGTGGGAATTATTGCACGACATAATACTGGCTTTCAAAGTGACCACATATTCACATAAGTCATAAATGAGCTTTAATGGTGGCGGCCATGAAGTATTAATTTGTGAATCCTTTACAATGATCTGTGTTGTTTTGACCCAAAAATGTACTGTGATCCTTATTTCAGAAATACTAGCAATTAATGGAAGCTGGTAACATAAACTGTACTGGGTCGCATTTTCGAGGGGAAATTGTCATGTTCGCTGTCTTTTTCTGGGGGGAGGAACCTTTAATAATCGGCTGCATTATGAGATCATTTGTGTCAGATGTTCCAGTCAGTGACATGGATGTGACTTTGGCAGCCCTTTCCCAATAAAAACACCAGCCTTCCGAGGCTGCTGTTCCCAAGAGAGGTTTGTTAAAGTGAGTTACATCCTGAACAAAAGAGAGTTTGGATAAAGAAAGTTTTGCTGATACCCATGTAGTTGGAAAATTTATAATGAAGATTTAAATCCAGTCATAATTAAATCCCATTGTTGCACCAGTGCAGATTATTTAATATAGATGCACGGATCTGATATTCAGATCAGTATCAGCGCCAATCCAGACCTTTTTCACGGATCGGGTATCAGCCATATGTGATCAATCTACGTCAGATACATACGTACATATTTAGTTTTTGTCAGTCTCTAAAAAGATTTCCTGTAAAATCTGTTTGTACAATCAATCGCACAACAGCTCTTTCCCATTTTAGATGTGTTTTTCCGACATTCAGGCTGTGCCTTAATACTGCCAGTCAGTTGTTGCCACTCAGTGGGTATGGACGCGGTGACGTCCACCTGCTGTGATGTCACACGCATATGCTTCGCGGTACGAGGAGCGTAAGAATGTCAGATGTGAAGGTGACCATCTGGAAGTATTTTTCCTGTTAAAGAGCAATTAGTGGCGCAGTGATCTGCAATCTTTGCAAAAACAAAGTTTTAAGAGGTAGAGAAGGTATCATTTATTGAAAGTTCCCACTAAATAAAGCTCATACAATTGTGCGAGACAACGTGAGTAATGTGAAAAAAGTAATGGATGTTTCGTGAGTCGCTAGCCTGGGCTGCTCTGCACCATCGTTACCGCTTGTTATACATGAGCAGCTACTGTTGCAGCGAACTGTAAGTAACGCTGTTGCCAGCGGGAGAGAAATCGTGGGGCGTTTTAACCATTCGCCTCTTGCGTGTCCTCACTTGGAAAATACTGAAACTGCACATGCCTCTAAAACGCTTAAAACAAGATGTTCAAACGAGGTGGAAGAGTACACTATGTATGTTTCTAGTAGTCCAATTAAAATTTTAATATTTGAAGAATATTAACATATAAAGTATGAATATATATTTACTATATAAAAATATTAATGTAAAAAGAACTTGTTGAAAGCTGTGTTCTTTTTGGCAGTTGTATAACGGAATTGGATTGGAACTGTGAAAATTGGAAAAATGTGGGTCGACCCATCCCTAGTATTTAGGCAAGAGAATGACTACAGCTGCAAGTTGGACGGTATTCTGGAGTGCAGCGAAAGTGGGGAATGTTGTGGAAATAAAATGTTTCTTGGATAAAGTGAAACCCTTCGTTTCTGCTAGAGAATCACATCCTAGCCATGAATCATTGAGGTGGGTGTTTTGAGGATATCATGGATGGTGGCTGCCCTGTAGTCTTAAGACGGCACATTTTGCAGGAGGAGAAAGTCAGAGGTTTACCCATGATCTGAAGCTTAACAGCAAATTGGTCATTCTGCATGACAGTGACTCAAGTCTCAAATGGAGTAGCTGAATTTTGAAGAAATGTTGAATCAGATCCTTGGTGACTGTGAAATTTTGGAGGGTGACCTGGCCAAACAGGACAGTCCAAAGTGTCAGAGTTGAAACAGTTCCTGCAAGTGAGCTGAAAGATCTCCAATGTGCAGAATTGTGCAGCTGATGCAGGAAATATCTGATTTCTTGATTATGGCAGTGCCAGAATTTCAATTAGAAAGTGCAATGGGTCTCATACTTTTGTCAAAAAAGTTAAGTAAACGTCTCTAAGAAAGTCATGGAAATGGACACATTCTGACAGATTCGTATTTCAACACTTTTTTTTTTGTTTCAACACTTTCAGATTTTTTTCACGACAGTGTGCATTGGCAGAAGCTGTGACATCCTTTACTGACTGAAGGCTTCCTGAATTCCCGTGTGCTGCTTGTTTTAATGGTTTTAATGGTTCTGTAAAACACGCAGAACCAAAGCACACTACATCTGCAGCTGTTGTCCTCTTTAAGATTGCAACATGTATGGCTGTCTTTTTGTTTTTAACTTCAAATAACCATATATTTGACTAACATATAGTTTTTTGAAGTCTCAAGGCTATCATTTTAAAATCATTTGTTATGATACAATGATCTTGATTTCCCAGTAAACAGCCCCTGAATGCCGTCTTGCCAGAGACGACACATTTTATCTCTAAACTTGCATGTAGCTCAGTGATTCTCTGCATATTTGTACAAATGTGTTATAAGTAGGTCTGGGTTTCAGCTACCGGGATGAATCTGGGGGTATTTGGGGAACAGCTTCCTTAGATGATATTGGTTTCATTCTTCTGCAGATGACCGGAAGAATGCTGATGGAGTTCAGATGGAGTTTAAGTCTAACCAGTGGTTTGGGGCCACAGTGAGGTCAGAAGGAGACCATATTCTGGTGAGTCCCACGTACCTCACGGCCTCTTCTAAATAATGGATTACAGCCGCACTTGCTAGCACTGTGTCTCCTTCCCAGCCAGGCACTCAGTGCTGTGTGTCCCCTTCTAGGCTTGTGCACCTCTTTACCAGTGGAGCACCCTGGGACTTGCAGAGAGAGAACCTGTTGGAACCTGCTTTCTAAAGAAGGGTGGGAAAACGGTGGAGTACTCCCCTTGTCGATCAGGTAAATCGTACCATCTGTTGACAGTAGTGGAGAACCCCCTATAGATGAAGTGAGTGGAACAGTCTGTGTAAAATGGTTGAATATTCCCCCATTGAGTTATGTGGAACTGCCTCTTGGAAGGTGTTCTGTCAGTGATTTGCTTTTTCTTTACTATTTTATCGGTTGAGGGTATGTGAGCATGTCATGCAGCAGGACCCACAGAGGCAGATTGCATCTTGCACGCTGTAGTATACGCAGCTGTCACAGGGAGATGGGCTCGATGGGATGACTTGAGTTAATGAATTCTCAGTTTGTGTTTGACAGCAGACTCACTGGAGCGGAGCCTCTTCGGCTCTTCGTCCACAGCCTGCTCCTCTGTTCTCAGTGACTCCTGAACGAGTTCTGCCTTGCTGTGATTGAGGCTGTGATGCTGACTGTGGGCTTTGATCATCTCGAAGCATCACGCTCATCCTTCTCCATATGTGTCTGATTTCAGCACTGAAAACTCCAGAGGGTCAAGGCTTCTGTCAAGCAGGATTCAGTATCGACTTTCTGAAAGTAAGATTATATAAAATAAATATATATTTTTTTATTATTGT
>JAODKE010000037.1:9651100-9672744 GCA_026779605.1 Mormyrus hasselquistii
TTTTTAATATATAATATAAAATTATTATAAAATAATTCTTAAAATTCCAGCCATTTTCTTTTGTTGAATTTTATCTTGTCAGTCTGTTGAAATCAAATGTAAATGTGGCAGCATTTTCACGTCTTCCCTTTCTTTCTTCCCTTTCTTTCTTTCTTTCTTTCTTCCTTTTCTTTCTTTTCTTTCTTTCTTTCTTTCTTTCTTTCAGAATAACAGAGTAGTGGTTGGAGGTCCCGGCAGCTTTTATTGGCAAGGTAATGTTTGTTTCTGATTTTCTTGGGAAATATGCTTCAGAAGCATGACTAGAAATGTGTTGCCTCGGTGGTCAGGTGACGGTCTGGGCTAAACACACTGGCATCTTGAATGCACTGCAGACAGACAGGAGGGCGCAGAGGTCTCTGTTCATGGTGCTAAACTGGCACAAGGACGAAATATTACGAACGGAAATTCTGGAAAGTAGCAGTAAGCGCTTCAGTTCGTTAAGCTGACGCAGCCGTGTGAGGAAAGGCTGTGAAGAGGGTGGAAAATTCCCCTAAATGACAAATAAGCAGCCGTGTGGTCACAAGGGTGGCGGTGAGGATGGGGGGGGGGCAAGCCAGGTGACGGGTGTGTGCTGACCTTGACACCCCAGAGAGGGAAGTTTCCCGTACAGCCCCTGCTCTTTATCCTGCAGTTCCTCTCGGCGCCCGCCGATCGGTCAGCCTTTCTCCGTGTGCTATGGCGCTTTTCCCAGCAGATTCCAGCTGGCGTTCCTCATTGCCGTTTCCCGTTTGACGGCCCCCGCCTGGGAGTGGCTTTCTGTAGCCTGATGTCAGATAGCGTGGCCCCGCTTCTGCCTCTCCGGCCGTTACGGGTCGCTTGAGGGTTTGCGGTTTTGCGTGCGGAGGATTGGCTGGGAGCCACAGGGACTCGCCTTGTATCTACTCCTGGGGGGCTGAATTAGGATGATTCCAAGGGCCCCTTAGTGACGGGGGCCCTGGAAATTTTGGAAGATGATTGTTTTGGTGTGAATTGGGGGCCCAAAATGTCTAATCAGCACCCCAGTACTGCAGACAGAGCTCTCTGAGATTTGCAGCACCCTCTTCTGACATTAATCTACATCCAGCCCGATAAGCAGCTCCTCCAACTTACAGGGAATAACTTGGGGGGTGGGGGCAGGATTGACACTCCAGTCACCAGAAAAAACCTCACACTGGTCTATTTGGACTAGTGTGGTACTGAGGTATCTCACCCGCCACATGGCTGCACTCAGCTTCCCATCCCTGAGGTGGTTTGTCATGTGGTCGGCGCGGCAACATGCTGTGTCACTCAGGGATGGGAATCGTTAAGAAATTGCTGATTATAATTTTTGGACAGAGATAATTAGACCTGGTTAACTACATATTTAAGAAAAACAGCAGTCCTATGCAGTTTTCTGCACCAAAAGCAGCTGTTTTAGCTGTAGTGTCATATGAACAATAAACAATAAATTAAAAATATTTGTAGTAACACTGTAGTAACAAGCACATCACCGCAAAACCAGGCCATCCTCTTAACACTTGAGCATGTTAAACTTAGTGATGCTCCTAAAGTGGACACCACCCTAGTTTAATGTTACACATCTGCTTTACAATGTACTGACATACAGCACTAATGAAAGCATTTCACTACCGATACCTGCCGAAAAGCTTTTTGCTGTACTGTGGTGAAAGGATGCAAACCTTTCACCACGAACTTGGTCGCAGCCCGCTGGCCCTCGTTCACCCTCTCCTCCTCACATTTCGTTGCCTGGAAAGCGAGCGTGAACGCGTTTCGTTTCCCGGGCGTGACGCTATTGCTGCCTCGGAGGCGTCATCACTGCCACCCTGCATGTCATCTTCTAAAATGGATGAAATAAATGTACTATATAATTCGTTTATGTTTCAGAAAACATGCCTTTAGGTTAAGGCACCGTAGTTAGTTAACCGCGACTATGTAGACCATGGAACCCGCATTCGGCGGAGTGGCAAACACATGGCAATCTTTAACTGTAACGCCGTGTTGACGGCTTAAATGCTTAATCACATTACTGGTGTTACCACCCTTAGTGTGACAACAGCTCCGCATTTGCATTGGTTGCACGTTGCACCATGGTCGTACTTTTTTGTAAAACGCAACCGACACAAAAAGTCCGGATGGATCGTTAGAGAAATCAGGCGTAATATTCCGAGTACCGGTTCCAATCAGGTGGTCAGCGGTTCAAATCTCAGGGTTGGCAGATTGATTTTTCTCTCAGCGCACTGAGTGTCCCCTAACCCTCAGATGCTCTGGGGACTGTCATCTCATTTTCTCAACTTTACATCACTTTGGTTAAAAGCATCTGGTAAATAAAAAAAAAAAAAAACAAATATGTTGAAAGTCGGGAATCATTCCATGGAGTATCTCCCATGTAGCTTGTTGTCGAGCCGCCTTGTTTTGGAGCTCAGAAATCACGATTATGAAATGATTATTACGATCATGTTTTTGCCCTTGAGACGTTAAATTTGCCGTTTTCAGTTTCTCAGGGAATCCAAAAAGACTTCAATTAATTACAGTCAGTGTTGATTTATTTTTCTTTGAATAACCACAATATAATTATCACCAGGAACTAAAATTCTCATGTGCTACAGTGACCGCATGATGAGTTTTGTTCTTTTCCCTGTGTTATTTCATTTTTTTTTAATCCTTTTTTTTCTTCTAAATTTGTAATTTATCTTCCCCAGGGCAACTGATCTCTGATAACATCTCTGAGATCATCAGCAGGTATAATAGCAAGGAGTTCTTTACAATCTACAGTGAGCAGCTATCGACTAAACCTGCCAGTGCCCAGTATGACGACAGCTATTTGGGTAAGTTCCCTTCACATCTGGTCACAGCTGCCCTGGACGACTTGGCATCCTGTCATCTGGCATCCTGTCATCTGGCATCCTGCATCTCCGCCCCCCATTTTCGGGTCATTTGGACACCCAGATCATTTGTTTTTCCCAGACGTGCCTGGCTTTGGTCTCATCTTGCCATTTTCTGTCCCCCGGAATCATTTTTTTTTCCTCTATTTAAATCACCCAGGTTACTCCGTGACCGTCGGTGACCTTAATAATGACGGCGAAGATGGTGAGCTTTCGGCTATCTTGCTTACTTGATTTGTGGAAAATTCACAAGGTCATACGTGTGCATAGCGTGTGTCTTGTCTCTCCACACACAAGACTTTGTGCCAGCTTGTGTTTTAATTAGAACCATTGTGGCTTTATCATGTAAGGTGGTAGAGTATCTACTAACGCTTATTGTTTCAAATGCCCTGTTTTTAATGCATTAAACTTCGTAAACACCAGATCCTCCTCCAAGTCATGGCATCTAAAGGCACTCAGATGCTGACTTTGCCATTTACGTAGTCAAGCAAGAGGCTGTTATGATTCTTTGGGTTCATTTTGTCCTGGATGCTGACGGGATAAACCCGGAAACCTAAACACACTCCCCCCCCTCCCCCACAGACTATGTTACAGGAGTTCCCAGAGGAGAAAAGGCTCTTGGCTATGTAAGAAATTCGCCCTCTAAATAAAAATAACTTAAATATAAGAAGAGGTACCGTGTCTTCAGTCAGTTTTGTCTGTGTTCTACCAGGTTAACGTTTTCAATGGGAGGAGCATGGAATCCATAGGTAACTTCACAGGAATGCAGGTAGGCTGCCGTCCTCCTTGCCTTTTTTGGGACTTTTTAAAATTTTGTCTGACTTTGTTTTTATCCTGGCGAGTGCACGAGGACGATGAAGGGCGGCAGGGAATGCCGTGAGATCGTGCCACCGTTGGCACATCTCAGAAAGTTCCGGTGGCCTGGACCTGCTTGTAGCTTGTAGCCGTTTAGTGCCTGGTTCGCATACAAGCCATTTTCACATCTGGAAAGCATTGTCGGGCCTCCCTGCCGGCTGGGGCTGGAGGAAGGCAGAAGTGCAGAGTCAGCCTCCCAGTTCAGGGCAAGGCCGGGGGGGTGGCTGGGGGAGGGGAAGGGGGGGGGCGGGGGTAGGTTGTGAGTCAGAGCAGCCTGTTATCTGATTGGCTCAGACGCCGGTATGCAAATCCAGCACGAGAATGTAGCGTCCGCTGTCCCTCCCCCCAAACACTGGGGGCGGCTTGTGTGCTAAAGTCCTGTAAGCTCTCGCCTCGCTCACACAAAGGAGAAAGCTCTCCGGGTGTAAATAGGGCTTATCTTTAGTCTCCAGATTTCACATCTTTGAAGTTTAACACTTGACTCTGTGGATCCAACTTTATTTCCTGTATGCGTAGTAATTTTATGACTGAAAAAAAGAAAAAGCTCATGCATTGGCCGGGAATCGAACCCGGGCCTCCCGCGTGGCAGGCGAGAATTCTACCACTGAACCACCAATGCTTCTGTCTTGTTCACTGCGGAGTGGGGTTTGTTAGGTTTTACAATTGGAGTAATAAGTGCATGGGGGATTTTTCTTTTTTCCTTTCCTAAATGATGATGGCAAACAAGTTTACATAATGTGCTCTTCACAGTGGGAAAAAAAATAGATTTTTTTTCTCACATGGTAATCGGGCATATAATCAGAGAGAATGAACTAAGGATTACACTAAATTAGTGTTTTGTTTAAATTTCTGGCAGATGGCTGCCTACTTTGGCTACTCAGTGGCTGCGACTGACATCAATAATGACGGGTAAGAACTGCAGAACACTGAAAGCATCTGTTGTCCTTTATTTTCATCTCACTTTGTTACAAGAGCATGTAAACAGCTTGAGTACCATCTCTGTCCTGTACTGCGACATTACCGCTATGTGACATTTCTGACATGGCTGTCGCTGTCACGGAGACGCCACCGGCGGACTTTCCCCACTCACTGTCTCGTCCCGCCCCTCAGAGTGGTGGACCTGTTCATTGGCGCCCCCCTCTTCATGGACCGCGGCTCAGACGGGAAGCTGCGAGAGGTGGGGCAGGTTTACGTGTATCTCGGAAAGGGTGGCTTCTCCTTCCACACGCAGCGCACGCTGACGGGACTGGAGGTATACTCGCGGTTCGGCAGCTGCATCGCCGCCCTGGGGGACCTGGACATGGATGGCTTTAATGGTACGACCCGCAGTATGACCATAGCCCCCCCCCCATATCATGCACATTCCCATTGACCCATGGCTACCCCCGCTCCCCCCACAGACATCGCCATCGCGGCACCCTACGGTGGCCCGGACCACTCAGGCCTGGTCTACATCCACAACGGCAGGGCTACCGGTCCCGATTCGGTGGCGTCTCAGGTTCTGGAGGGAAATTGGGCCTCCAGCTACATGCCCCCCAGTTTTGGATACTCCATGCATGGAGCCACTGACATTGACCTCAATGGATACCCAGGTAGGGGCCTTAAACTTGCTCATGGGAGTTTTACTTGCACATAAATGTTCTGAGGGCAAAATGAAAAATGATTGGTTCAGAGAGATACTGTAACGAATCAGATTGCAGAGAGGGTGGGTCCAAGCAACTACAACCAATCAGATCTCTTGGTCCCACCTCCTCTAGGTGTTTGGCCCTACCTCCTTTACAATCTAATTGGTTATTTCTCTGAACCAATTATTTTTCATTCTGCCCTCAGAACATTTTTGTGTAAAAGTCTCCCACGAGCCTTAAATAAATCATAAATAAACCATGAAAACAAAAAAACCTGATTTTGACCATGATCAGATGCACTTCTCATAATTGAATTGTCTTGTTGGGTTCTTGCTTTGTTTTGGAGATGCTGTCGCTTGCTGTAACACTGGCCACACGTGTAGCTGTGACACTGGAAGCTCACCCTAGCTGCCTAGCCAGCGTCTCGATAGCCGTGTGCTTGTAATGTGTTATTCGCTTCACTGGAATGTGGATTTGCACAAACGTGTCAGCTGCATAAATAGATAAATGTAGTGACCTACCGAAGTAATAAGAGCAGCAGGGCCTTTCCTAATCGCCCTGTCTCATTCCCCTACACCTACACCAGCATCATTCCTAGTGTCCTCTAGGACTTATTTCTTGAAAGGATCCATCAGTATTAATGTACCGAAGGCTGTCTGGAAACTTCAGGCATGAGCTCTGTGTCCTCGTCATCACAGTGAAATATCTGAGAACGCTTCGGTGCCAAAGTCTGTGCTGCTTCAGGCTCCTCTTTGTAAAATGAATGGATGATCTGTGGGTATATTCAGAGCTCAGGGGGGTGTTTCTGATGTTAAAAGAAAAGCCAGTGCCACCCTTTTTTAACTAGACTGGTCTATCAGAAAGCTTCGACAGTCGGCAGAGGTGAGCGAGGGTCACGGAAGCACTTGCTTTGATCGTGGTGAGCAGATCTGCTGTGAGGAGGTCAGCCACTTGGACGGGGGGAGGTGTGGCCACGTGGCTCACATGACAGGAAGTGTGGCAGGAGGCGTGGCCTACAGGACGCTTGGCAGTGACAGAGCTCACCCTTCAGCAGCCTCTTGGTGCTTCGGCGTCCCGGAGCTCACGGCTGACTTGCTCTCCCCTGTGTTCCTCCACGCAGATTTGATTGTTGGTGCTTTTGGAGCAGACAAGGCAGTCCTGTACAGGTATCCCCCAGAGACCTTCTCCTTATGCCAATTTCAATGAAAGAAACAGCTTTCTTTTAACATAACTGTACCCACCATTGTGTTTGTGAATATTAAACTGATGTTTCAATCACATGTGTACCCAGACATAATGCAAGTCATTAACGCATCTGTACATCGGACCAGTTTCCATGGTATTTCGTTACTGGTTTCCTCAACTGGTTCAGTCAGACAAATGATATCACTCTAACCTAATTAACAATGCTGGGAATCCTGCTTTGGTACCTTAAGGAGTGACATCATTGTGTGCTGACACTCACAAATTTACCTGGATGCTGATTGGTTGCATTATTAGTTGCTATTGGGTTAGATGATGACTGACAGCACCTAGTAGTCCCACCCACCTTCAGATTACAATAGACTGACGCCTCCTTTGACTGTTTGTGACTGAAGGTCCAGTGTGATTCTGTTTACGTTTTCAGAAGTGCATGTACTCAGGGAACATTACAAATTGTCAGAAGCGAGAGACAGGAATTCCTTGGCACATGCGCGTCGTCATAGCGACTGTTGTGACCCCCCTCCTGCTTAGGGCTCGGCCGGTGGTCAGCATAAACGCCTCCCTGGACATCACGCCTCAGATTCTGAACCCCGACGATAAGCCCTGCAACCTGCCCGGCTCGTCCAGCCCAGTGTCCTGGTGAGAGAGTCGCCTCCAGGTCCTTCATAGATCCACCACGGGCACCGTTTTAACGTCCATACATGTGTGTTGTCCTCCAGACCGACTCTTGCTAACTCTTGCTTGCTCCCCGTTGCTTTCAAGAAGTCACACGATGGTGATTTGGGGGGGGGGGGGGGGTGACCTATGTATTTTCTAACCCAGCATAAGATTGTGACAGGATGAACATCACTGTAAGTGCTGTTTACTAACCGTGGATTCTAATTAACTAAAGGCAAGCAGGCAAAATATTATTCAAGAATAAAAGTGGCGTATATGTTTGCTTTCCTTTGTAATCTCATTTCACAGGGAGTTAAATCTCACTGAATAATCTCTTGATGTCCTGCTGCCCTGAACAACAGTACAGTGGTTTCTCTGTTCAGGGAGTGTTTGTTGGAACTATTTTGTAATGCAGTTTTTATGTCGTCGCTTGCATAATTGACATGAGTAGTGCTCATTAAATAATCCAGTGCAAAGGTAAGATTGAACACTAATTGTTTGTCCATAAACCATTACATGGACAGCAATGTAATCCTGAAAACGGCCACCCATAAAATTCAAATTAAACAAATTAAGTAGACAAGGGGTGGACAAGGATTAAATTAATATTTAATTCATTCATACTTAATCACAAAGTGGTTAAAAGAGTGCAGAGCTGTGTTCCATGTCTCCGTAAAAGACAGAATGCTTTGTAAGTATGTAACAGACGCCCACTGCCGCCAGGGAGACTGGTGTGATTGCAGAACCCAGGTCTCAGTGCTGTTCTGCTGGCCTGAGTTTCTGTGTATGTTTTCTGTCAGTCTTTTTACCCTGGATGTTGGATGTGGATCTTCTCTTTCCCACAGTTTCACGGTGAAGTACTGTCTTCAGGCCAGAGGGCACGGGGCCCCCAGCCTTCTACGTAAGTTCCAATGAATTTCATCACCACACCCAAAGCCTTCTTACTGGATTTACTCACAATGGTGGTTCCTGGAACTGTCTGGAGTGGGAGGAATGTTTGATGTGTGTATCCGTGCCTGTCACGGTTCTCCTGTGCGTGCGCATGTGTGTGCGCGCTCATCTCTGAGGTGTTTGTTAGCGACCAGTTCAGCAGAGACACATCATGAGGGTGCAAACAGTGAGGCCCACATCTCCCAGAATGCACTGCGGCGAGACCACAGACCAAAACCTTCAATTAATGACTTTCCAGACAAGATTATCAAGATGGTTTTTTTTTTTTTTATTTTTTTTTCTGCTCCCACCTTCCTGAAACTGCTACTGTGTGAGAAAATAAGGGGCATGGGGCAGCTTTTACACATGCTGAAACTGTGAAGCACTTACCTTGATTTGTGGTCTTTCTGGAAATTCTAATTATCAGAAATGCAGCTGAGTCAGTCAGGCTAGACACATGGAATTAAAATGATGTTCCAGCTGGCCCAGCTAATTACTGTGTGTGTGCGCGCGTGTGTGTGTGTGCGTGTGTGTGTGTGCGTGTGTGTGTGTGTGTGTGTGTGTGTGTGTGCGTGCTTGCTTGCTTTGTGGGGACCAAATGGCATCAGAGGGAGTTTTATCCATCTGTCCTCCATATCTCCCAGGCTTCAAGGTGGAGCTCCTGCTGGACAAACTGAAGCAGAAGGGGGCGGTGAAGCGCGTCCTCTTCCTGCACAGCCGCACCTCCCAGTACCCCAAGAACCTGACCGTGCCCAACGGCAGAAGCATGGCGTGTGAGGAGCTGCGGGCCTTCCTCATAGTGAGTCGCATTTCTCTCCGGGGTGGAGCCGCTCTCCTGGCACACACTCACCCTCGTCCTCCTCTCTCTCAATCTGACCGCGGTGATTCGCGCAGCCCGGTGGACTTTGTCCCCCAGAGCGGCTGTATTCCCCACCCCGAGTGTCTGAGCAGTGCTCTGGTCCCTCCCTGCAGGATGACTCAGAGTTCAGGGATAAGATTACGCCCATAATGGTCTTCATGGAATACAGCCTGGACTACAGCGCCCCGGCGGACACATCTGGCCTGCAGCCCATTCTGGACCAGTTCGCCCCCGCCAACATCTCCAAGCAGGTATGCTGCTCCTTGCTCTGTTAGCACCGTTAGCGGTGGCCCATGTGGTGACGTTTTATCGTGGCCGGATACAATTCTATTCACGATGCGCATTTCAGAAGTATTGCAGCGATCGTGATACAGCACTGCGTTTATGATTATGAGATGATTAGGCGTAAGTAAGCTGAGCTTCCAATGAATGCTCAGGTACAAGTGCACTACATACCACCGTCAGGTACAAGTGCGGTACAAGTGCACTACATACCACCGTCAGGTACAAGTGCACTACATACCACCATCATCATCAAACCGACAGGCGCCAGTCACACAAAAACTGTGTGGTCAGAGGCTATTACGACGGATGTCTTCCTACTCTTTATGAGGGTGGGGATGTAGCTCAACTCTCTGGGGGTGGTTCAAATAAATAATGAGACAGAGACTGAAAACGGATGTTTTTGGAATGTGGGGTGGATTGACTGGGGCTCCGAGCCGGCGGGGGTCTGGGATTTGGCTGTTCTGTCTCTCCTGAGGATCCTCTCCAGCCAATGCAGTGTGAGGGAGGTAACATTCTTCCAGACTGTCAGCTCCTCCAAGGCTCTGCGGAGCTCAGGCCTGGGAAGTAGGAGTGAACGTGTGTGTGTATACACGCGCACACACACACACGCACGGGCGCATTTGTATTCATTGTATCTTTGTGGGGACCATCCATTGATTTATATGGCCAAAACCCTAATCCCACCAATGACACCATTAACCCCCACCTAGCCCTGCCCTTAACCATAAGTAAACAAATAAAATACAAGATTTTTTGGAATTTTTAGTTTTTTGATTACAGTTACAGACTTTTATAAAATTGAGTTTCGCTTTTGTGGGGACTGAAAAAATCCCCACAATGTCAAAATAGCAGGTTTTTAATCATATTGCAAGGACATTTGGTTGCCACACCATAATTTATCCGTCTCTCTCGCACACACACACACACACACACACACACACGTGAAGGGGATGCACAGAAATAACACGGTAGCTTTCACACATGAGTGATGAAGTTGAGGTTGCACTAACATAATCTGTGACTGGTTCCCTCGCGGTCTTTTTCTCATGTGGCGAGTGTGACCTGTGGCTGTCCTGTGGCTGAACGCCTCACGGGGACCTTGATGCTCACGGGAGGGAGGGGGGGGCTCGTTTGTTATCCCCTTGCAGGCTCATATCCTGCTTGACTGTGGTGATGATAACATCTGCAAGCCCGAGCTGAAACTGTCAGTGGTGAGGTGAGTAGACACGGCCGACGCCGCGGACAGGATGCGCGGGGGCGAGGCACCGCAGTGAGCTTTAGCTTCCCCCACCCACCCCTGACCTCCAGTGACCAGGAGCAGATGTACATTGGCGACGACAACCCACTGACGCTGCAGGTGACGGCGGAAAACAGCGGGGAGGGCGCATACGAAGCTGAGCTGCTCGTCTCCTTGCCGCCCCAGGCTGACTTCATCGGTGTGGTCCGCAACAGTCAGGTGAACAACCTGTCTCCGCCCCCGAGATGGGCGTTCGCCCCCCACAGAAGCACACATGCTTGACGTGGTGAACAAACTGACACCCCAAAAATGCAGCGTTACAGCTGCAGCGTTAAGACGTGCAAATGCTGCAATGAATTTCAACTGGCCGTTTTTTAAATACTGTCCCCTCTCTGCCCCCCCCAGATGCTGTCGAGACTGTCCTGCGCCTACAAGATAGACAACCAGACCAGGTTTGTGGTCTGTGACCTTGGCAACCCCATGAAGGGAGGAACAAAAGTGAGTCAGCCCTCCTCAGATTTCCCAGCATGCTTAGTGAAGAAGTCATGAACGGTCTGGATAGCCTGATTTTTCATTGTTTGTTTTTCCTTGTTTCACCCACTTAAGAACATGCCTCTTGTTTTTAGTTAAAAAAAATAACAATCACTGTTTGTGGATGTATATTACAGAACATAGCAATGTATAATGTAGCTTTCAACAGCATTTGTTTATGTTATGCACACACAAATGCAGGTAGTAACATCAGTCACCACTTGGGGTATTACACATACTGTAGCAGGGTAGCCCACGTCACCCATCTACGTTGTAGACGTGTGTCTGTGATCTCTCCTCACCACTCGCATGTCTTTCTTCCCGTCGGCCAGTTGGTGGCAGGACTCCGCTTCAGTGTGCATCAGCTGTCCGAGCAGGACACCGCCGTCAAGTTTGACCTGCAGATTCAGAGGTGCGCACCGACTCCGGGACTCTGCGGTCTGGCCGGATCATGCCTGATGGATTCTGTGAAGCCGGTTCCTTCTAGCGACGCCAGCGTGACGCAGCTCGTGCTGCACATCAGGCTGGCCCGCTCACATCTGGCTCTGATCCCCTGGAAAGTAGGAGGAAGGTTATGGATGAGGTCATCCTGAAATGTTGCCTTCCCAGACTGGCTGGAGTTTCCTGACTTGTCCTGAGCACAAATGCATCTTCATCCAGTATTTAGATACTCTCTCATTTCAGTATCATGATCCTACACAATGAGAGTGACTTGAGACTGTAACCACGTGTATTGTGGGTATTAATGAAACTGAAGAATTCCATTCACAGGCTATTTGGTTTCGTTCTCCATTCAATGGAAACAAATTCTTAAATCACGTCCATGATATTCCATTACAAATTCTGGTTCCGCATTAAGAGTAAAGGCTATAGCAAGACTACTGAATAATTCTCCCCTTAGGTACTTCAAACCTTCCTAAAACCAGAAGTGAAACTGAGACAAGAGCACCACCGTGTGTTCAAGTCTTATTTAGCACAGTGTTTACTTGGGGAGTTTTGCTAGTGTATGAATCTGAATTTACTGCATCTAACATTGTCTTTTTTTATTCTTTTAGTTCCAATCAGTTTAATAACACAAGCAATTTAGTGTCCAGCGTCACAAAGCTTGCAGTTCTGGCCAAAATGGAGATCCGGGGGTAGGTGCCAAACATTTCACTCCTGCTGTACCAGTGCTGCCCCCCCCCCCCCCACAGATCTGACACCACACTCAGCCACTTCTCTCTCGCTCGCTCTCTCTCTCTCTCTCTCTCTCTCTATTTCTTTCTTCCAGTGTTTCTGCCCCAGACCAAGTCTTCCTTCCCATCGCCAACTGGCAGCCCAAAGAAAACCCGGTAGTGGAGGATGACATCGGGCCTCTGGTCCAGCACATCTATGAGGTCAGCTCCAGTTCCTCCAGTCCGCTTAGTGCCAAGGAACCTGCGCAGCTGCCGCTTAGTGCCAAAGAACCTGCGCAGCTGGAGTCACTTTGATGTCACACAGTACAATTATAGTTTGGATGCATGCATGGACCGATGGGTATAGATATACATAGACGTAGATAGATATACAGCTCTGGAAAAAATTAAGAAACCACAGCAACATTTTTAGTTTTACTTGTTTCTCAGTTTATGGAAACGCGTCTGGAAAATATACCTTTCTTTGCAAACTCCAGCCTGGCTCCTCCGTGCTTCTCATTGATGAAGCACTTGCTTTATGGGTCTTCAGTCCTGCCTTAAGGAGCCTCTTACAAATTGTCCTAGCAGTTCACTTCACACCGCTTAATGTCTCCCATTCTTTCTGAAGGTCACTTGAGGTCATCCTCTGATTTATGAGGCGCTGCCGGAAAAGTTCCCGGTCATCTCTGCCATTAGGAAGTCGCTTCTGCTCTCGATCTGCCTGGTTTTTGGTCGTTCCCAGTGCCTCCTGCTTCACCTTGTTCTTGTGTCCTGCTGTCTTAGGAACGTTGACCCTGGAAGCTGCCTGCTGCGCAGTGTAACCTTCTGCCAGCAGAACCGGGATTAAACCAGGATTAAAAAACGCATCTTAATTTTTTTCCAGAGTTGTATATTATGCATAGATACAGATTAGAAGATGGGTGAAAGCGGATCAGAAGGCACAAGGGAACATGCCGCGGGATAATGCTACTGAGCGCTACGGAACACAGAGTAATTAAATATCAGGTGCAATAAATGCCGGCCGCTGCCCCCTCAGCTACGCAACAACGGCCCAAGCACCATCAGCAAGGCCATGGTGGACATCCAGTGTCCCTACAGGCTGGGGGGCAGCCCCCTGCTCTACATCACGTCCTACGAGGTGGATGGACCCATGAACTGCAGCACCGGCATACAGATCAACCCTCTCAACGTTTCCGTACGTCCCCCACGCCGTACCACGCGACCCCTCTCCCACCGCGGCTCACCTACCCCAGCTCCGTAGGCTAACCCGTATCCCACTGCCTCGATTTCCCAGAATCCCACCCTGTCGAGGAGAAACGCATCCGTCGTCGGCGGGGAGCGTAGCGACGAGGGGAGGCGTTCCCGGCGAGACGTGGAGGGCAAGAAGATGGATGGAAACCTGGATACTCTGGTACAGCCGTCCTGTCAGACTGGCTTCGCACTTATGGCCCAACTACATGAAGTTGGCCTGGCCTATCCAATGATGAGCTTGGCTTACCTCAAAGTCGGGCGAGTGCCAACCAATCACAAGTTTAGCGCACCCTAAGGCTGTCCACGTGCCAACCGATCAGAACTTTCCTTTTTTATTATTGGGAATAGAAAGGAAGCAAGCCAAAAACTCTTAAACTCTTGCAATCAAACACCCTCTTGCAGAATCTCTGGATACCCTGGATCTTATTGAATACAGCAGCAATATCCACTGCTGCTTTCTCACTGGAATTTGTAAAATATCAGAAATGCAGTAATGATACATAATCCATGTATGATTTGTTCATTCATTTTTCCATTCAAAACCAAAAGGTTTTTGTTTGAATATATGTTTTCGAAAATCAAAATCCGGATAACGAGCCATGGTGGTCTCACAGTGATAAAATCGATGGCTTCATGTTGTTTCTTGGTAGTAAAATGCTCCCTCTAAGGTCAAAAAACCCTCGTTTTTTTGGTTTTGAATGGAAAAACGAATGAACGAATCATACACGGATTATACATGCACACATGGGCACGTGTGTGTAAAATTACAGAAATGAGTGGTGGGGAGAAAAAACGTATTAGGAATGTACTACCTAGTTCTCTTATGCCTTGGCAACCACACAAGGCAACCTGGGAAATGAAGTCATTGGGTTGTTCTTATGGAAGAGTGGGGGGAGCGGAGTTCAGGTAGTGGGTGGGAAGTTCCGTCTCCATTCCCATGACTGAATTTATGAAGAGCATGGTGATGAGGAGAATCATCCAGAAAGTCCTACCTGAGTAACTGAGACGCAAAATAATGTCTTTGTCTTCCTTTCTGTGTGTGTGTTTCCGTGTCTGTCTCTCAGGACTGTGTGAGAGCGGAGTGTCTGCACATCAAGTGCCAGGTGGGGCGTCTGGAGAGAGGCAAGGGTGCCATCCTTTTCGTCCGCTCCCGGCTGGGCGTGGCCACCTTTCTCAAGGTGAGATTCTCCTTGCCACACACAGGCCCTGCGTTCCAACCACTCGCATGTAGGAAAAGACTTTGCAGCAAACGAGGAAGCTCAGTAGTGCTCGATCCGATCCGTAGGGCGAGAACCAGAACCGGTCCTACGTTGTGAGGTCCACGGGCTCCTTCAGCGTCATCGAAATGCCCTACAAAAATCTGGAGATCGAGTATCCGTCGAACTCCACGGTGGTGAGTGCTCTCCCTCTGAGATGGACACCGTGGTCTAGAACAGTGCCCCCTGCAGGGCAGGGATTCTGCAGCCTTTTGATGGCATTTTCAGGCGGGCCCACTCTTCTGTTTCCAGGTGAACACAGCAGTGATCTGGGTGACGACAGACTATAAGCACCCTGTCCCGGGGTGGGTCATCACTCTGGCCGTGCTGGCTGGCCTCCTCCTGCTGGCTTTGTTGATCTTCATCATGTACAAGGTACGCTTTATCCACAGTAACTAAGCAGTTGGTGGGACAACGGGAGTGAGACGGCATCTGGGGGACTGTCACCTTCAATCTCGTTCCCTCCCCTTGCAGCTCGGCTTTTTCAATCGCGTGCGCCCTCCCCAGGATGACTTCCATGATAAGGAGCACCTGCAGCCACTAGAGAATGGCGACGGGAACACAGAGGCCTGAAGACCCCACCCCTTCCTCCCTCCTTGTATCCTATTGGCCCATTCTTGGCAGAAAGCCTCCCACTCTAGTTCGCCGGCCTATGTCATCTCTACACTGCCATCGAGCGGCACTGGGAGGGATTCCACCATTCAAGGGCTAAATCTGAAATCCATTGCAAAGCGAAATGAATCATCTGAGCGCTCGGCCATGAGTACAGACCGGAGGGGCTTGTGTGCATCTCAGGCTAAGTGGAACAGCAAGATGAAATGAACTCCTAGTTCACCTACTGACTGTCCCGTGTGAACCAGCGGCCACGACAGTTGTCAGGTGTCACTGAGAGTATGACCCCGCGTCCAATCGGGAGACTTTTCCTATTTCATTGGGACACCGCAACTGCCCCCTGCTGGTTTCTCCCCCGCATCTTAATGCACTGATGTCATTTAGACTGTACCAACACTAACAATTCATTAGCTAGGAATTGAAGTAGAAAATGGTGTCAATGAAGTTCAGTTAAATTGAAGAACTGCAATGCCCTCATATCTCTGGTCTATATATAGCAGGACAAAAAAATGGCTTCAGTCATTTTTACAGTCTTGTTGATAACTGTTGCCAAGGTAAATTTAGAGATTTTACCTAACTCTTTGGAGGGTGTTTTTCTAATGTCAGAAATGCTGTTTTTTCTTAATTCAAATTGTTACACTGTTCTAATTACATTAAATAATTACTTATTACTCATTAAATTTTATTGTATAGTTTCCCAAATGTTCCTAGATCGTAAAAGGATTACATCTTAAAGCATTACGTGGACAAAGGCGCTGCATTCCAATATTAAAATGTTGAATCATTTTTTTCTGAGGGAGGGGCTAGGGAAAAAGTATGTTTTTGAGTTGAGACGTTCGCAGATATCGTGTTTTTATGCTGTTAATAATGGTTGTTTTTAGTCAATGTTATGTGATAAATATGTTTACAGACTGTGCACGGAAAACTGTTTCACTTCACCCTTGTTTTAAAAAAAGATTTGCGGCGTTTTATGCAGGCTATGCTATCGCCCCATAATACTGACAGCATAAAGAGCTGGAAGGTGGATGGACGGTGACCCTTTCAGACCTTACAGAAGTTGCTTGATTTAAGTTGATTGCTGTGGAGGAGTTTCATTTAGGTCACAATAGATCCCTTCTAGATCCCAGATTCCCTTGTTTAATCTGATTTATTTCAGCGTTTGGCTTTGGGCGTATACCTGTCGATCACGATCCATTGAAAAATTCGCAAAAAATTAGATGCCACTTTCTATACATCCGATTTTTAAGGAATTTAAAGTGGTAGTACATTTGTCTACAGGAAATAATACCCATATGTAATTCTGCCCTGGATTACAACGCAATAAAACGAAAATAAATGCAGTTATTTGGATTATTACTCCAAACAAATGACAGTGTAGTGATTCTTGTAAATAAGTGTTGCACATTCTTCTCAATGAAACCGAAGACAGAAATAAATCGCTGAATTACTTAGGTTCCTCAATTTCTTGCAGAGTTTTGGTGTGTTTATGCTATATCAAGCATTGTGTGATACAAAGTAAGACGTCATATACGTTTTGTAAGTGTGGGTGTGTTACACTATATGTGGTACGGACGTGGAAGATTTAGGCCTATAGACGACAAGCCTTACCCATATTGGGTAAAAATCCAAACTGCCCACAGAATGACATAAATACTTAAGTTTTCGGTTTTTTGAGTAGTCCATTTCTGGTTTATCTGAAATTTCACTGACAGGATATATACGTACGTTAATAGTAACGTTAGGGTTGTCTTGTAGTGGAGATTCAGCCACTACAGTTTGGTTTACTGACTTAACTTTGTAAACACTCCTGGAATGCAGAACAAAACCACAGAATTATTTATATATACAGCATTGTCTAATATGAACATAAAATTAGCTTCTGGTTTAAAATGCAAGCAATTAAAGCAATTATTCATTTTTTTTTAGAAGTGTGTTCCTTTTATTTACTCCCAACATTTAGTTGTAATAATCAATTTAATTTAGAAATGATATTTCTGAAGTTGCTGATTTGTTTTATGATTAAAAAAAATAAACAATCATTTGAATACCATGTTGCGTTTGTCTTTTTAACTAATTTCTGTAACCTTAATTCGAGTTGTTTGAAATCCTTTGAAAGTTGTTTTGTGCAAATATTTTGGTACTTTGTTCATTTTAGAAAATTCGCTTTCTTTATTAAATGTCCGCGCATCGTCATGTTTACACTCAGGAGGTATACTGCCTCGATTAGTACGGTATTTTTGCCTTTTTATTTTTATTTCAGGAAACGCACATCTTTAATTTGGTGACATGGTACTGTACTAGGTAAAACGAATGGAGTGAATAGACCTTATATTGGTCCAGCAACAATGTAAAGTATGGACGGAATAAGAACCACTTTGAAATGCAAACAGGCCTTCGGCATACGCGGAAAAACAATCGACGAGGTATGGAATGATGCCACCTAGGGATGTGGATCTTGAACTGACTTCCTCGCCCGGGAACACGCGTTTGAAACCGCTGCAGAATTAGAAGCCACTTTATAAATGACAAAGTCCTCGCTCACAGCGTCACTTTCTACATGCTGGAGCAGGGAGGATATTTCGTGCCTAAATATTTATATAATAAACATTCTGAAGTGAGACAGCTGGGGTATAATGACTGTCACCTCACCGATTACATCTGGCGACTGTCCCAGACTGGTTTCCGCGACCACGCCCCCCGCTTGATACAGAGCTGTGATTGGACAGTGATTACATTCCGTGGCGGCACGATTTCAGCATGTACTTTTCTAAAATGAAAATGAGCCGATACAGCAAAGCAAATATGGCCATCGCATTTCGGTGTGATGTGGCACGATTTCCTCGTAATATAAACCCTCCTAATTGTTTTTCTGGAGGATAGTTAAATAAGATGCAAAGCTATGGAATGATGGTTTTGCTTTTCATTGTGTTACGTTCTCTTCCCTGCACTCACTGAAGAGCAATGCCTCTTAGTCCCAATAGCAACATAGGAGGAGAGCATATCTATACACCCAGTAGCCGTATTTGTACGATATATTCCAGTTCCATCGTTCCTGGTGTGACTCGGGAATTCGATTATTAAATCGGTTAATTGCTCTGAAACGATCCTCTTCCACTTTCAATAATAATAAAAAATAAGTACAGGACAAAGTATGGATGCTTATATATTTCGGTTGGTTATTTATTTTCTCTATAGTTTTTACATTTATTTTCTGTATTTGTTACATAGCATTACGTTTTGGTTTTGCCATTGAACTGATTTTCAGAGCCTTTCCTGAATAAGACAACTTGAATTTTGCGCACAGTACTTGTGACGCTGGTGTAACCCGGAAAATATATCAGTGGCCCGGATATAATCGCCAGCTTGTAAAAGCTAAGCGCTTCACTCAATTCTTGCGCATAAACCTCTAGGACTACAATTGCCTTCGGGAGAGTTATGTCCAAAGACAGCTTTCCATCTTCTGCTCTTAAGAACTGCCAGATTGGATCCAGGTTTGTCCCCGATCAATTATCATATACGTCTTATTCTGCGATGTCTTTTAACACCAAATTAAAGTTGCATTTTAATTTTATGAAATGTGGTATTCCTTGTATATGTATGTATGGATGGATGGATGGATGGGTATGCCCTTATTATAAGCGCGCCAATTGGATTCTTATGGTTGCTTGAGTTTACTTTTATGAATTTGCCTTTTGAAAGACAGATTACAAAGCTTGTCACAATAAAGGTATTAGTAGTGTTGTAGGTGGGTTAATGTTGGAGGAAGTCGATTAATCGGTGTGTATCCGTTGACTGATGATTTAGCATCGATGTGGATGGATGGATACATTGTATATTTTGGGGTCCACACTCCCAAAATTTGGTACTTGATTTGTTGAATTTCATATTATAAAGGGTACTGTCAAACATGCCTACAGTGTGAATCTGCAGCCTCCTCCAACTGAATGCCCTGGGAAGACGCCTATTCAAATTTTGCATGAATATGGAACAAAGGTCGGCAAGATCCCAGTGTATGTTTTGGAAAAGGAAGAAGGTGAAGCGCACCAGCCGACTTTTGTCTTTAACGTGACAATAGGAGACGTTACTTGCAAAGGTTTGTGCTTGTCTACGTCTAGTACTAAAAGTGTCTGTTCATGGTACGGCTGAATGCTGCTGGCTTGCACGATTGGGAGGCAAAATCATGCACTTGTCTTCAAAAATTGTTGAATTTAATGGACATAACTTGTCTGTCTCCACACCGCAGGTCAAGGCGCAACCAAAAAAGCGGCGAAGCACCAGGCTGCAGAGGACGCCCTACGTATCTTACAGTCCGAGTCGGCCATCAAGTGAGTCACATCGTCTTTTTGAAGCGGTTCGTAGATTAAAACCGCTGAATGTCCGTTTCTCCGTCTCTAAAGCCTCCTGTTAGTGAAGACGGAAGATAATGTGGCAGAAGTTCAGCAAAATGAGCAATCCAACCCCATTGGGATCCTGCAGGTACAGCATATGCATTTGTTTATTTTATGACGCTACTCGTTTTTTTTTTTTTTTGGTTTACTGTGGTATAACGAGCATGTAAAAGGATATTTAAACTGTTTATTGTATGGAACGTTGACGGTGTAGTACAAAGGCGTGGGGTCGTGTTCAACCCACTTATTCTGGCGTGAGTGTGAAATACTCATGAACTGGTCATTTGGGGGAACTGAGTCTGACATCATGCTTGCTCTGCTTCAACAGGAGCTTGCATTACAGAACGGGTGGCGTCGCCCTGAGTATACTTTTTCTAAGGAGACAGGACCACCTCACAAAAAGGAGTTCACTGTGACTTGCAGAATGGAGTCCTTCACAGAGACTGGTATGTGGTCCATTTCTCTTTCTGCTTGTTTGTAAACGTTTTCCTCCATGAACTCTGGCATCCTTCCACACTCCAAGAACATGTGACCTGGTGAATTGCAGTATCTAAATTGCTGATTATGTGACTGGTTGTGATGTTTTGTCCTACCACACTCTCAGAAAAAGGGTTAAAATGTGTACCTTTGCTTGTCCCCGAAGCTGCTAGGGCTGAGCGATATCATATGGATATTACATCGCGCATGTGCAATATTCACCAGGGATTCTGATGACAGGCGCAACATTTGGCCAGGAGCCTGCTTTACAGCGCTATACAGACATTTATTTACACCCACAGTTTGTTGAGCAGTTTAGTAGTATGGCTAAAATATTAATGAGGTTTTGTATGACGTCCAAAACTCATTATTAGTATAAATACGGCATATCCTTATGTTTAATAAATGTGTCAGACTTTGAACTGCAAAAAGTACCACCACACCGCCGACGTCGTTTACCTTGTTTATCCACAAGATCTCCTCTTTTAAAAGATGTCGTGGCTGCTCTTCTTCACCGGGATGTCGGTATAGTATACCAAACCGTAGTATACCAAACTGTAGTATACCAAAACAGTATTATGTGCTGTGCTCCGCTAATCGAATTTAAGAAACACAAAGTTTATACAGATTACTAACTTTTGGGTATCATAAAATGCATCTCATTAATATTTAAGCCAGACTACTAATCTTCTTACCAAATTATGGGTGTAAATAAATGTCTGTATAGCACCGAAAAGCTAGTGTTTTGCCAAGTGTACCCTTAGCTGTAGGTAATTACATTATAAGAAATGGACTCTGAGAAACATTTATGCACCATTGATAGTACATTAATGCTGTTTGTACCTTTTGGCATGTTCCTCAGAGTACATTTCTGTACCATAAAAGGTACAATTACAAGGGTACAGCTCTAGTGACAAGCAGAGGTACAAATATGTGCGCATGGTGACCCCTGTCACAAATACTCAGTCTAAAGACTGACTGTGACAATGTGCTGTCACACTCATTGAATCAACACTAGCTACAGCTGGGAAGTAATTATGTTGCTCCTGCTGAAAGTGATCCTTGTGATAGTTTTACACTGAGTGATTTCATTTTCATGTAAAACACAACGAAACAATATTCAGTTGGTTCATCGAATTCGAAAATGTTCCCTCTGGTCCCCTAGGAGCTTAAACAGCTGAAGTGTTTCACTGAAGTTTCCAGCTGGAAAAAAGTGTTATAAGTTGCTTTGGAGTAAAATGTTAGCTGAAAGACTCTATTTAAATGCAAATCTCTGTGCATTAGGTATCTCAGTTTGTACTGAGATCTCAAGGTCAAACCTAAGTCGTGTGACGAATCGGTTCAGAATAGGGATGCAAATTATCGAGTAATTCATTAATCGATAGTTGTTTCATCTTATCGATCGATGATCGATTAATTGCTAA
>JAODKE010000037.1:9672844-9687666 GCA_026779605.1 Mormyrus hasselquistii
GCAATTAATTAATTTTAATCGAGTAATTTCTTATCGACAATTAATCGATAATCGATTAATTGCTTACATCCCTAGTTCAGAATCATTATTAGGTGCTTTCAAATTGATGTTGACTCCTGGCGACATCCTGACATCTCTCTATGTCTTCAGGCTTCCCTGCAGTGTGATATTTGTCATCGTGATGATTGAAAATTCAAAATAAAATGCGTTAAATGATGGCTCTGTTTAAGTTGTTGTTGTTGTTGTTGTTGTTGTTTTATGAGGCGTGTATCCCCGCAGGAAGCGGAAACTCCAAAAAGCTTGCGAAAAAATCTGCTGCTGAAAAAATGAGAGCAAGACTCAACATCTCCGGCCACCCCGAGACGCGCTGGGTGGGTAGAGCAGTCCCTGTGACCGCATGCGTCACCGAAACGAAGGCTTTAGCGGAGTGAGAAGAGGAGAATGTATGGAGCAGCGTTTGACATTTATACCCACGTGTGTCGCCATGTGCTCTTCAGGCTAAGCCCAGTGTCTGGCTGGATAGCCTGCGTAACTCTTCGGGAGAGAAAATCTCGATGCTGCGAAGAAGTCCCCTCAGTGTCCCCAACACGGACTATGTGCAGATGATGCTGGAACTGGCTGAGGAGCAGGGATTTGAGGTCACATACTTTGACATTGGTGAGGTCTCCCTCTGATTTGTAAATCTTTAATTTTTTTTTTTTTTGACTCTGTGGGTTAGGACATTGTGCTAGTTATCAGAAGGTCACTGGCTCACATCCCAGGGCTTGGCAGAGAGATTTCAATGTTAGGCCTTTAACCCCCATTGGTCCTGGGACCTGCTGTCTCAGTTGTTCTTTGCTTTGGATAAAAAGTCTCTGCTGAATATATTTATAGTTCGAAGGCCTAAAGAAACTGTATTAAATTTTTGTTTTTCCTTCGACCCAACCGTGTCGTCCATACAACTTTCACTGCTGTCTTCTCTGTGGACCAGACTATGGTGTTTTAACATCTGATGCTTTTATATAATGTGACTTATCGTAGAGGGATGGGTTACAGATTATGTGATATCCCTGCGATTTTGAAGCTACGACCTTTTGCATTGTTAGTACAGCACGTTTCTTGTCGAGCTACGGGAGCTAGTATAACACGTCTGGTTTGCGTGACAGGTGAGCTGACGGTGAACGGGCAGTACCAGTGCCTGGTGGAGCTCTCCACCGCGCCCATCGCCGTGTGCCATGGCACGGGGATTTCCTGCAGTAACGCCCACAACGACGCAGCACACAGCGCTCTGCAGTACCTGAAGGTGGTGGCCGCCGCAAAGTGACCTTGGGGGCGGAGCTCTGCCATGTGCTGATGGTCGCGTTCGCTCGACCTGTCCTCGCGGTCTGCTTCAGACACGGTGTCACTTTAGATCTGCCCTTGGATAACTAACATCAGCGGTCACTGTGTGACTAAATACCTCCATCTCTCGAAACACAATTTTGAAAAACAAATACAAAATAATTAGCAACAATTACATTTTAATTTCTCAAAAATGTCCTGTGAGGTTTTTTTTTTTTTTTTTTTTTTAAACATTTTCTTGAGTTCCGCACTATCCGAGAATTGTATGTAGTTCAATTTAAAAACACGGGGCCCTTTATGAAGAATGTCACCTTCATGAAGTTTTTTTTTTTTTTTTTTTTTTGATATCCTTACAGCATCCAAAATGATGTATTTTAGTATTTAAATTTTATTCATGTAATGTTTAAAAATGTTGATTTATTCAGTTCCCTCATTCTTTACATTTAACTTCAGCTACACTGTAGCATTTGAAAGTCCTACAGGCTGATAATGATGAGACAGACCTCCATACATGAAATGAGACAGACCTCCCTACATGAAATGACAGACCTCCCTACATGGCGTTTGTTACTCTTTGTAATGTTCAGACGTAATATAAAGCTTTTAATCAAAGACCAACATCTAGATTTTTTTTTCCCATGTGCCCTCATGCTAAACTACTTTCAAAGCCAGTACCAATAACCATCAATCTTCCAAGTAATTATTGTAATCATATCCTTCAGAATACTGATACGTAAACCAGTTTGTATTTGGAATCCTCAGTTTCAGGACCCTCATAATCCTATAAGTGTAAATTTGAGCAGACTTTTCTATGCCCTTTTAAGCAGCATGAAAGTTGTCAGTGTAAAACTTCACCTGATCTTATCAGAGACAGATGAGCAAATGTCTGTGTGACCTGCACAGTTTTCCTGGAAGCAGTAATTAAAACTCACCAAATGTTAGGCAATTTCTAATATTAGGCGCAGCATCAAATTCCCCTCCACCTGAGTTCTGTATGTTACAGCTGAACTTGTTTTCCATAGTAACCCGTTTGCAGTGAGTGTTTAAAAAGTAATAAGGTTAGAGAAACGGTACACTGAGGTCATATATGGGTTCCAGCACAGAAACCCAATAATGTTTTGGTTACAGCGAAGGTTGTAAACTGGCTACTGGAGTTAAGCAATAATCTGTGTCCTGTGTTTTAAGAGTTTTCTGTGAAGTCACTTTTGATCCAGAGTTTTCTTCATATTTCATACTCTTTTTTTCAATATAGATATCCGTCGACTTCCATCCTATCGTGTTCCGTCTGATCACATTTACGTCAGGTCCATAGTAAATAAACATACACTGATGGAGAAAGCGGGTGCAGTAGGCCGTTAGCGGGTGCAGTAGGCCGTTAGCGGGTGTCTCAGTGTAACAGGCGCAGGACAATGGGCAGCTCCGCCAGCCGGATAATGACCGACTGCCCATATCTAGGTTGTAATACATATATATACAGTAATGTAAATGTAAAGGACAACTATGATAAGTAGATATAAAGATACAGTACCTGTACTGTGCTATTTTGTTGCATAAAAACAAAAACTCGCTGTACTGTACAATAAAACCTTTCTCAGCTCCTACTGTTTGCTACCACGTGCATCTTTTGATTTCATAGAGCAATCAGCACTTTATTTTTACCTGTAATTTAAGTGCAGTCCCTCTCTTTTTATTATAAAGTGTTGTGATTTTATATTTACATCATTTGCTGTACTGTGTGTATATTACAGTGCTGTACTTAATGTCTTGTCTCTCCCCTATAACTACTGAGATATACCCAAATTGACTTCTGTGGTCTTAGTCCCAAATGAGAACATAGGTCCACGGATACCTGCGTTCCTAAGTGTGAGTTTGATTTAGGGGTATGTTTTTATTAGGCTTGCTATATTTAACAGTGAAACCCCTTGAGTGTTGTGTAAGGTATTCTTCATTTTGAGACACACATACCCACCCACCCAATTTATGATGGCGACTCAGTATGCACTAAGGTCTGAGAGATTGTCTCACTAGTTTGACAAACTCAGAACTAGTTTGCTCCTGAGTATGAGCACGGAACCAAGGGGCGCTGGCGTTCAAAAGTCAGAGAGACACCTGCTGTGTGCTCTGTAGCCATATTGTCTTCGGTAGAGTCAGGATATCGATGTGTCCCAGAATCCACTTCATGGATTCTGCTTTTTAGTAATTAGTCAAGATGCCTTCCTGTCAACCGCATGCCCACACCTGCTTTTAGAAAGCCATGGTACACTATTACATTGAATCGTGTTGTGCATAATGATCTGGTGTAAATTAAGTAAAAAGCTTGTAGCTCCAAATCCTAATTGGAAGTTTGTAGAATATGTGACATTTGAAGGAGAACATTAAAATATAAAGTTGTGTAGTTGGTCATTGTCTTGCATTCATTGCTCACCTTGGCAGAGTTAATTCACCTACTTTTATGTGATAGGCCTATTTAAGTCAACTCATCATTGAAGGTCAGCTATTACAGTGTAGCCCTAAATCTGGTGATGGTCAAACAGTCCAGGGTCAGAAATTTAGCGGGTAGAAATAAACATAAGTTGAACTGATGGACCAAGCCAGGGACAGACAAACTGGCAAAAACCAGGAGACAAAACTCACAACTAACTGGACAATCTCACACCAGGGTTCAGTAGATTGGGGACTACAACAGAGTACAGCAAACAACCAGATGATCAGCACCTCAGACTATGGAAGCAAAGTCCTTTGGCAAACCAATTTGGCTGGTTCTTTAGGACTGCAATCTTAGTTCCTTGTGGAAGGTGCAGCAGAAGGAAAAAGGAGTGGATCTAGGCAGGACGTGCTGGAAGGCATCCCTGACAGTCACAGGATCTAATCCCAGAATCAGCGTCCCTGACACTCACAAGATCTAATCCCATAGTCAGCGTCCCTGACAGTCACAGGATCTAATCCCAGAGTCAACGCAGTGCTTTTGGTGCTGGGCCCTTGACTGAGGCCTTTAACCCCCAGTTGTTTCAGGAACTGTCTGAGCAACCATTCAATTTTAATTTCTTTGGGTAAAAGCTTCTGCTCAATAAATAAATTGTAATTATATTAGTATATTATGACATATGCAGATGTTTTGTATGTTTCATAATAGTTTCATAATAAAGACAAGCTGCTGAATTGTTTTTGTTTTTATTAGAACAAGCACTATAGAGCAGCAGTGTACAGTGTTCATGAAAAGATATGTTTATGTAGGTATACAATTGCACTTCAGAAGAGATCCATCAGAAAATGGATTAAACCGACTAAGCAGGGAGACCAACGCGACATCGTGTGATGTGCGTCAGCCTGGAAATTAAACAAGAAAAGAAAAAAAAATACTAAAGAAAAGAAGGGAAACCTCATGTAAGGCATTCGCAACATTCACTGGCAGACTGTCCTTTTTTACATGCGTGTATAATAAACAGTGAGATGTATCAGCTGCCGGGGACTCTAAGCCGGTCCTGCGTACTATATACTAAGTGGCTGGGACGCCTGGTGCCTTTTGGCGTCATCAGTTTGCGTGACTAATTACAACTGATGTGTCTCCATTTACTTTACAGTCAGCCGGTATCTTTCCACCGAGGAAATCGTCGTAATAACGGAGCGTCACGTAAATACGTCCCGTGAGGGAAATCTCTATATAAAAGTTTGAGGAATAAGGGGTTTCGTTTTACAGCCGTTTTGTATCAATTGCCGTCATTTCAGATGGATCGCGTCCCACAGACATCGCGTGTAAAATGTAAAATGAATGACCGGTGCCTGCGCCCATAGCAGCGGAAAATATCTGCCCTGATCGGGAAAACCGCTTCCCCTCACTTGCGCTAAATTATTATTAAACGGGGAAATCGAGGCTTGTAACCTTATAAATAATCACTTACGTAACATGCTAACAGCGAAAATAATTTCTACCATGCCCCCCATCGCCCATCCCGCAAAACACTTCGGAAAGCAGCCCCACACTCATAAATGTAAGCTTTAAAGACATACGGGTGCATGAGAGCTGTCTTTCTTTAGTAATCCCTTAACATCAGGTAGAAATCTGTTTGCTCCGTGTTTTCCACCACACAGTAATCGGTACTATTGCCTTTCTGAAAATAAGGATCTACAGTCAAAGCCTGCCTCAAGCATTACTGAAACCCGGGAGTAAGCAATTTCACTGCATTTAATGGAAAGGGTTAACTGAAGCCGAGAGGACGAAGCAATGGAGTGCTCTGCTTAACCCCAGCGCACTGACATAAATGCACTGCCTGTAGCGTCTTTATCCCACATTCGTCTACACTACTGTAGCAATACACAAGTATTACACTTCAGGGCTTAGTTAATGTGTTAAGGCACAGCAAGTTGAAGTTCTGCAAGAGCTACAACTTTTTTTTCCAGGCCTACATTTTGGTTTATTTTAGACAATGAAGAGGAAAATGAGAAAACTGCGCTAAAGTCCTGCAGGAAAGATCATTGCAAGACTACCGCTTTACTAACAAAACCTGCCCTCTCACCTCCAGCTGGAAATTCACAATAAACGTAAATAAAAATTCAAAGCATATGCTAGTTGCCTTTACAACAGAGAACTTTTACACTGCCAACACCCCTCCCCCAAAATGCACACACATTAAGGTTAACAAACTCCTTATAAATAATGAAATTAAGATATGAAAATCAAAATAATCGACGTAAATTAGACGTACCAAAAGCGCAATTCCCTTACTCTAAATTAGAGAAACGTAATACGGAAACGCCCTATTTTTCTTTTCAATTAAACGGCCGGCACAGTAGGCTATTTAACTTTCAAAATGTATATTAAAACTTTTATTATTTAACATTTAAATTATAGCTGTATGCTCTCTAGGGAAATTGTATTGGTCTACTTAAATACCTACGAAAGTCGCTTTTTCGAATTCGGAAAATTTCAGAAAGAAAATGCAAAGAGTGTATTACCTTGTAAATAGTCTGTAGGGTTTGCAAACTGCCCCAACGCTTAATGGAATAATATAGGTTTGCCGTAAGATTACTTATATGAGGGTCTGAAAGCGTGACTGTCACCCCAGATGCGTGAGACTTAGCAACCCTGATTTTTGAATTACATGCTTCGATTCCACAGCTTCTTCAAATATTTCATCATAATCTTTCCATCTGAAATGTTTTGACCTTCACTGTTAAAGTGCAGTAGGACGGTGATCACCATGGTTACAAAATAAACCCAGCTAATAGTTCTCTATTAAATTGACAGTAGGTGGCAGTATTTGGCCACCAGTTGAAAATGTACAACTGGATGCAATGTCTATAGGCGCCCGGAAGCCACGCATTTGCTTTCGACTAAAAACGATGAGGACGAGACTGTCCCACAGTGCATATGTGGTCTTTGGGGATAGAGCAGAACAGGGAGAGATGATGAAGCAGAGTCATTTCACTTCAGCATATGGTGTCAAACTATCTAGGTGCAGTTGCCTCCCCAAACTAACATCATAGCTTGAAGTATTATGACAACACTTTAGATCTTGCCAAACATCCAGGGCTGGAAAACATCCACATGAGCAGCCTTAGTGACACATGCACCAGTATTTATAAACTTGCGGTTATTTACCTTCAATAGGCACTGGAACGTGGGACCTGGACTGGAACACCAGTCGGATACCATACACTATAATAATACAGGGCAACCATAATTTTCAGGGTTTTTTTGTTTGTTTTTTGACTGAGGATCCCTGTATTTCGGAGGTGGATGTAATAATCAATACTTCAGATACCACCAAGAGCTAAAACATTCCATGTTAGCTATAGGTAGCAGTGACAGAAGTTCACCTCAGTTTCAACTGACCATTGACTGTTTTTTAGCCTACTTGACCAACTTAATGATCTTCAAGTTCTACTCTAAAAATAGTCATTTTCCTATACAAAACTGCTTATCCCAAGAGAGAATACAGCCACAATGAATTAACCATGGCTTTCAGCCATGACCATTTCTAAAATAAATAAATGTGAATTCAAATAAATATGAATGACTCCCCCCTAACAAATATGTTGACTTTGTGGTGTAGTCAACTAAGGTTAACCAGTTAGCAAAAGTTAAATATTTTACATAGTTATTCACATCTTGTTAGTCTTGCACACTTTAAGTCAACATAAATCTTACTAATTAAAGTAGCCCAGTAAACATGCAAGGTAAATTTAGAGACTCGGAGTGAAATCTGAATAGCCCGATTCAAACGTCAGTCTAAATCAGTGCTTAGGGACATCCAGTGGGCTTCTCAGGTCAAGCTTCCAGTGAGCTTAGTTCTACTGGGTCTGCTGAAGGAAATGCGGTTTTAAGGCAAAGACATGACAGCTGTTACAGCCTAGGATGGATCTACGAGCTTGGTCAGTGTTCTTTCAGGGTTGCTGGGGGGGGGGGGGATGCTTGCTTCAGGAAAGGGACAGGGCCATACTGGGGGGGGCCTTCGGGCTCCGCTGGTCTGGTCGTGTCCACAACTCTGCAGTACTAATGTCATAGAGGAGCTTCTGAACAATTGTGCATAGGTTAAAGCCTCTTTGTTAGTGCTGATGATATGTTGAGCACAGCCTTCTGGGGGACTACCAAAGTTTGGGGTTCTCCAGTTTGCTGAAACCGGGGTCTTTGCGGAGCTCCCAGTACGTACTGTTGGAAACCCACCTCTCCCTCTGGTTGGCATCGATGACTTTCCTGCGGAGAGATGTATGACGCATGAGCCAGGCAGTCAGCAGCTGTGTTTCCATTAAAGTTTTGCGCAAATTACAAGCAAGTTTTCTGGAAGTCGACGGGGTTAAAATGACAATAGGGTGTGTTTCCGTTAAACAGTCACGCGAATGATACCATTTATCATCTCATCTCGTATTTCAACATGGAGCAGGCTTATGTTACAAAAAGCACTGCTTATGTCGGAGGCCGTCTTTATTAAGTTATAGTTTGTGAAATGAAGCATGGGGTTGCTACAGTGTCCGTTGCGGATAATTAATGGAATGGACCCGTCCTTCCATTATCTGTAAGCACTGGTCCTACTCAAGGTTGAGGGGGTCCTATGGGGAGGGAACAATGCAGGATGGGGCACCGACCGTGGGGGGGGAACAATGAGTAACCGGAGGAAACCCCACGATGACACGGGGAGAACATGCATAGTCCACACACGGAACCCAGGCAGAGACTCAAACCCGGGTCCCAGAGGTATGAAAAGACAATGCTAACCACCACACCACCATGCTGCCCCTGGAACAGACCCCTTGTGAATAATTAGCCTAACATAAATCACCCTGAAACACTGTGTTTGCTCAGCTAAGAGGGCGCTGGCTCCAGGAGTTCTGAAAGAATTATTTTTGTATACCAATAAATTATGTCCCATCTGTAATGTAAATTCAGCTAGGTTAAATTTCAGAATTACCGTACCTAATTGTAAATACTAATTTGTTTTGGAAAGTATTTTTTGAGCTCACCACAGAAAACATGACATGCAGACATAAAAATGTTTTTTTTTGAGGGCTTTTACAAAACCTGAGAATTTCGGTTAGCATCCTCAAAATCTGGAGTATTTAAGCTGGAACAATCACTAATATAAAGGAAGACTGTCAGGATTTCCAGACATCTGTGTGGGATGGCTGAGGTAGCCTGACCCCCTCTTTCACCCTTAATGGGAAGGACCTATTCTGAAAATGCCAATGCAAACTGTGATCTCAGATGTGACCCTAGATCTTCACAATGTATAGAGATGTCACGTGAGATGACCTCCGATTTGACTGTAGATGTGTACTCTAGTTCTCTACACTTCTTAAATATCTTCACTACAGTTCCCCGGATAATAGGACTCACTTGAAGAAGCGAGGCTGGTGTTTGATGTTATTTTCTTCCTGCCACTTTCTCCTGGTCCTCTGTAGGTCTTCAATGCGCTGTTTCTCTGCGGCTGCCAGATCTACTTTTCCCTCCTCCAAGTACCTGTGTGGTAAAAGAACCAGCTCATGCGTTTCCTCCATCCATCCATCCATCCATCTTCTATACCCGCTTCTAAAGATTTAACAAAATCCTCATTTACACAGCACATTACACACTAATTCCACAAAACATCTCTAAACCTTAGACTCCCATATCTACATTTTGGTGAAATGCTGTGGTAAATAAAGTGTGATTCTTCATTCCTCCTGCTTGAAGGGAAAAAAAAAAGAGTCCACAGAGTTCAGCCTCTTTTGGAAAAATTATGACAGTTGTGTAGTGCTTCTTCAAACCTGCAGATGGCAGCATTGTACACGGTACGTTACCAACTTAGGCAAAAATCTAGAAGTGGCTTTCAGCTGTAAAGTCAAACTTAACGTACCTCTGATCAGGGCGGAAACGTGCATCAGTAGGAGGCAGCAGGTCTTTCATCTCAGGACAGAGTTCATTGAGTTCGATTGCAAACCTGGTAAATCCGTAGTACAGCTCATAGTCTGTGGGCATGGATCCTAGAGGAGGAGATTTTATGTATATTTAAGAACAAATTAACAAAAACTTATCATAGGGATTTCCACCTCCACATATTTGCACCATGGGATAAATCTGTATATGCAGTATGTGAAAAGACTGGACTTCATATCATACTGTTATGCCACTTGACAGGGTCTGAAATTATTCTAAATATGTTAGTCATTTATTAAGGTTGCTGCTTTATTTTATAGTACTGAGGGAGCAGAAGTCCATTGATTGGTATCTCATAAATTCTTTCATGAGATTTATGAAAAGGGGTTGGTGTATTTGCTAGATAATAACAATAACCAGTGAAATATGAGCCAGAATTAAACGGCACAAGCTAAGCTTGCAAATATTGGTTTTGCACAGATACCCAGCCGGAATAATTCTCTGTGCATTATGAGCCTCTTGTTGCTTAGAAGCGTGTATGCAGTTGGTGTGGTCCCTGAAGTAGGCCGGGGCCCAGTGGACATGCAGTGATGCAGTGCACAGGGGAGGGTTCTGGCCCGTCCGTCCCAAAGGCCTCAGTGGTACCTGGCCTCCAGATGCACTTGGCTGAAGGGGGCACTCCACAGTACAGGCCCTCGTGCCACTTGCCAAACAACCGATGTACCACTTTCCCTTCCTGGTCCATGATGAAGCCCTGGACCTCATTAACGTTCGAGCTCCAGTAGTTCCCCTGAGAGACAGCAACAAGCAAGTAAGAACAGGCCCGAGACTGACCCTCATTCACTTTCACTTATATGGCACGCAAAAACCAGTAATTAAAATCGGCACAGCATTGTCACTTTTTATAAAGCAGTGAAAAGTTGATGAGCCATTTAGTATCGGCCACGGTTCCCTGGAGATAGAACATCGAAGGGAAATCGAGCCGTCCGATTGGCCGGTACCTTGACGAACGTTAGCTTGCAGATGCAGGCGCTGCCCCTGGTGTTTCTGATGGTGATTTCTCCGTAGTGCTCGATCCACCTCCGCCCGCTGAGAATGTTGTGTATACAGGTGGTGACTTTGTTCCACTCGTAGAGGTCGCCGAACCTGAAGGGTGTAGCAATGACCTTCAAGACACAGCTCATGTGTGATATGAAGAACCAAAAAGTTATGCATCGGACGAGTCAGAGGCTCAGTGCAGAGGTGAAATCTGCATCCAGTGGTTGGCACTAGATCTTTTTGGGGGCCCACAGACAGTGAGGAATTTCAAAAAGATTAAAATTTGTGAACCGAACACACTTTCCTCCCCGGTACAGCAACAGTTCCGCAAGCTTCCATAGCGTGGAACAAAGCGTGGAACAAAGCGTGGAACAAAGCGTGGAACAAAGCGTGGTGTAATGACACTGTCTGGGTGTCCGCCACTGCCTCTAAGAGGCTAAATGGGTTATGCCCGGCCTGTGAGACCTCAAGAGGAGGGTGAATAGCAGGTTCTAGGTTCTAGGAGGATTAGAGGAAACAGAACTGGGGAAATGGGGGCATGAGGCCTGTATGCTGGGGAAGAAAGCGCGGTGCCTGGCTGCTTTACCTCGGTAACATGACGTTCACCGTCCCCACCGGCAGGATTTCCATAGATTTCCCCCAAAACTTGTTTTTCCACCTGACGTCTGAAAGCCAACAGCGACAAGAGATTCGACTTAAAGCCAACGCTCACCAGCATCCACGCCTGCTGTCACTAGTGGAATTAAACCTGTTTTTGTATTTGTGTGTCCTCTAAAAGTGAACGTCACGGTGCACAGGATAAAAATTCATTCGACATAATTTCATAAAGGCAAGACATTACACAAGACCCCCCCCTAACATGAGGATTACGTCATGATACGGAATCTTTAGCAAGCTAGCAAGGCATGTCGATGTAAGGTAATTAAGTTATGTGGTCTTGACCTACCTTGCCAGAAGGTGAACTTTTTGGATTCACAGTGACAAGCAGAGATGGGTGGATGGTGGCTCACCTTGAAAATAAAAAGTAGATACAGTAAAAATATATAGTATATAGTAAAACAGGTTTATTTCATCACCATAGGAATTCATCTTAGTGTGAAATGGAACGAAAAGGTCTTGGCCGGCATAGTTTTTTTGGGACCGTAAAGAGGTCTTAATCGCCCAAGGGGCTGCTTCAGCACAGAGAGCCTTTAGGACAGCTCCAAATTTCAGCAAAAAAGAGAAAGGGCACATCGCAAAAAATCCTAATCTTCCACATGTGACAGTACAGATTTGCACCATGTTATTCAGAACAAGCTGAAGCCGTATCAAAAGGAGAGTTATCTATCTTCATCTGCGATGTGAGGCAGCCAAGATATGGCTGTAATAAGAAAGATGCCAAGCACAGGACGTAAAGCGCAGCTGGGACTGAAGTAGAGCTTCTTTCAAAAGAACAAGGACATGAGAGGGACAGGAAGGCCTCGGGGGATTTGGCTTCTGCAAACAGAGATGGCAGCAGGAGAGGAGCATTATGGGAATGAAAACTAAAGGCCCCAGGCCTGAGAAACAGGCCTGTATTATTGGAGGGTAATTAAATGAGATTTGAAAGCAGGGGGTTTCATGAAAATTAACGACTAAAAAACAAAAACACTCTCAAAACTGATATTTACATGTAACTTTTTTTTTTTAAAATAAAGTCATTCACTGATCAAACAAACTACCTAAAATAATCATACGTTTACAAATGTCCTCAAATAATTTCAACCTTTGGGAAAAAGAAACACATTAAAAATAACTGTTTGTTCCTGGATGTTAGCTGACGTCACATCATACCTGCTCGGAAAAAAAGCGGAGGCCCTTGTCCTCTCGTATGCATTCGTAGGTCTCGCCAAGCAGCGGGTTGAACGGCTTGCTTCCTGCCCTGTAGTAGGTGGAGGAGTATCCAGAGACTGCAAAAGCAGCAACAATGACCTTGAGGAGAACAAACCAGTCATTACTTCAGCATACAAATCAACCACAGGGAAAAAAACAGGCCAAACATACGTGTGGCTAGCTGCTCTAGAACCAAAGACTGGGAACACATCCTAATGCACGTTAAAGTCCACCGTCCTCAATGCCTATGCAGCATCCTAATGCACGTTAAAGTCCACCGTCCTCAATGCCTATGCAGCATCCTAAAGCACGTTAAAGTCCACCGTCCTCAATGCCTATGCAGCATCCTAATGCACGTTAAAGTCCACCGTCCTCAATGGCTATGCAGCATCCTAATGCACGTTAAAGTCCACCGTCCTCAATGGCTATTGCCCGGAAAATGTGCAGTCTCCATCGGCTGGATGCTACCAATAACTTTTATGTGTGGCTCGTCAGAATCATCGAAACCAGCCACGCTTTTTATGTTACACAAGCTGCAAAGAGCAGGAGTCATGTAATTGTTCTCCTAGAATGACAGTATGAGAAAGGCGACATCAGTCATGCGGGCGGGAGCATTGGCTTACAAGTGTCAGCGGGTAATAAAACCGAAAGCTTGAAAATGGAGGGCTCTGGAAAATAAGCACCCGCCTTCGTGTTTTTGAAGGAAGGGACCTAAGTGTATAGTACAGAAAGCTGCTGACAAGACCTATTAAGGAATGAAAGGGAGCTTCCAAGGGGCTGGGCTCGTAAAATCTGCCACGGCGCACAATCGCTCAACTGTGAGGAGGAATTCTGGTGGAACGTAACTGGAATCGCTCTGTACCGTGTAAAAAGGGTGAGAAGGGTTTCTCTTGACCAATGAACTTCTCACTCACTGCTTGAAAGGCTCCTAACACCCCATTGGCTGCCCAGTGTTATGTTACTGCAAGTGAAAACGTTGCGACTGGTAGCGTATAAAGATAACAATACTCTTGAAGGGGAAGTGGGTTGTCAGAGTGAGCTCCCTCTGCTGGTTGTTGGAGGAAGGAACAAGTGTAATGCTGAGCTGAAGGGTGTAACCCGGGAAAATGTACAAATCTTTCACTGAGTGCTCCGCTTGCTGACAATATCCTGAGGCTGAATGTGTCAAGGGGCAGCATCACAATCTCTGGGGTCACCTGGGCTTGTGTGTTTCCAGCTTTCTTTCAGGGGCAAAAAAGCCAGTGTGTTCGGAGCGTTTACAAATCACATCTGAAATTCATCTTCCGCCTTCTGTACCATATTAAAGTATTAATAATTCCAAGTTTCGCATGCACTGCATCATACCCTCAGAAGGAGCGTCGGTGCTAGGAGCGTACCAAGTTAATTTGTGACGAGTACTGGGAACCTACCATTCTCTCGTAGGGGTCCTCGGTTTCGGCCGCTTTGTCCAGCAGCTCACTGTATTCCAGCTCCTCGCACATGTGCTGCAGGGTATTGAGCGGCTCGTTCAGCTCCACTGGCATGGACACCTTCGATAGGTCCTTCCCAATGTTGTTCCTCAGGATATTCCACAAGTTAATGTTACTGGTGTCGGGGGAGGGGGCGGAGAGGCATATGCGGCGTCCGTTTCTGAAGGCCCCGCCTCCCAAATCGCCGTTGAGCACTACAAATAGCAGGATGCGTGTTTTTAGGTGGGAAGACTGCAAGGGCTACATACAGCACTGCGGTGCTGAGGTGGCCCTAGACCTCCGTACAGGAGAACGTTGTGAAATTCCCATCGTCCATTAAAATACTTCGAAATTACAGCTACCCTGTATGTATCTTATTGAACAAGACCAGGAGTACGGGGAATAAAACAACCAATAAATACACCACTAGCAGTACATGGTTTGAATTTAATAGCACTCAGTCAACTGGACCGATATTAAGTGGCGATATTAAGGAAGCTCGCAGAAGGAAGAGTGATCTTTAGGCAACACATTACACGATGCATTGCGCAGCACCTCAGAGCCATTCAAGGTCAGGCTTAAAAAGCAGCAGGGCGGAGCTCAGCGCAGGGCCCCTCCCCAGCACGAGCGCCCTCCCCAGCACGAGCGCCCTCCCCAGCACGAGCGCCCTCCCCAGCGCAGGGCCCCTCCCCAGCACGAGCGCCCTCCCCAGCACGAGCGCCCTCCCCAGCGCAGGGCCCCTCCCCAGCACGAGCGCCCTCCCCAGCACGAGCGCCCTCCCCAGCGCAGGGCCCCTCCCCAGCACGAGCGCCCTC
>JAODKE010000037.1:9687766-9697818 GCA_026779605.1 Mormyrus hasselquistii
CAGCACGAGCGCCCTCCCCAGCACGAGCGCCCTCACCAGCGCAGGGCCCCTCCCCAGCACGAGCGCCCCCCCCAGCCCGTGTGCCCGCCCCTGCGCAGGGCCCCTCCCCAGCACGAGCGGCACGGATGCCTACTTTGCCGGGAGATGTTATCCGTCACGCTGGCATTGTCCTCGGAGATGTTATCGCTCACATCGCTGACGTATGACTCGTCATCTGAAGCCTGGGGACGGAAACAGGTGGGTTTAGACTCAATCGCTGACCATTCAGCAGCATGGTCGGGGTTATAAATGTGTAAAAAAAACACTGATGTCTGTTAGCTAAACCTACGGCCTGCACCCTCAGAGGAGCATGCAGGATGGTGTTCGGATTTCTCCATCATAGAGGGCAAACATCTGTAGGAGGCAGTTATCTGAATGATCTGAAAATGTGCAACGGAAAATCCATCCTGCCCCTTATCTACCACAGCTGGATAAACAAACCAATAATAACGGTATAGTGTTGAGTTTTTGTGATTTCTTTTGTGGTATAATACCTTTTTTATTTAGTTTTATAGTGTTCATCATGTTTACTTGTATCTTTGTCTATATGTGCAGTTGTAGCTGAAGCAATTTTACTCCCTGAGTAAAGTTTTTCTGATTCTGATCTGATTCTGATCTGATTCTGATCTGAATCTGATCTGATTCTGATCTGATTCTGATCTGATTCTGATCCACAGGGTGGCACAGAGGCGAAGGCCACTAACTTGTAAACAATAGACTGTGGTGTATATCCCCTGCTGTTGGACCCTCCAGTGTGGCGCTTTGCCTAAGCCGGTCAAGTAAAATACCCATCTGGATAAATGAGTATAAACTGTAAGTCGGTTTGGATAAAAGCATCAGTTGATTGGCTAAATGTACTTCAGCTTCCTGCCTGAACAATAAGTGCCTGCGATGAAACTGAGGCATGCAGACAGGCCAACAGCAGACCGCGGTCAAGCGGCCACATGCTGCCGTCCTGTGATCCTTCCCACAGGCCTTGAGGCATCTCCCAGGGGGCTGTCGCGCCATTTACATGTCCGGGGAATGTCAGGAATGACAACTGGAGTTGTCATGCCTCAGCGAATGTCAACAGCCACGGAGATACTGCCTGTTGACGGATAGCAGGGTTGTGGACGGAGAGCTGTCAAGGTAGGGAATTGAAAGTGTGGGTCGTCCCTTTCACGCATGAATTATCAAAGGACGTTTTTCTAGGTGGTTTTCTTACACCGATGGATTTCAAAGGCAGAATTGACTCTTGGGAGGACTGATCAAACTGGCCTGTCCTCAAATATAATTATCCATGGACCCACTCGTTATCAGCATCTAGTATTTGACAAAAATAACTTTAAATCAACTGTCCACAGGTGTGGACACCATGTATGAAAGGGATAAAGTAGAGAACCGGCAGTAATGGTGGAAGCAGTAGTGTGGAACCAGACTACAAAGGGAAAAGACTTGGTTGCCATTTCTGACCTTCTAACCTGTTTTACTTCAGGTCTTCACACCCAGCTCATTAAGTGCTGGAAAACCATCGGCATGACGACACAACCGCGATTAAAGTGTCTCGGCAGCGGATTCAGAGACATCGCCTAACGCTCCCCTGCTCATCTCCACCCAGAGGGGCCCTCACCTCATTCTCTGATGAACTCGCTGACAGAAGCACTTCCTGGGCGTCGAAGAACTCAGACACGGACTCGGACATGGAGAGCCTGCTCTCATTGGACGTCTGCTGAGTCAGGGGGATTCCCGCGCAGACTGGCTCGCCTGGCTGGAGGGCGGGGCAGACAAGCGGTTGAGGAGACCCCCGTCGAGTGCCGGGAAAACCCTTGCCCATGAATTTGCAGGAGGAAGGTTAGATACCCCCAAAAATGTCCAGCACCATAAATAACCCTGCAGAGACCCGCTATTCTTATTATTTATGCGATCTATAGCAGCAAATGTGCAAAGCTGAACCTCATATGTGCCCAAAGATGGTTTCTGCAGATGATGACAACAATCTCACCCCCCCCTCCCAAGGTCTTAAGTGTTCATGACTGCTTCAGTCTTCCTTCCATCTCAGTGATGACCAAGTCAGCATGTTCCTTCAATTATTTAAGGATCACAACTGAAATTGTAATGGACAGACAGCTGGCTTTTCAACCGTCGGGGCAAAACCAAAAAGCTCAGTAAGCAACAACACAGGATCCATTTTAGGCGATTTATAGACAGGAGGGACAAGACTGACAGGTCATGCTGACCATTCGACAGCACATGATCAATGACCCCATTAACGTCATGAGATGACAGGACCAGCCTCACTGTCATGCGATTATTGATGACCAGCAAAATAATTGCGAAGACATGCTAATATACTGTAATTAGCCTCCATGTGAACAGCTGACCTCACTCCACCTAGTGAGTATTAATCCATCCAGGTGCCACCACACCAGCAAAGCTACGGAGTGACACTCTATGATTACAGGCATCGCATTCTGTCCATTCAAGGGTCAATGGTTTGATTCAATTTTTAAAATTGGAAAAAAAAAAAGAAAAAAGCAGGAGAAAACGGTTATCAGTACCTCATCGGGGCTGGGAATGATATTCACGCTGACCACTTGCTCGGACAGGACGGACTCTGAATGGATACGGCTGAGGCGGGTTCGAAGCTCCGCATTTTGGGTCAGTGCCTATCGAGCAGTCACCACAGATTACCAAACCAGCTTTTTTTCTTTAGTTACACTCAAGTTTGCCTGGCTAAAAAACATCTCCAACAGCGTTTACATTACAGATGTTTAAATAACAAGCACGGTGACATAAATCAAAGCAGATTACAGCTTTAATTGTGGCTTATACACATCCGGACGGGTTGACGATGCATCACGGACACAGAATGCAGGCTAGTACTTAACGTCTTAGTGTGAATATACACACACACCCACACAAATGCAAACCCTGTATTATTACTTGCTTTCTCATTTCAAATATATTTTCCCCATCCTGCACCGATTCATATTGCCTTAGTTTTGTACAGCAACAGCATTCAATACTCTAAATGTTAGTACTGTCGTCTGTCCATCTCATACTATTTACCAGATACTCTTTACTTGATTATGAGGAATAAATAAATAAATAAATAAGGATAATGGGCTGTCGGCAATGTAATTTCGCATCTAATGACAGTAAAAACATTTTCTGAAATGGAGCACATGACAGCAGACAAGAAAACGCCATTTTGGGGAGAGAGGGGAAAAAGTAAATGTGTTAGTAAATATTTCGTGAGTGACTGTCAGGTTCGTGTGGAAAAGTTTCCCCGACACTGATACTGCAAGCGTTAAGGGCCATCTGAAAAACAAGCGGTATTAATTATTCACGAATAACGAGTCTTGTGACACGATGCATGGTGATTGCGGTGGTCCGCTGGGGGGATGCGTTTCAATTTTATCGCCGGGCACATAAAGGCTTCCTGGCAGGAATGAATTAATGAACTGCACTCCACGTCAAATCACATGAGGGAGTCTGCCTTTTCATTATCCCCCGCTTCCTGAAACGGGAAACCTCGGCCGGCTCCTTCGCGGACGTACGTCTCTTTATTCGCAAAGCTGGCGTGACGTGTTGCCCATTATTGTGGTCCCTGTTCCGGTTGTTTGATTAATTGCCGCTGACCTCATAAGCTCTTAAGAGTGCTGTGGCCAAAGGGCGTCGCATAGTAAAATGACGTTTTCTAAGCAAACACAGTCAAATGAACACCTGAAACTCAAAAGTCTACAAAAGCAAAACCTACCAGGTATCACAATGGCTGGTATTCATTCACACCAGGGTTGGGTATCTTATCCTTAAAGGGCCGGTGTGTCTGCAGGTTTTTGGGGTAACCTTTAGGTCAGCTGTTCAAACCCAGGTGTGAGGACTTTTCAGCCAATCAGTCCTATAATTAGTAATCAAATTACGGCGTTGCAGTGAAATCCCACATACACAGCAGCCCTTTCTGGATTAGATTGGCCAACCCTGATTTACACAGTGGAAGCTCTAGGACTATAAAATATATTTAATCAATTTTAAGTGGATATTTGTGAGAGGGCTTGCCATACCGTTTACTGAGACAGACGTATGGGCAAAAAACAATATTTATTGTTGTGATTAACATGCAGAAGATAAACTCAAAGAACAAAAATGCTTATTGGGAGCCCAACATATATGAACACACAAATTGTATCACTCTATGGTTAGTGGTTGGTCTTTAAAATATATTTCTTTGTAAATTTATATATAAATAGGTGAAATACCACTACATTACAATACAAAACTACAGTATCTGATAATGGAGCTCGACATTTGAAATACAAAAAGTAGAAGGAATTGTAAAATTGACGCTGTGTAAATTTGTTAATTCATAATCTTCATCTCACTCAACTAGATGAACATCACGGGGATTTTAAGGCTTAGAAGTGCAAAACCAAATCATAATCATAGAATCATCTCCATGAATGATTTTACTTGTCAATGACCCTCCACAAAGAAGGCTGGACAAATAACATGATAATGTACAGATTCTGATTTATTTACTTACTTAAGCTGTGAGTAAGAACCATTACTCTTATCTTCATTTATGTTGGCATGCAATATTTCATTCTTTACAGTAAATTTTGTCGATAAAATATTTCACCTTCAACAACCCCAGTGACATAGCTATTGCTGTCAAGGGTGGGCGGTTTATGCTTTGGTATAAAAATTGTCTCCGTTTTTTAATTTGGGCTTGCTTTAAAAATCAAATCCAAACAGAAGAATCTTTGCTTATGACCGACCGATTTACAGCTGAATTTTTCATACATAAATAGGTTAACCTGCAAGTTATTGAGGTCACTCCATTAAAAGTTCTTTCTTGTTTTTCTGTGTGTGAAATTTTTGTGGTTTTTATGATTGAACCTTACTCAATCTACCTTAACAGCTCACGCAGAATTAATCTAGTGGTGATTAAGTTGCGTTAGAGTACGTATTTACTGTTTTTATCCATTTGAATCAGCATGTAATCTGTGATATTCAAACACTGCGTGTTTCACACTCATATGAAAAACATTCCTACTGTGGGTTACAAGCCTGTCCAACCCATTAGCTTCGTTATAACTGCTTTTGGGGTGTTAATCTATGCTTTACGATGTGTCTCACAGTGCTTTTGGTTTCATTGGCAGCTTTGATTGGCTCATGAAAAGCTTCTAGGCATCTCGCATGACAGACCATGACGTTCATATTTATATATTTTCTGGTTTGCGATACACAAAAAATATCAGAGAGGAAACAGTTACATTGCCATATTTGCTGTAATATCTCGGATGCGGAAAATTCACGAAAGAGGGAAGGAGGCAATCGAGGGGAGCCATGCGAGGCAGACCACCGAAGTGCGGCAATGCAGCCCACCTGGGAGAGGGACCTCCTGAGGGTCAGGATCTGGGCGGTCTGTCCCAGCTTCTCCTGATCAGAAAAGACCTGCTTGATTTTCTCCTTCTCTATAGCAACAGTGTTGAATGCTGATTTCAGGAGAGAGTGAACTGGAAAGGAGGGGGGGGGGCAAATGACAAAAGAAACAATGTAAACAAAAGGAAATAAGCTACAAGACGACATAATAAGAGAAAAATCTATGTAGTTTCTAAAAATACAAGGATGCGGTGTTATGTTCTCAGTCAAGGAGAGAAGTCATCCAGTAACTATGGCATTAGCGTCAGGCGCCACGTAAATAACTGGGCTCACACTCCAGCCCAACCTTCCAAAGTAACGAGGGGCTGAGGTGATATATGCATAAACTGCCGTTTTCTTGACATGAATTAAGCCAATTTAAGTAAACAAGCTTCCAGTTTATTCAACCATATTGTACACAGGCACAATGAATTATGGGATATCACTGAGTTCTTTAAGTAATTGTCTGCCATGTTGCCACTATACCCCCACCCCCCACCCCCCACCTTCCCCACCTTCCCCACCTTTCTGAGCAATAATGCAGAAGTCCTCCTGCAGCTTGATGTAGTCGGGGGGGCACTCGATGGCATCTGCCAGCCTCGGCACCGTGGCCTGAAAATCCACAAGGTCTGCACACAGGTTTGGGTTGGAGGAATGCAACCTGGCATTCAGGGGAACCTGGAGTGAGATGGGGAGGGTGTTTTGATTCAGGAAACTGCGCCAGTAACCCTGTACGTGTAGCATGGAATGACAAGGAGGGGCAGCAGCGAGGCGGACAGAAAGGAGCCGCGTGATTGGCTTTAGACTGACCCCCAAAGCCCACCACCGCAAAGGCATCAAGATGACAACACTGCAAGGCCTGTGAGGAAAAAGCAGGCTGTTTACTCCCAGAGGAAGACCCTGAAGGTCCAGAAAACCCCCTGGTTATATCCCAACTCTACATAAGACCCACATTCCATACCTCCGACATGGGGACACTGACGTTCCCTGTGTGAGAAAAATCTGGGGTCTAGATCAAGTGTAGAATATTGTATGGATGAGTTTTTTAAAGCTACATTTTCATTAAAATAAAAGCAGCATTTTAATATGAAAAGCCAATTATAGTAATTATAGTATTATGGTAATTGTATAGTAAATTCTATACTATCATAGAATTTACTATAATGAATTATTACAAAGAATCCCGCTCTTCACTTTAATGTTTTATCAGCGCAGAAAGTGAAGTGCTTCGACTCCCAGATTCTACAGAAGCGTGACAGATAAAACCCAGAAATGAGAACAGAGGGGACTTGGACGGGGGAAGGGGGCTCTTACTTTGACACGTCTCGAGTGCTGGAAAGAACGAAATACCTGTGAAAGACGGTGAGAGTCAGACACGCGAGCACAGTCCAGAGGAAGGGACGCGGGTGGAGCACACAGACAGGCACACGGATGGGCACCTATGTGCTTTTTTAGAGGGAAAAGCTGTATTCATACCAAACGTGTGCTTTTCACGTGTTTTGAGTCACATTGACCTTGCAGTGAGACTAATGCACTGTGTCAGATGGGGAGGCCAGGCATGGACAGAATCATTACCCAACAATCAGGAGACGTCTGCCAGCTGTGTAGATTACGTCTATATTGCGTTGGTCGGTCCAGGACCATATCCGAATGTCTGCACTACATAGAAATAAAATTCAGTATTTGGACATCTGACTATGACTCCTCTTGGATGTAGATATGAAGTTCAGTATCTGAACATGTGGCTAGGAGATTTTTTGGACGGGTGACCTCCAAATCATCAATGTCAATTCTGATACTCAGAATCAAGCATAAACTAAATTCTCAGATCCCTTTATTCTCACTGGACAGTTAGCAGTGGCTTTCTATCGAAACCTAGAGGAAGACCATTAAGTTTTAGCTCAGAGAGTACTGAAGCATTGATAGAAAAAGGCATTTAATCTGTCCTCTAAATCGGTGATGATATGATAGTGTCATGTAAATTGTCATGGTTAAATTAGCATTACAAGCAGAAAACGTTTTAATGTGCTAAGTAATTAGTATATCACGGCGCTGTGATGGTAGCTTCATACACTGACCACCTGGGCGTTCTGACAAGAGGACTCTCTCTCACACTGCCTGACCCGCATTACCCAGAAGGCCGTAGGAAAGCGACGGGGTTTACACACAGCGAGGCTGGGTACAGAAGCGGCACACGGTCACCGGAGAGACGGCAGGGGGGAGAGGTACCTGGAGCTGCATTTTTGCATCTTTGCTGACACTTTTTGTTCTCCATCTTCTGCTTGCCCGCTTGTCTTTCTTTGACATATCTACACAATTAGCCTATGGCGCACATGAACAGAAAGACACGAGAGGTTGGCAATGAGGCAGCACGTAGGCACCCATCCCCACGCCTATGCATCCGGCACATTCTACGGCACGCACTGCACCAGGAGAGGCTCTGGTTCTGATGGAATGACCCCAGAACCAGCCTGTTGTTAGCAATGACAGACTATGGGATGAGTTAAAAATCTGCGTCAAACCTATGAGTTAAACTGAGGATGATAAAAAACATGACTGGTAATCACTCGCTTTTAGCTAAACACAGGAAAACGAACCTGTGAAGTCAAAGAGAATGCTTTAAAACGGGGGTCACCAGCCTTTTTGAAACTGAGAGCTACTTCAGCGGTACCATATGAAGGGCTACCGGTTTGAAACACCCTCCTATACTTATCTAAACTTCATGTATAATAAACATGCTTTAAATGCTTTTTTTTTTTTTTTTAGATATTGTCATTTTCAAATCTATATCAATGCAAATTTAATTAAAGAAGAATAGCAACAGGATAAAATTAAAATTTAGACGCTGCTCACTGGTGAATTGTGCTATTTTTAGAACAGCGACTCACGTGGTCCCTGGGGGCATCCTGGTGCCCGCGGGCACCATGTTGGTGACCCCTGCTTTAAAAGGTTTCTGTGTGCATTTTTTATGCCGCTCAGCTTCTCGTGACCTAAGCTGTGAGCTAACAAGGGTCCGAGCAGCGGGTGCCCAGTCTGCAAGGGCGAGCGTAAGGGCTCCCTCACTGTTGTACGGTGGCACACATTACCTGGATGTCGCTGAAGCTGGGGGCAGACTGGGTCCTCTGCAGGATCTCCAGACTCTGCAGAAGCCTGCTGAGCTCGATCAGGTTGGACTGGCAGTGAGCGAGCTCTGGAAGTAAACGCAGGACATGGGACACATCACTGAAGGGAAGGGACTGTTCCAACTGGTCAAAGTCACTCAAGGGAACCAGTGGCAGGGAAGAAGGTTCCGTTGAGCTCTTTCTCTGGTTCCTGGGTGTGTAGACACAGCTGAGGCCTACCTTTCCCGCACCGCAGGGGCCCGGAGGCCTGCTGACAGCCACACGCTGGCCATGACTCACGCTGCACTCACCCTCAGCACATTTGTCCATCTCCTCCCACTCCAGCAGCCAGGCTGCCACCTTGCTCTGGCCGTTGCTGTATGAGGCTGGCAGGCTGCCGCTGCTGCTGCTGGGCGCCGGGGGCTGCCAGGGCAGGCTGGTAGGCTTGGCCTGCGGAAAGCAAGTTGGAAGAAAACCCGCTCAGATCAGCCCCGAAGCTTTGAGTCCATGCGTTCAAATGCCGGGCTTTGAATGGAACCACTGAAGTGCTGCTCTGTCAGAGAAGCGGTATCTGGAAAAGAGGCCTGGGTGATCTGTCCATAGCCCTAGAACATTGGCCTCACCCGTCAAGACTAATCAAGGTTGTCAGCTCTCTTGCATCTAGTGTGACACTCAGGCTTTCACACCCTAACCCTTACGCAGAAAATCTTATGGCAAATCTGGCCGTAAGATTCCATTATAAACCTAAAATCAGCTACATCAAAAGCGCTGGGGTCGTTTGCAAATCCTACAGACTATTCACAAGGTAATAAAACTGTTACAAACATGTAAATGTGTCTGCAGATTTATCTTAAATTGAAAATCTCGCGCCAGCCAGCTGACAAACGTTGGAGACACTGGGCTAATGTATCGTCTTTGTCCGATGAAAAACGCAAACCTCCAAAAATCCATTATTTCAGGAGGGTGAAAACACATTTTCTCAGAAAATACTTTACAAAACAACATAATGAGACACCCTTAGCAGTACCAAAGAAACCTGTCTTTACACAGACATTAGTGCATTTTAAATGACATTTTAAATGGACTTACGGAGATTGTTGTCAGAGAGCCATACTGTATATGTCAGTGTCAACAAGATGCTGCCAAACTAATTTGCTTTATATTCGCAATTATCAGCAATGTTAGTTAGATAGCTATTTACCAATCTGAGTTGTTATAGTTAGTGATATAAAGTAATCCCAAAACTATTAACTAGTACCAACATAAATGTTAGTTAAATAGATGACTTCATAATATTACCTTTTTATTTGTCAATTCGATGTCAAAAATTACACTGAAGAGAATGACGTATTCCGTCTAATTCAGGGGTGTCAAACTCATTTTAGGGTGAGGGCCGGATGAGAAGAAATGTGACCATTTTTTTAATCATAGCGCATCAAATTACAACAAATACACTATATTCTGTAAAACTGCATTTAACCTGAAACATCCGCCCTTCCAGATCAATTT
>JAODKE010000037.1:9702466-9731964 GCA_026779605.1 Mormyrus hasselquistii
ACCAAAAAAAAAAAAAAAAAAAAAAAAAAAAAAAAACTATATCCAGCTCACTATTCTCGGGCCAGGAAGTTATTTATCCTTGTCCCCTGCCCCCCCTCCAGGCTGATCCATTGAGTGTAAATGTGCCCCCCCCCCCCCTCAGAGGCCAATACTGCAGTCCCAGGTCCCTCCTCCTACCTGCAATAAGGTAGGAGCCATATCACACAGGCAGAGGACAAATGCTCCCCTGAGGGAAATTACGGGTTACAACCCCACCCCCCCACCCCCCCCAGCTCAAAAGGAATTGCCCGGTGTCAGCAGGTTATGTCTGCTAGAAGCTTTTCTTCGCGGGGTGAGAGGAACAGAGTCAGAGATGAAGCTCGGAGCAGTGCAGCCCAAATGAGAGGAGTTTCCTGTAAACTACGACTGAAGCACGGGCTGCGAATACGGTGACAAAATCATCCGGAAATGAAAAACAAGAAGCGTCAAACGTCAAGGGGATAAAGAATTAGTGGGTATGGGGCAGTGTGTGCAGGGCAGTGTGTACGGAGCAGTGTGTGCGAGGCAGTGTGTGCGGGGCAGTGTGTGCGGGGCAGTGTGTGCTGTGCAGTGTGTGTGGGGCAGTGTGTGCGGGGCAGTGTGTGCTGTGCAGTGTGTGTGGGGCAGTGTGTGCTGTGCAGTGTGTACGGAGCAGTGTGTGCGAGGCAGTGTGTACGGAGCAGTGTGTGCGAGGCAGTGTGTGCGGGGCAGTGTGTGCTGTGCAGTGTGTGTGGGGCAGTGTGTGCTGTGCAGTGTGCACGGAGCAGTGTGTGCTGTGCAGTGTGTGCGGGGCAGTGTGTGCTGTGCAGTGTGTGTGGGGCAGTGTGTGCTGTGCAGTGTGCACGGAGCAGTGTGTGCTGTGCAGTGTGTGCGGGGCAGTGTGTGCTGTGCAGTGTGTGTGGGGCAGTGTGTGCTGTGCAGTGTGTGTGGGGCAGTGTGTGTGGCGTACTGTATGAGGAGCAGCGTGTGGGATGCACTGTGTGAGGAGCAGTGTATGCTGGGCAGTGTGTGCTACGCAGTGTGTGCTACGCAGGGTGTGCTGTGCAGTGTATGTGGCACAACAGAGCATCCAGGCTGCTGCTGGACAATATAAACACAATCGATCTGGGATGGGGAAAAGCTCAGACACGGACGGCTCAGTGTCTGCATGTAACACCCCCTCATCTCCCTGGGGGAGTGTATGTGTGTGCGTGTGCAAGTCAGCAGCAGTGCGGTGTGAGATGGGAGGGTCCAGAGAGGCTTCAGGTGGTGCCTGAACTACTCCCCCAAAATGCGGGTGGCAGTCACCTGACCCGCAGCTTTATGTGATCGGATGAAGTTGTCCGTGCACCCAAGCGACTTCTCCCTCTCCATCTGGGGCTCTGTCTTAAGACAAGCTCATTTCAGAGGCTCAGCACAACTCTGTCATAATCATGTCTTTAATTGGTCCATGGCCTCCCCGCAGCGACCAATCAGACAAAGCCCCTCAGAGCTGCTGCAGGAGCTGTGACCACCTGGCTCAAACTACTCTGCATACCCCGAGGTGACCATTATCGACACGGCACATAACACACGTGACAAAGGGGGTCCTTGCACATTGATCGCCCACCCCAATGCCACGCAGAGTGATTTCCTGGAGTCCCTACCCCGACTGAGTGCCAGGGGCGATTTCATGAGTGTGGGTGGTATTTTTACGTCGTACGGGTGCACCCAGAAACTCCCCAACAGCGTCCCAGTCATTGCAAGCATCAGTCATCACTGGCCGGAGGAGATCCAATCAGCTGCAGTGTTTACAAGCGGCAGTCTCAGTATCCCCCCCTCTCCCAGCTGAGGACAGCCCTGCATCGGAGAAGAGCCCCCAGCTCGTAAACCGTCTGTGTGTGAAAGCGGGTGGGGGTGGCGGGTTTCCCTGCATCCACGCTGATAGGAATGCTGGGAATTCACACCTACACATCACAGATAAACAGAGGCTGAGCACAAACTGTACAGCGTTCACTGTGCTGGGATTCCTCTTAAAGTAATGCTACAGCAGCAGCCTGAATTATCTGAAACACAATATCCGCATCTATATACGGCCTTTGCGACCGCACAGCTGAGCTCGTAAACCAATAGGACACAGAGTACAATTAGGATCGACTTAATCCGAAGGTGTAATCATCTCCGAGGCAGACGAGTTCATCGAAACAAACATTGACAGACATACAGCCTCAAAATCCAGCCCGGCAGTGGAAATAAGTTCCGCTTCAAAATAAGGGTCGATTTGAACTAACTGTGTTTACAGTAAACAGCATGCAGCCCAAGCTATTAAAAACAGAGTAATAATCACCCCATCAGGGGCATGTGAATCTGACGTCTCTGACATAACAAAGAACTCCCCTATTTTTTTTTTTTTTTTTTTTTACAACTTTCCATAACTTAACCACTTTTATAACACTGTTACTCTGTCTACAGTAAATGAGATATTGTACAGCAGCTCTTTCAGAAATGAATATTAAACTGAGGTGATTTCAATAAAGGTCTCAGAAAGACAAAAATGTTAAAAACGATTGCAGCGTCTTATAAGCTGAACACTTTAACCCAGGCGGGGTTAAAGCGCAGTTCAGTGTTTATATGAATTTGGTGGGAGGAGTAAACCTAGTTCCTGGCTTTATTCAAAGGAATATCGCCTTCAGGAAATCAGAGGGAAATGTTTATCGTTCCTCTGTCACAGCCCCCCACCCCACCCCACCCCCCAGCATTGTCAGGAATGCATGAAAAACTCAGCAGATGTAGTCTGTAAACAGCAGAAACTCAGGTAACTGGAGCTGGCAGGGGACGGGGGGGGGCTCATGCTCGCCGGCCCCATGATGACGTTAAGAGCGGCTGCTCCCGTTGGCAGGATGTGCCAGGCTCTTCTCTGGAAGCCATCGCCCGGGGTTACCGGCACTGCGCCGCCCACACGTCCGACTCCCCATTCACACCGCCATTAATTATTCACATGGCACCCACGGGGAAGCTTGACGTCCCAACTGCCATGCGCAACATTCAGGTCTTCGCAGGAGCTCCGTTCTCATGGGAGCCCTTGTTTGCTGGGTGTGCTGTGCGAGAGGACACCATTTACAAGCATAAACATGGGGCTGAACTTGCTAAAGATGCTAATGATGCTAAACATGCTGAAGATGCTGCAGCCCCTAAACATGCTAAGGATGCTAAAGATGCTGCAGCCCCTAAACATGCTGAAGATGCTGCAGCCCATAAACATACAGAAGATGCTGCGGCCCCTAAACACGCTGAAGATGCTGCAGCCCCTAAACATGCTAAGGATGCTAAAGATGCTGCAGCCCCTAAACATGCTGAAGATACTGCAGCCCATAAACATACAGAAGATGCTGCAGCCCCTAAACATGCTAAATCCCCTAAATATCCTGAAGTCGCTAAAAATTTTAATGATGCTAAAAATGCTAAAGACACTAAAAATGCTAATGACACTAATACTTCATACTTGGAATGAAAACAAAATGGTCTCTGGCAGTGTCTCATGGGAAACAGCCCTAGGACAGACATTAATGGTCTTTCAGTGAGAACAAAGTGAAAACTGCAACCGTCAGGCTGAAAATTGTAACCTCTGAACAGAAACCGTCTTGTTTTCGCGTTAACCTTGCTCTTGCCTGACAGCTCTGCTCAAACACTCCCTGACACGTTGCATCTCCTCCTTATCCGTGCTCTGTGCAGAGATCAGCTATTTTGAGCCTCCCTGACCCATTTTGGTCCGTCTGCGGGGTGTCCCAGAAGCCCGTCTCCAAGCACCCCCCCTTGCAGTGCTCACCTGCCGGCTGTCACGCTGCGAGGAGGATGAGGATGAAGCGCTCTTGTGTGTAGGCGTGGAGGTCTTGGGCATGGAGGTCCTCTCCTCGGCGCTCATGGCGCGGGTCTGGGGACTCCGGTTGTGGTGATGGGACATGGCCTCCAGGTGGCGTTGTATGTGATCCGCGGCTCTGCGGCAAAGAGGAAGTGACATCATCAGCTCGTCCCGACCAATATTGTTGCCAATTGGCTGGTGTCGGTGCCACTTTTGTCTAAATCATGCATCTTCTGAGAAATGCCATGGACAGCAGCCACACCCAGATGAAACCCAGTTGTTTGCTAACTGTTTCGCAGGACAAGTCAGTTTGGAGCTCATCCAAAACTTCCTACTTAAACAAATCCCTGCCAGTACCCATTCATTTAAAAAGTATTTTTAGAAAGCCTGGACTTGAAAGCCCTTTCTGTCTTTATTAAACTATGCTCTTCCTCCTCAGCCTCTGATTAGTGTTTGTTCTTGGAGGACATGCCCCGTCCTAGTGGACCCCTGTAATTCTCCTGGGAGGAGAGGGAAGCCCATCTCCCCCCAGCCCTTTTCCCTCTTGTCTAAACTCCATGGCAGTTAGCCCAGTTATCAACCAATAGCACAGCTCCCCTTTGGACACGAAAGCATACCATAGGTTCATCTTCCCTTCTAGATTTAGAGATGAAAAAGAATGACCACCAACTCTCACATAACCACCAAAGGAGTGCTGACTGTGACCTACAGCTCATAATCAATCTGCACAATCCAAAAGTTTGCCAGTTTATATTAATTGAAAAATACAACTCCCTTGATAGCCTAAGATTCATTGGCACGGTTTCTCCAGAACTCATCACTTCTTGTTAGAGGGACAGATGTTATGGTCTTTCTGGGACCTCCATCCTGCAAGGCAGGCCCAATCTCCGACACCACCCCCGGTAACTGGTAGCTGAAGCTGATCCTGACTGGCCTTCGGCGTGAATCAGAGGTGTTTCCAGTACAGAGATGCCATCTTTGCAGCTACTGCTCTTCAGCGAGTGTCAGCCGAGATACAGGGTCACTGCGGCACCTGCTGACTTGGATGCTTTCCGGTTTAATCTACCGTAGGAGGTCTGCGGAATGGAAGGCTACGCTGAGATAAACAGGAATGGGGGAGGGTGGCAGGGTGAGATGCCATTTTGCTGGTTTTCAACATGAACCATGTGGCAAAGAAAGAAAGGAACCCTAATCAAAACACGACCGAAACCTAGAGTCTATGACCCTCTGTAGAAGGCCAAAACATAACAATCGCAGTTTCCTTTGCTGTCTGCAGACTCTCATGCTGTATCCTGCCCACTTATGTAGCTCGTCCAGCCCGATGTTTGAGGGGGAGGAGCCCAGCTGGCTCTTTTATATCAGGTCGCATCTGATTGGCTGAGCCCTCCCATCTCCACCCCCGCTGTGGTACTGTGACACTTTACAAAAAGTCCCAATTTGATGCATGTACTATTCAGACTTCTGCCATACATCACGTGTAACTACACAGGGGCTAAATTTGATACATGCAAATTATCTTTCATCAACCAAGTTGTTCAGTTCATTGACAGTTTACCAAAATAAAGATAAATTCATCTATTTTCCCTGTAAATTTGAATGTGAGTTTATTAAAAATCTGCAGGCACCATGTCTTCTCAGCAGGACCCACGCGGGCCTGATTTTCACAGCGTGTAAGCGGTGCTCACCACACGCCTGAGGCCACGCTCGTACCACAGCACGCCGTCATTTATTATTTACTCATGGCCACACAAGCATGACAGGCACCACCCCCTCCCCTGTCCTTAATGGCCGTACTGGGACAAATCCAACATCTCTGGCCTGGATGAACGTTCCCACCTCTGGCGGCAGAGGACTGAGCGTCCCCACTTTGCTACAGTGATTGAGTGGCGGCCTCTCGCCGAGCCCGGACAGAGCTCGAGCAGGATTTCTGCTGGGTCCTGGTAACCCCCAAGCAGAAAGCAGAAACATAACCTCATACCAAGCCTACAGCACGCTGAAAATATGGCTGCAACTCCGTGAAACTTGTCTGTGGTTTTCGTGGTTAATAACCAATACTGTTGTTTCCCCCCACGCAAAATATCTCGCATTCATCAAAAGTCACGACTAATAAAGATGATGTTCTGTCTGAAACTTGTAGCAACCGTTTCTAGGGTAACGTGTGTTTATCTGGTGGAACCAAATAAAATAGAATTGGAATAGAATTTAGAATTCATAATTGACCCCCCCCCCCCCCCCCTCAAATTTTACTGGTTGGAGGTTCAACCCAATCAGCTAAATTTATCATTGGATGCAGTGGACCTTGGCTTTTTGTTGCTGATGGAACTTGGCCCTTGGAGATAAATAATTGGGGACTCCTGGACTATACCCAAAACCCAGGGCTAACCACCCCCATATTTGGGTACTGAGCTCAAGTATTTTCGTGCTTCAGGCACCAGGGTTTGGCTCCTTCGCCCACAGTGCCCCGCACTGACCGTGGAAAACGCTGCCAACTTTCAGTGAGTGGCATCATGTTTTCCCCAGAGGGATCCTTACTGTGACAGAAAATTCTGCCAGTGTCCGGTTCGTTCTCTGCAGTTCCGTTTCCAAGCCTGTAACCCTAACTGCTCAGAAGACCTCATGGAGAGATTAAAAGTGGCGACAACGTCCAGGAACTGCGGACGGCGAGGTACCGCTGCATCAACATGACAACCTGCCCGGCAGTTACACACATCCACATGTGTTCTTCCAGGAAACAGGAAACAGCAAAATACGATGATAACACCCGTTCTGTCCTCTCGCTTAACAGTGTTACACAGCGCTTTACTTGTCAATGGAGAGATACAAATCCAAACTATCATTATTAACATGATACAACCACAGCTGGTCTAACAAAACATCATCAGACTGGACTGGATTGTGCATAGCTCTCTCTCATTGAGAGCCATAAAATTTAATGACCAAACACTTCTTCAACTATATCGCACTAGAACTTGCATGCCCTCTGGGCCGTATCCTCTGGACGTGTCCTCTGGACCGTGCCCTCGGGACCGGACCGTGCCCTCGGGACCGTGCTCTGCCAATGCCCCGTGCCTCGTGCTGGTCATGCCTTGCTCTCCCGGGATGAGCAGTAGAGAAAATGGATTGATGGATCTAGTCCTGGATCTTTAATCCAAAATTTAATCACGCCAACACAGACACCAAAATCCCTATAACAGTGGAATTCATCCAAATTGGATTAATTCAATTCTTTTAATTATTGCGAATTAATGAATTACTAATTACATTTCAGCATACTGAACTGCGTCCAGCTCCATTCCCGAATCCCAGTGCACAGGCCTGCCGATCCCGATGGTTAATCCCCCTGGTTTCACGCCGCCATGACGGCCACCGTTCGGAGGGCACATGGGCCCGTTTGTGCCAGTCGTTTAAGGCGAATTTGTCGTTTTGAAGCCAGGCCGAGAAATGGGCCTAGGATAGGGGCAAATACAGAGGACGACCTCACCACTCAGTACCCAGCTGGCACGCATGGGTAAACCATCCACGCCGCCACAGAAACTTCTAGTGAGAAAGGCGGCCTCCGCAGAGCACTCCTGCGTTTACATTTCATGTGTTAAGTTCTCGGAATAAAGCCATGCCTGACTAGTTGCACTTTCTTTGCATGTTGCTCATTGAATCCCCTGAGATCAGCAGATTTACCGCCACACGTTCTTGCTTCCCCGACGTGCCCGGAAAGCCGCAGAAGTGACCGATCTCCTTTTTTTGAAGGATTTATGGTCGCCTCCGTTGTTATGGGGTAACTAGGTCACATCGCAATATGTGTTTTTGTGCTTTTGTCATCTCCGCTCCGATTGCAGAGATGTATTTTCACGAAGGTAGTGGCCTGACTTATTTAGCCTTATGGCTGCAGGGAAGAATTCAAGTATTGCTGTTTACCTGTCTTTCCATCAATCCATGGGCGTGGGGCTGGGGGGGCAGTCCCGGACAGCACAGTGCACCAGACTGGGGTACACCCTGAATGGGAGGCCAGTCCATAGCATGATACACACACGCAACACACACACACTCAGGTTTGCAATTATATCTTTGTGAGGACCGTCCATTCATTTCTATGGGCAAAACCCCATTCCCAGCATGATGACCTTAACCCCTACCCAGCCCTAACCCTAACCCTAACTTGAAAAGCGGTCCCCACATCTGGACCCCCATCTAATATAAATCTAATACACACACACACACACACACTGGGAACTGAGTGATGAGATCATCATCTGACTCTGAATCGGGGTGTGATAGTCGCTTCATCTGATTCTGAATCAGGGTGTGATAGTCCCTTCTGCGTTTCTCAGGTCACCTTCCCAGGAGAAAGTGACACCAGGGTCAATGTCAAACACTCAAACGAGGGCAAATGTCATGCAGTCAACAACCCTAAATCCCGAACACGAATAATCTTTCAGAGCATCACATTTTACCATACAGTGTTAAGTACATTGACCCCGCACTGTTAGACGCACAGTCACGTGTCGACAGCTGGCATGTGGAGGGTCTGCGGGCAGCTGATCTGTAATGACGATGTCTGATCTGCTTTGAGTAAGAGGGCAGTATCTTCTGAGACTGCCAGCTTTTGACCCCAGTAATGGGGTTTCCTCGGCTTGCTTTAGCTCACGGCAACCATAAAGGGAAAATCACCCCCCCTCTCCCCCCCCCCCAAGGGCACCAAGCGGTGACATCATCCCACAAAGCCCTGATGTCAGCAGGCTAATTGAACGGCGGGTCCAGCTGGACCCCCGGTTCGGGTGTAGGGGTGTCGGCAGACACACTAGGGAGCACGGCGGCCTCACTGCAGTCTGTACGGCGTCTACCAGAGCTATTCCCGTGAACTCCACTCATAGACGTTGGGAGCTGCAGTCCAATTAACCAATTATCCAATTAAATGACCTCATGACAAAGTCCTCTTGATAGGGGAGCATTACATAGCGAGGGCGAAAAAATACAAAGCCTGACCAAAGTGTAGCTGCTTCCCGGTGTTCTGTGATGGCCTTCACTCCCTTAATTATTGTGCACTTGTTACAGGTCACAGGTGACTGGTCAGCCTAGCGGCATTATATCAAAGCTAGCTGCCGTCCTGCCCTGTACATCGCTTTCGACAAAAGCGTCCGCTGAATAAATAGCCGTGGATGCAAATGAAGGTCCTTTACTGTGCCGCAGTCTGGCAGCAGATCAGAGGTTTTCAGCATCACTACTCTTCAGAAAACACATCCGAATTAAAAAAAAAAATTCAAAGCTTAGCAAGTTTGCAGTTAGCTCAGCATCAGACCCCAAGCTGGATATTGCGAGCGACCTGGAGACGCCAGTGTCGCATTTGATTTCGATTTACCCTCAGGTTTACCTTTCGAGACTGACTGACACGTGCTGGATTGGCAGCTAGTCGTTAGCTTCTCTCCTCAACCCTACCCAACCTAACCTAACCCACCCCAAACCCAACTACCTCCTCTGCCAATGATTCGGACCTTCAAATGCTTTTACATTGGGCAGGGTGCAGTGTCACAGCCCAAGGAGAAGGAAGTATGGAGGGTTAGTGGCGAGAAACAGGAAACAGCAACAGTTGTTATGGTTAATGCGGCACTAAACCTTAACAGGATGCTCACACCCCGAGATAAACGGCCACTTCTCTGTAAACAAAGAGTACTTCCCTTACAGGATAACAGGTGCAAATACAGCAACATGATCTGTAAGAAGTTTTGATAGAAGTTCAGGGTTCTGATTTGAACTGATGTAGGTCCTTATGTTTAACACTGTTTACAGAAGTGCTCAAAGATTCATTAAGCGGCACTGGGACAAAACAGGTTTCAATTTCCTCATCGCCAACCCATTCACACATCAAAGAGCTCAACAGCTAATCTGTGTTTAACCGTCACTTCTGTGCTGGTCCAAACAGATCAGACTGCCGACCCAAGAGCCACAATACCTCCAGGATCCCTGCAGACATTCTGCCACCAAAAACATGCAGCAAATAGTCACGTCCGGGACAGCATTCTACACGAGTGCCAGGGCTTGTACACGAACGGCTTTCTTACGTCACATGCTGGAATTCCACAATCGTTTGCTACCTGACCCTTCAATATTCACACGCTCCGGAACATTCCGCATCCATTGCTGGCACAATGCATCGCTGTTAAACTCCAGAAGGAAATCACGTTTTAACCCCAAGCCTATTGCAATTACCAGCGAAACCAAAACCCACCCAAATCATTCGGGCAACATCTCAGCATGGAATATTCTTTCCTACAAAGACACTGCTCTCCTGTTTTAAACTGTATAGCCTTTCAGGTTCCCTTGAGAGACACTTTCTGCTTCTAGGTCACAGAAAACAATAGAGTGAATAAAAGTCTTCACAGCACACCGGCTTTCCAAGCCATTTTCCTGTATTCTCACTATTTTCATTCCCATTCCAAACCCACCTCCGTGTGAAACGACACCTCAGCAAATTCCGTCTGTCTTTGTGACAGAATGTGAGGTTTAGAGCCCAACCCATGTTATCTTTGATACTGATACAGGTTTTAGGGAGCAACAAATTCCCAACAGCCGGTATAATTTTGCGTAGTCAAAAATCAAAGACACTCATCATTCTAAAGAACACTTTACTGACTCGATTTCTCAGACTCAAACAAAAGAAATTGTTGTAATATGTTAGAAGTTAGAAGTAACGTGGACACATACAGTACAAGAGCGATGTTCTGTGTTCTATTTAACAAAACTATTGCACAAATGTAGAACTACGTCCTGAAATTTTTGAGAGTTATACTACAATACTTCCATTCCCAGTCAAACACCAATAACTCTGCTGGCCGAACTCACTAATAATCTCTGGCAAAGACCTGCATGTTATAATACAAAGAGATAACCTCAGCATTGTCTCCAGTGAGAGAGCAGCATCATATATGTTTAGAGAGGCATTATCCTTGTTTTATCAGTGAATTTTTCCACAGATGATTTTGCGGAACCGTAATATTGGCCAATTTTAGGGGTTAACCAGTATGTCGGTTGAGCCTTAGTGTGGTTGAGATGTCCTGCGTTCTCAAGGGTCACCAACTGTAAAAATATCACATGACACATCCTTTACTTGCATGTACTACAAGCTGACACAATACAGACCGTTAAATACCCACCCCCGCTCAGAGTGAGCAGAGTTTACATGCTCCTTTGTGTGGTCTGTGAGGGACTGGCAACCTGTCTTGAGTGTCTCCTGCCTTGTGTGCTACACTTCCTGGGATTGACTCAAAGCTCCCTCACTGTTCATGTGAAATGTTGAACAATAACATTGACAAATTATTGCCAAAATCCATAGTTGTTTTCTCAAATGTTTCGCTGAGCCCATCACACAAAAATAGCCCCAATGTCATACATTATACGGCAGCTTAAGCCTCCGGTTCTGTGTAAAGCACGGTGCCAAAATCAAGTTCCCCTTTACTTACAGCAGCGAACAGTGCATGACGCAACAGACCCGTGGTATGTTAAGACGGACATGCAGCAAAACTGACGGCCTCTTTTCGACGGAGACCCCGAGTAATTCAGCAAAACATGAAAGTGGAGACAGTCAAATTTAAGAACAGATTGTTTACGTCTTATTTCTGATTTTTGCTTCTAAAAAATCCAGTCTAGAATATTTTGGGTCAATCCAATGCATTTGCAAGAGGACGAGCTTTGGAAACTGGAAACAGCCCATGTCACCCTGCCGCTGAGGAATGGGAAACCACTAGAACACCAGCTGACCTCTCAATTCTGAAATAACCACCAGTTTGGTCACCTTGAAGTGGACAGCCGGGTGTAACTGCAGGTAAACCTGTCAATCAACTGTAAGGAAAGATGGGAAAAGCTTGGTCACAGTTCTTGCTCTAGAGTTCCTGGTATTACAGGTTTCACAGTTGTGACTTGTTTCATGGTTTTGCTCTGGACCAATCAGATTACATTTAGAACCAGGATTGGTCAGTCTAGCTTCTATGTTTGATCACTTGTTTCTCTTGCTAAAATGGGGCTAGATGAGAATCCCTTTCAACACATGACCTGCTATGTCTAGGGTGCTGCATCCTGCTATCTCACGATTCCTGCATTCAAACAACAGGCCATACCTCCGACCAACGCCTGACCTGCAATGAAGTTCTAATCAAACAGTATTCAACCCCTGACGAAAACAAATAGGACCCTTGAAAGGCATCTCTCAAGCACACATTCATGCTGAGGTCTCCGTACCAATACTACAGCCTGCAGCCTCAATGGTGAAAGAGTTCTCCATAGCAACGGCTAGGCATCAATGGGCACACTTCACACCTCTAACTGTGTTATGATGCACGCAGTTTGAGATGACTCAACATATCTACTGGGCAACTCTACTATCCTGAATACCCAGAATGCATTGCAGGAGGAAAAAAAAAACAATTTACTGGACTCCCATAGTCTGTGCTTGCATTTATCTTAACAAATACTGATTCCCTCTTTCACTTGACAAACAACCCTTGGGAAAAGAAAATGATAAAAATTTTGCATACAAGATAAACTACCCCTAGTATACAAAATGCCAGTTAATCTAATGGTTCAATTAATCTATTATGTCAACGGCTCTCAACTTTACAGGGGCTCAACACTCATAATTACAACCGTGTGATACTTAGCATCTATTGTTGTCAGAGCATAACCATTATGAGACAACACGTTAGAATTTTATCCGAATTGTGTCTCACTGCTTCTTAATGTCAAGATGGGCGCACTATAGTTAGACACTGCCAAAAACAATATGCTATTCATTCAGTTCACAGATTAATAGCTGCCGTTGTTATCTCGTTCTTTTCCAGTGAAACATTCAAGCCGCTGCACCTTGTGATCCTACTGACTGTTTTCGTTCCCGTAGGATATCTGCTGCACCTGAAGATAAAGTACAGATATATACTGTGCAATTACCAGAAGGGGTTGTGACTGATCTGCACAGTCACTATTTGACTTCGTGCTGCGGAGAGGCCGCGGCAGACGAGGGGGGACAGCAGCGGGGAGTCAGACTCGTCAAGCATCAGTCAGAGGAGTGACTTAGTCCCAGGGGCATCGCAGCTGACGGTTTCGTGTAGTGAGCTATGGATCAAGCTGCAGCGGGGTGACATCGCAGACTGACCCACTCTCATTATTTCACATGCAAAGTGACTTGAAACCTAATTCGCTGTTGCAAGCACAAGGCATCAATTTCCTAATTAGAGCGGCAATCAGGCAGCGGGTAAGGGCGTAGGTTGCAAGGGAGACGCCATATTTAAAGCAAACAAAATTGTCCTTGTCGATACTTTTTACAGCAGGTCTCTTTCTATGCTATATTTTAGTGAGTGTGATTTTTCTGCAAGTGACAGAATCTCCAACAACTTCACTAAACAGCAAACTTTAAAATCTTTGTCAGGACTCAACAAGCACAGCTGTTTCTTACTCTGGTCTTACTCTGTGTTGGAATAAACTTAGAAAGAATGAACATAACAAATTTTCAAATATTTTCTCAAGGGAGGAGTCAAGAAAACACAAAGCCATGCGCTAGACTGAGTCAACTCTACAGAAGTGAGCTGTTCTCAGAATAGCCACGCCATCCCTATACCCCATGCTGCCCCAAACCTCGGAGCAGCTTAAACAATATTCAAGTAGGGCACGGATTCTGTGAGGACACCAGCCTGCCACCCGTACTGTTCCGTTTATGCTATATGGCGGTGCGATGACGTGATAGAGGTTATAGTAGGAATTTGCGGCATGAACGAAGTTACGGTACGGCTTCTCGGTCAGCGTGCAGCTCGAACACGTCTCCCTAGAAGAACTCTGTTGCCACCCATCTTTTACCCTCCAACTGAAATGCAACTCAGCCACCACCAGCATTCATAAACACTCCCCGCATCACGCTACCTGCCGTCCCATTCATGCCGATCGTCTTTCTGTTGCATAATTAAGCGGTGCCCTAATGGCCAGACACTCGCGCTGCGATCACGTTACAGTGAAAGAACATAGGGTTTTGTTTCCACCTGAAATGTGAGGCTGTCTTTTTGTTTGAGTTACATGTTCAAAGCACACCACAGCATTATTAAGCCAGAGAAACAACCCTTTACTCTTTTAAGCCTTATAATGTACACAAGAATCATTTTCAGGGCCTTGACTGTGAACAATAACCATACTCTAGAATATACTTTTATGCAAACCACTAATGGGCCTACAAAGTTATGTCTACTTAGTAATTGCTATAGACTTCCACTTATATATGAGAAATTGATTCCGTTATTATTATTACTATTATTTTGTTGTTGTTGCTATCATTCATTAATCCCACCGAGCGTCTCCTTCGTCCGTCACATTAGATTACTAAATTCCTGAGTACTTCTGACATGTTTTTATAGCAACCCACAAAGCCTTTCAGCTCAACCGGAGCCAACGAGATGTGATTGGGGCAATTAAGGGCAGCATCCTCTTTAGCATCCTAACACCATTTATATTCTGTATTTTTATGCCATATCTTATATGTTTCAAACACATATATGATGCCAAAACGAAAGGGCAACACGATTGCGCTATTGAGGAGTCATATTTGGACGTATAGGAAGTATAACCAGTTACTGCTGATATGGGGGAAAAGTCATTTGCGGCATTTCTGTTGCCTTCCACAAAATACTTAAAAGTGCTGTAGAAAATGGATATAAAGCTACGTCCCGTACAATCAGCATTTCCCTGGACTTTTCTATATTCGATACGATATCGCCGTCACACGGGAGCCTCCACGAAATCGGCCGTGTCGTCACCCACCTTAGATGTTATGTCTGAATATGAGATACTGCAATGTCGTTTTCTGACCTTGATTTTTTAAAAACGGTAGATACTGGTGCTTGTAGAGCTGCGCGACGGTCGCCTTCCTAAGCGGGCATTCGAGGGCTGATCGGCGGCAGGAGAGCCACGTATGTAGACTAATGTGCACGCAACCCGGATGCACCAAGTGCATGTGCATAAACGGTCTAAGGAGAGGAATTACCATCAAAAAATTGTTAAATGTAGCCGGGAAACGAACTGTTTAAGGGGCCACCTTCATTTTCAGTACGAAGAGCACGATCACCTCATCAACGACGAATACAATATAACCATTAAGCAGTGCTCAACACTTAAACACGGTGACCGGTTTCGCCGGCTCATGTTTGTCACCGGCAAAATGACACCGCTTAGGGACACGAATGGGCACCCAGCAAATGTCCTCACTTAAGCCGCGGACTATGGTTAAACCGCAGTACAGATGGTTATCCATCTATAATAACTATGCCTCCATGCTCTAGAGAAGCCTTTGTTGTAGTTTTTTAGTCATTCGATAATCCTTATTCCACCCGATCACATGCCACTCTACCATTTTTTTAAGTTTCCCATTAACACGTATTTATTTGTCCCGCTAGACATCATGGACATCACGGACATGTCTCGGAATGCCTTTCACCTGCTCAAACAGTGGGATTCGCCATATAATACTCATATAATTACAATGCGTTGGCGTATAATCAATCACATGCAAAATAAATCCAGATGTGTCAATAACGCGTACGAGCCGGCAAAGGAGAAAGCGATCCCTCACGTTCTTTTTCCGTAGTAAGTTTGAGCACCGCTGTAATATCGCTTACCAGGATTTCACCGTATTGTGCATGTCTCGCCGCTCGCTTTGGTGCAGGAAACTGATGCTTGGACTTATCACTGATGCGATCCGTCACACGTCCTCGGCTGCACGGCTGTACTCGGTGGCAATCATCGTTGGTCTTTTTTTCCTCGCGTTTTATTTTTTAAGATGTCGCTCCTATGACATAAAATTTAAGGGTAAAAGGAGAGCCCCCGCTGCCCGTCCCTTGTATGCAGTTAAAGTGATGCTCCTACATGCTCCTCCCTGCAGCAAGAATGACATCGGGAGGAAGTAATGCCTGGCATGGAGCGTCTCCACGTAGTGGCGCGGACTGCAAGGTGGATAAGCGTGCGTCACCGAGTCATATGACTCCTTATTCTGTGTTTATTAGTTAGAAATAGGGAGGTATGGTTAAAATATGGTTTTACCATACTATTATAAGATAGAAAGGCAACCGGGGGGGGTGAGTTGGGGGTTCCATTGGATTCTTATAATATAATTTAGTAATTTAGTCGTACAGTACATGCATGCTGGGGATGTGGAGACGAGGCCTACGCCAAGTAATCCCAAACATCTGTGCGACCAAGGTTGAACTGAAATGCTCAGTCGTCACAGTAATATCAATAAAGTACATTCGTGTTATAGCAATATTAAAATTATGGTTTACAGAGACGACAAAACAACAAGCAGTTATACATGTCAATTATTAATATGCCCATATATTAAAATGACATTACCTTTCGTCATACACATTTAATCGGCATGTTTTGACAAACGTTGCATGTCAGTGAGGAAGTAGATGCTACTAGCAAAGTGGGAAATAAATGTACATCAGGAGCCACGGAACACAGAAAATGTGGAACTTCCTTCAAGTTTAAAAAGAACCACTAGTTAATTCTGAAAAATTAGCTAGCCATTATAATCAAATAACACTGTTTTCACGGTTTTCGGTAGTTGGCATTTTAACTAAGCCGCAGCTGCTTAACGCTGCATACCAAATTGACAAATGCCCAGAAAATCGTTACTGGAATTACAGCTGTATAATCGCATTTAAAAATGAGCCATTATTTGTATTTAACTTGCTTATGGGTTCTGTGCTAGTAATTACAACAAAATGTGAATTATATGGGCAATTATGTGAGAATTATAGATTTTACAGTAACCACTCTCATGAATAGTAGTTTTCACTTTTACTTCTGAAAAAGCCTATATATTAAAATTATCTTATATGACACGGTAGACGTATAAAACTCATATTCCAAAAGTCTAAGGCTTCCGTTAGCACCTCCCGCCATCTAGTGGTTAGAATGCATCTTAAAAAGTCAGATTGTGCTTTCAATAATCCATTTCTCCCACGGTTAATATCCGTCAGCAACTCCAACCCCATCAGCACTTAATATAACATTTTCATCATTTTCTGTTTGCAAAATCAGTCATTCCAAGGTGCTCATATTCATTATTGATTATTTATTGCACAAAGCCTGTTGGTTGCCATGACACCAAAATATTATTAGAATTTCCAGTTCATCAGTGTGCCAGACTCGGGGACTGGACCAGAGGTGAGATTGAAAAGAGGGGTACAAGAAGGCCCATCTACCCCTTTGTGCAAGTTTATGACATTTTAAGCAGAGGAATCACACATTTAGAACATTTCAAGAAGAGATATCACACATTGTGCATATACGTATGTGTATTTTTATTGGAAAATCAATCCACAAATTTGCACAAGCCCATATGTTACGTAAATATTATGAAGGATGCACGCATACATACATGCATGCGTGTGTGTTTATAAAGAATACTACTGAAATTTACATAAACTAATATAATAAACACCATCGTTACGTAACCTTAAACCCTTTACATCAACAGAAAATATGTTTCCTTCTTATTGTTGCCAAGTGAGAGAATAACAGAAAACAATAACGACAATATGTGTTATGTTAAATTATTTGGTAGCACTTTACATTAACTACACCTTCATAATGCCTTTATAATGCACTTGTAGAACATTCATTGCACCTTTATAATGCATTGATAGATTACTGTATAAGTAGCATGTAAGTATACCTTAACAGCCTAACATATCTTAAAAGCTTTAATATATGTTAATAACAAAGATTATATTGTGACTGTAATGTTTGTTATCATAAAATATATATTCATGTATATTAAATCCTTTAATATACATTAATAACAAACGTTATGATTTTAATGTTTATTTTCGTGTGTGGGGTTTGCATGCTCTCCCCGTGTCGTCGTGGGGTTTCCTCCGGTTCTCCGGTTTCCCCCCACAGTCCAAAGACATGCTGAGGCTATTTGGAGTTGGTAAATTGCCCCTAGGAGTGCATGTGTGCGTGACTGGTGTGTGAGTGTGCCCTGCGATGGGCTGGCCCCCTGTCCAGGGTTGTTCCCTGCCTCGTGCCCCTTGCTTCCGGGATAGGTTCCGGACCCCCCGCGACCCAATAGAATTCAGCGGGTTGGAAAATGGATGGATGTTTATCATCATATAATTTTATTACTGTATATTACAGCTGTTAATGCCATAATATACAGTAATTAAAGGCTGTTTAAAGGCATTATGAATGTGCAGTTAATGTAAAGTGCTACCAATAATTTTGTAAAACTGCATACTCTTCTTTTCAACCATCAGCAAAAATCAAATAACTACTGAGAGGATTTGCCACAGAAGAATCCCGCCAGCCAAGTGCTTTCCAGTCATGCATCAGACCCAGAGAAGGTGTACACCACTGTGACCTCATCTCTGTGAGCCTCTGTACAGCTGATACAGGCCTTTGTACAACTGCTGGTGTTGTGTGGAGGAAGGGTACAACCCACCGCTAGCCATCTATTATTGATATTTGGTATGTTTGCAAACACATTTTACATTTTTAATACTTTTATATCCATATGACGGTTGTGTGTCCGTCAAGAGAGGACTGCTATGGAATGTAGTACATAATGCAATGGATGGAAGTTACACTTACGTTATGACGTCATTTCCTGCTTATGGACAGGAATTCACCCTTTCCCATCCAATCGATGTCCTGGTTTTACTTACCTGCATTCCCTCCCCAGACCCAAAGATCTGCTTTTTCAGCTGGCTGTTAAACTCTCGTTAGAACTCGCCCAGCTCAGCTAACTCCTAATGCTTTATATGCTAATTCTTTTTAACACTGTTCACCACTTTATCGCACGGGGCTGCCGTGACACATTGATTACCAACAGGCTGTGTGAAAATGCGGCTGCCAAACGAATAAACATAAATCCAAATGATGGCATTTCTCTCTCTGCGTGCTTAAAGAGGCCCTGGACTGACCATAACTCCTGAACTGACCAAATAAGAATATTTTGTATTGCTCTATCGTCTGGGTTCGCAGAGATAATATATATCAACCTGAGTAATCTGCATCCCATAATATAGCACTACTGCTCTGCTGTAAGAAAATGTGCTCTATTTTAATTATTAGACGCTATCAAGCCGATGTGGACTCCTGAAATCCATAATGATAGTATTCCTCAAGAATGTCCTGTCTTCTGCCGAGTACCTCAGACGTCGCTAAGGCATGATCATCACAGGTGTTGATAGTCATCCTCCTCTTTTACCTTCAACTTGGCCAAGCAACACCGTCTTGGCGACTGCACTGGGTCTTCTCATAATATGCCAAAAAAAGGACAGATTGAGTCCAACCATTTGATTCAGACTTGATTTGTTCCAGAATCCACTTGTTTCCTTGCAGTCTAGAACATTCTTAAGTACTCACCAGCAACAAATTTCATTCTGTGCTGCTTTTTCATTGTCCAGCTTTCACATACACAGAGATTCACATTAAATTTCCCATTCTCAACAAATCTTAATTGTTACTTCCATGTCCTTTATTTAAGTTGAATATGTATGGTGATAGCATGTAGCCTTATATAACATGTGCCAGTCTCAGACTAATCACCATATTCTGTCCTGACTGGCGTCTTCATGAGGAGATGCTGTGGTACACCCTTTTTCTGTTAACTTTCCATGGTTAAACATGCCCACCATATTCAAAGACTTTAGTATAATCAATAAATATACAACCTCCTTTTTTTAATAGCATCAGTCTATTGTTCCTATGCTCATCTGGAGTCCAGTTTGTACATCTGCCAATTGTCTATGTAGGACTTGAACGAAAAGATCATATTCATGGCACCAGTCTAAATAATACTTAACTTCATAAACGCCTCAAATTGAGCGCAAAAATAAAACACCAAGGAGCGATACTGTGACTACGTCCGTCAATTAAGGGCGTCACCTGCTGACGTTTAAGGTGCTTAGGCAATATCAGTGCGGTGTATTAATAAAGGGATTTCTAAATTTAATTTATTTTTGGTGGAATCTTGCCGCCCTTTCATTATGAACTCAAATCATTCACGATCACTGTACTAAAAAAATATTTTTTACAGTTAGGATTATTGCAAATTATGGCTATCGGTGGAAGACACATTAATGCGTTATAAGTACGAAATAAAAAAAAATGTACCCACAATGTGGAATAATACCAAAGCACTTGGTTTTCAAGGAAACAAACAGTTCGATAACACGTAGGTGAACTCGAAATGATGAAACAGTGAATTGTAGTCTGGTTTTTATAATGCCGCCTTGCGCAACAATCGCCGCAAATTGCAAGCCTTACACGGTCAGGCATGCACACGCACACGCCCCTTTTGTGACGTGACCGGTGGAACGAGTGACGTACTTCCGGTGGTAGTAATGACCCAAAACCGGGTATAGATTCGAAAGTCGTCCGTCCTTAGGCATTGCAAGCTTTGTCTACTTCCTGTATTAAACCGTCGCTGTATTGATTTGAAAGGTAAGATCTACGTTTTCTATTTAAAATGTTAATTGGCTTTGCTGTCATATTCAGTTAGTATGTTTTTTAGGTTGACTAATGTAACCTATACTGATACGGTGCGTGGAGTCCGAAGTACCGGCGTGTCCTTGCAAAAGGACGCGGCACCATTAGGCCGGTGTTTCTGCTTTAGTCGGAACTGACTGAGACACGTGGCTTATTGACGGGCACTGTACCATACATATGCTTGTGACCAAATACACATCGTTAATATCCCATCTCGTTGTCGTTTTATATATTATTGGACGTATTTTAGGGTTCATTTGGATTGTGGGTGTGGGCGCGCTAGTATTCTTTTATCTGTTCAATTCTCATAGTTGAATGTGCATGTGTGGATGTCAGTTAATGTGATTCATTTACGAGTAATTCTGGTAAGTAATCAATTCATCGCTAGTGTCAAATACTCCCTAGTGTCCTTAAAATGACAACTCCCTTTGAAATGCTAGTGACGTTCCCTGCCCCAGTCCCACAGCAAGATATTCGACTTAAATCCTTGGCAGTGAAATTAATAATGTTATTAAAGCGGGCGTGGTGTGTTATTTATTTGGTCGGTGCTGTTTTCATTCATGTGTCTGTAATTATGTGTTTTAGAAAACATGGGTGACGTTGAAAAGGGAAAGAAGGTATTCGTGCAGAAGTGTGCCCAATGTCACACGGTCGAGAAGGGAGGGAAGCACAAGGTCGGACCCAACCTTTGGGGTCTGTTAGGCCGCAAGACTGGCCAAGCGGAAGGCTTTTCTTACACAGACGCAAACAAGAGCAAAGGTATTTTGATACAACATATAGCTAAGTCTAAACGAGTGTAAAAACAGCTATTGACTGACTACATGTTATGTCTGTTGTAGGTATTGTCTGGAGTGAGGAAACGCTTATGGAGTACCTGGAAAATCCAAAGAAGTACATTCCAGGAACAAAGATGATCTTTGCTGGTATCAAGAAGAAGAACGAGCGTGCTGATCTGATTGCATATTTAAAATCTGCAACATCCTAAACAGTACCAATGTTCACTTAATTTATATGTACAGTCTGCTCATATAATATTACTGTGGCATTGGTCTCTTTTTGACACCGTTTTAAATTTATGATAAGCCCTTTACATCAGTATTTATGGGTTTAATATCATTGTTTTTCTGCATGTGTCTATCAAGTGATTAAATGGTTAAATCAAAATTAGGTATGTTTTACACCTTTATTGATCATTCGGCGAGGTCAAAGATTACTGGAAGTGCTTCTTCGTATCTAACAATGTAAAAGATTTCCCTGGTGTTGGTTTACAGGTGATGTGCAATTTCTTATTGCTGTATTTTACACTATACCACTGTACATTTTATACCTCATGTGGTTCAGGGAAGGGCCATCTGCTTCTTAAAGGTGTCATTAAATGGATAAAACGAAGTGTGTTTTCATGTGTCAAATGTTTTAATTTGCTTATAGCACCTCTGTTCATTACAGAACGGGCCTGACAGAGGTGGATATCATGCCTCTGTTCGGGCCTGACGGAGGTGGATATCATGCCTCCGTTCGTTACTGAACGGGCCTGACGGAGGTGGATATCATGCCTCTGTTCGGGCTTGACGGAGGTGGATATCATGCCTCTGTTCGGGCTTGACGTAGGTGGATATCATGCCTCCGTTTGTTACTGAACGGGCCTGACGGAGGTGGATATCATGCCTCTGTTCGGGCTTGACGGAGGTGGATATTATGCCTCTGTTCGGGCTTGACGGAGGTGGATATCATGCCTCTGTTACTGAACGGGCCTGACGGAGGTGGATATCATGCCTCTGTTCGGGCTTGACGGAGGTGGATATCATGCCTCCGTTCGTTACTGAACGGGCCTGACGGAGGTGGATATCATGCCTCCGTTCGTTACTGAACGGGCCTGACGGGGGTGGGTATCATGCCTCCGTTCGTTACTGAACGGGCCTGACGGAGGTGGATATCATGCCTCTGTTCATTGCGGAATGGGCCTGACGGGGGTGGATGTCATGGGCTTTTGTCATGATATTCTCACTGTTGTGGGAAGCAAGCAAACCTACCTGCAGTCTCCATACAAAACTACCTTTTTCAACAAATGGTTTACTGCACCGTTTCTCCCGGTCCTCTGCGACTTCCAGACAGTTCACGTTTGTGTTTGCTCTCGGTGCACAATCAAGAACGCTGAATACTTAAGGAGTATTCGGAGCTGGGAGAAAACAAAACTGTGTACTGTCTGGATGTCTCTGAGGGCTGGATTGAGGAACACTGCTTTACAGGATAGTATGTGAATATTTCAAGATGACATTCATTTCTCATAATGGCTAGGATCAAATTGTTTTTTAACTGGTTTTAAAGACCCCTAACTAAGGTATTCAGAGCCAGTAATTCTCCAACAAATTGCATATCCAAGATCTCCAACATCAATACAAAATCCCAGTCGTAAAAAAGCTGGTTTTTATTGTAAGCTGGAGCTTCTCGGAGTAACAAGGGGATAGGCCGTAACTTGGTGTTTAGCTCCCTCTGTTGGATAATTAATGAATTACACTACCAACCAGACTGACTCTTAGACCAAATACTGAGTTGTTACCCCTCAAAATAGAGGGAAGTCATCTGGATATGGGATCCAGATGTGCCACAGGGATAAGACACTATGCTTCCTCAGGGGTGTTGTAAATTACCTAGCAGTATTGATCTCTAATCCTAATAGTTTTTTCAGATGCATCCCAGTAATGTTTCACTGCTGTAAGATGGATTTAATGTGATTCCTGGTTCTGTAGCTGGACAATTCCAGCTTTGATACATGCATTGTTATCCTGCTGAAAGATCCCATTCACAGATGTGCTACTGTCATAAAGGGGTATATTTTAATCCCTGTACCATTCAGATGTTGCTTTGTTCATATGAAGGAACTCAGTGTGTGAAATCAGACTGAACAGGCTAACACCATCACAGCACCAGCCTCCGGCAATCTGCCTTGGTGACACCCTGCAAAATGGGACCCAGGAATGGGCTTTCTGTAATATCTTGCTCCCTTCAAGCAGCATTAACCAGCAAGAGCTGTCCATTGTCTCTTCATCTCACTGAAACCACACACAGTACATACTTCATAATATACTGGCTAAACAGTTAATAGAAAACAATTTATATGCAGCTAAATTGCTCATTAATGTTGATTTTTATTCATTTTATACAATTCTTTATTACTTAATCTGACAAATTTTTGTTATTGTTAATTGTTAAGGTTTACTTTTATACTAAAACGACATGGACTTTAGACCCAAAGCACATCCAGCTAATTAGAGATACCCCTAGAGATTTTGCATCCCATGAAAGCGCATCATAATGGGCCCTCAACCCAAGTCAATACAATTATGCACATTGTTTTTAGGAATCGTCCTATACCCCCTCCCCTTACGGCGCTCCTGCAGCTAACAAAAATTACACCCCGGTGAATGGTCATTTGCATCCTACTGGGAGGAGGATCATAAAGTTCGTTAATAAACTGAGAAAACGTCGTTTATAATAATAATAAATGGTTATCATTAGCATACGTCTTTAAAAAAACGTGTACGACAGAAACATGCCCGTTTGTAAATCACAAATTCCAGAAGACTTTCCAGCAGTATTCAAATGAAAGGAAAAAAATGAATACATTACGATGACGGGGCCGAGCCGGCGAAATACAAACCTTCCCCGGCGCCCACGTCACGCCGGCTCCGGGGAGGATCCGCTCGCTCTCCTCACTGGTCCAGCTCAGCGGCAGCGCAGCCTCGGCGCACCGAGCAACTGAGACAGAAAGGAGGGCACTGAGCTTTCATGAGCCCCGACATCAAAGGCAACACATCAGGACAAAAAGTAGGAGTCTGCCTTGAGGAAAATGGATAAATGGACGGCGATCATTTTCTCCCGCAGAACCGGTTCCCTTGTACCTCCTGTGCTTCTTCTAACGGCATGATTTGGAGGATATATATTTTCAGAAATAGGTAGCTGTCAGTGACTCTTAGGTAAAACATACTTAAATGCATTTATTTGCATGTCAAGTGGGAGTTTCTTCGCCATAGATGCCCATACGTTATGTGATCTTGAACCAGCGACGGTATAGATATGGAGGTTCCCAGCATAGACTTCTCGGATGTGGAAAGTTTTCTTGACAAGCACCCAGAACTATTTGAAGATTATCTCAACCGCAAAGGAAGCTACAGCATGGTGGAGAAATGGCTCAAGAACCACCAGGCGAACAAATCCGCCGATCCGGATAAAAGCAACAGCAGGAAAGAGAGCTGGGCGAGCACGAGTGACGGATTGAAGCGGCGGGCATCGCAGAAGGAGCTGCGGAAAACTTTTGCCAGGTCTAAGGCCATCAACGCCAACAGGACGTATGATGAGCACGTTAACTCCAGGGCCCAGGAACCTCTGACCAGCATGCGGAGAAGGGCACTGCTGAGGAAAGCCAGCTCGCTGCCCCCGACCACTGCCCACATCCTGAGTGCACTGCTGGAGTCCCGGGTGAACATACCCCAGTACCCATCCACGGCTGTGGATTTCAAATACTATCTCAAAGAGCACAACGAGAGGGAGTTTTTCCTGGAGCTAGTGAAAGACATCTCCAACGATCTGGATTTAACGAGCCTCAGCTACAAGATCCTGGTTTTCGTCTGTATTATGGTGGACGCGGACCGCTGTTCCTTGTTTTTGGTGGAAGGCACGGCCAATAAGAAGACATTGGTGTCCAAATTCTTTGATGTGCACGCAGGTACCACGGTGTTGCCCTCTCTGAGCAACTCGGACGAAGTGCAGGTGCCCTGGGGAAAGGGGATCATCGGGTATGTGGCTGAGCACGGAGAGACCGTCAACATCCCCGATGCATATCAGGTGCGTGTGCTTACATAACGTTTTGCGCAATCAGACAGTGCTGGGACATAATATGTCATAACCATGTATTATATTCAATTATTATGATTTTGTGGCAAAAATGGCCATTCTATGGTAATCGTGAAGTTTGAATCCTTAAGGACGAGGTGGCAAAATTGGATCGGAACCTACAAGTGAAAAAAGCCCTAGAGTGCAAAAAACATGGACTCTTCTCGTGTATTTTACTTTTGGGAGCTATTTTGGCTTTGCCAAGTATATAGTAATAAAATAACAACAATAAACCGTATATTATAATAATAATAACAACAATTATCATCATCATCGTTCAATTACATTGAAGTACTGTAACATTCTCCTAGTCTTACTTTCTAAGCAGAATTCGTGGAAGTATGTACTACAGTATTCAGTTAATCACGAATAAAACCGTATATTTCCCTTAGCACGTCGTGTATTACATAACTGCTTTTCATGAATTTTCAACACATGTACCATTTATTTCACATTCATTTAGCACATTCGACAGGTAATTGACTGCGCTTTCTACAGCTAAAATATATTCATTACGGTCATTAAGCACAAATATACCATTGATTGCAGATTCTTTCATCTTTAATTAAATCAATTTTTATTTACATTGCAATATATCTACAGGTCACTTTAGGCGATATATATTTACAATTATGTTTTTTAATGAATATTATTTAGAACAATAACGTAATATTTTTTGAGTGGTTTTCCTGGGAAGTACTGTTTTTTAAGGTAACGAGGCTGTTACTTCCAGACCCCATTTATGATCAAAAATTCATCACATATAATTCACAGATAAATTTTAGAGGTTCATTTAGTGGAATAACATTGTTAAACTTTAAGGTCCCGACCAGGGATCTTTTACCAATGGCCGAGTCAGCAATACGAAGACATTATCCGTTCATGTCTCTTGATATCAGTCAAAACCTGGACAGGTGAAATTTATCCTAATCCAAAAACAGTTCTAAAACGAACAGATTTTAACTTTGCAGTTCCTGGAGGAATGGAAATATTCAGTATAGCAGCCAAAACTGTCTAGTTTGGGCAAAGCCACTTTATTAGAAAAAGCAATTAGTCATAAATGATATAGCTCATATTACAGCAGATGTGAAGATAGTATGGCCGGCACTGTTTAGGAAAAGCTTTCAGTTTGTCTAAAATGGTTAATATCGATTCCAATAACATCTGTTGCATTACTCTGCAATGCTCTGTTGACTCTCCTGGAGGAACTGGGATCACTGAGCTATGAAGGCACTCATTATGTCCCCTTGTTCCAGGACCGTCGCTTCAGCGATGAGATCGACAAGCTGACGGGGTACAAGACGAAGTCGCTGCTGTGTATGCCCATTCGCAACAGCGACGGCGAGATCATCGGAGTCGCCCAGGCCATCAACAAGAACCCGGGGGGGGCCCCCTTCACCGAGGATGACGAGAAGGTACCGGGACTTCATGTGATATTTATGGCATTTCTGTGGTAGTGAGGGGGGCAGCCCTTCGCCATGTGCAGCCCAGTACAATACAGCCCATTGAACCGGGCCTTCAGTACCCTGACAGATGCTAGATGTATGATATGCATGAGGCTCTTTTGTCTAGACCACCCCATTTTCTGAAACTCACGATATCCATTCACGCATGCAGCTAAAGGGCGTCATGTTGGGTCTCTTCTGAAAAGCCGACGACAGTTTGATAGAAAGCGAATGGCCAATGGAATTGTGAAAGAAGAGCTTCTAAGAGTTTCATGAGCGTAGGTAGAATGTTCTGGAAATGATGCACAGTGGATGTGATCCACCGATTGATTGCGTATGTGGTTTTTTTTTTTTTTTATCTAGGGACCCAATGGCTTACCGTAGCACAACTGAATTAACAGCTTCTCCTCCTGTTGGTCCGCAGCTGTCAGGAGGGAACAGACCTGTGATTCCTCCAGTCAGCATTAGCTGCCTCACACCCTCCCCCATCCCCCCCCCCCATGTGCCATGCGACTACTGAGTTTGCGAAAAAAAAAAGCAGTCCACTTGTGAAGCAGTTTGTGGTTAGACCGTGCAGCTCTGCATCTTCCTCCCCAGACAACTGGGGACGGCCTAATTGGGGTAAAATTGTGGAGTGAAAAACGGCAAGAGAATTATTCTATAGGAATGCTCTCGTATAGATGGTGTTTTGAGCAGATATACATATATCTTTAGGGGACCAGCTTCATCATTTATCTCCAAAATAATCTGCAGTATAAACAGGTGATTATGACTTATGCGTGTGTTTTTTTGGAAACACCAAGTATTCGGCAGATTCAGCTGCTGAGCGAACAATACTCTCTTATTATAAAAGGCCTGTTTCTCCTTCACGCTGGTAGCGTGCTGAGGCCTCCGAAGGCTTGGTAGCAATGCGGAGTCTCTGGGCCTTTTAACCGAATCTCTTGTTGGTCATGTGATTCTCAATTATCTGAGCAGGCTTGCCTGGGGGAAAAGCTAATTCCTGACGATTTATCCAGTCGATAATAAACCATGAGTTAAGGCACTCAAGATGCTGGGAGTTTATTAAAAAGAAGAAAAACATCTTTAGTTTCATTCCAAGGCAGGAAACATCGAGGGCCGTCTTCGGTTTCAACTTGTGGCAACTTCCTTTAATTCACTTCAATTTACCCCTATCGAGTAATGGCGCAGTAACGAAATTTCAGAAGGCAGAAATATTAATGCCTGTGCACCTTGGGAAATGGTTGTGTTGCGTATCCAATAAATCGCTTTGTGACAGAAAAATGTTAAGCATACAGTACCATCCATCCATCCATCCATCCATCCATCCCTTTCTACCATGGGTTTTCTATTGGTCAGTAGGGATCTCTAGAGCCTTTTCCAGGCTACACAGGGAAAAAGGCTGTTAAACTCTGGACCGATGCACTTTTTATGCTTCATCACACTCTGTACTTTTGATACCATAAACATGACAGAGATTACTGAATCAACTGTTGATCAAAACAACAAAAAATGGACCACTGGCTGTCTCCTGATATGAAATTTATGGAGTAGGATCATGTATGTCTTCTGATACGCAGCTCCTGTTCCTCCCTCCAAAGATCTTGGCAAAAGCCAATTCGATTTCAAAGGCACCAGATCGCAGACACTTTTCAGATGACGCAAGAGCGCTTAATCACACGACATGGCTGATCTCTCTTTTGTCTGAGTAGCGGCTTATGCGGTATTTGCTAATGAATGGTCGTGTAGACGTTCTTGGCAGCAAAGTGTTGAGTGCACTGTTCCGTCAAAAAGACTCCGAGCAGTGACTCTGAGCCGCCTTTCCAACACAGGCTTCAGACCTCCAGAGTCGTTTCCTGAGTTTGCACCGTGGTCAGCCCAGCTAGCTGAAGAGTACTGTGCCTGAAGGACATAACTTATCAAGCGAAGTCCACTTGACACGTACAATTATAGTTTTCGTTCCCAAAAGCCCCTGTCGGCAGTGTTTATATCAACGCGTGTGGCACCTTCACTGATGTCCCATCATGCATCTGGTTTTATAGACCCTGAGGGTCATGGTAATTGTAGTGATCTTTCAGCTGGAGCCAAAAAGGACAATGTTTGCATGTAAACATTGTTGTTGAGTTCTTTCCTTTTGTTGTTTGAGATCTTTTGTGCGTATTTGCTTAAACGTATTTACAGCATTTTAAACTTAGACTTCTTTGCCGAGTCTCCAGATATTATGCCAACTCAGTTGCACATGAACTGCTACTGGTTGTGTAGTTTCCTCCTCTTTATTCAAGTGAGTTTCTGCAAGACAGTAATTAAGCATTTAATACTTAACAGGTGATTAAAAATTAATAGATCAGGATTGGCTGATTTTGCCCTGCGGCCAGTAACATTTTGAGTTGCTCTCGCACCAAGAAACAGCAGCCTTATTGGTTCTGACAAATGGGCACAGCCTGGACCGCAGGAGGGCTGGGCGAAACGCTGGCCACCTGCACTCAGGCTGGACTGAGAAGTCCAAGGCTTTAAATTTGCGCTCTTAGCAAAGATGTCAGACGGCCAGGAGAGAGAGAAGTCAGCATGGAGAATAATAAATTCTGGGAATGTAGCAGTGAGCTGATGCCTCCTGTTGATCATCCTGACAGGATCTGCGAGTGCATAATGAGATGTAATTTGGCACGATAACTCATCTGGACCTCTGAGCAGCGTCAGAGTGATCCGACGGAGCTCCCCCGCCCCCCCCCCCCCCCCCCCCCCCCCCCCCCCCCGCCCCCCCCGCCCCCCTCCTTCCCCCCCCCCCTCCCCCCTTCCTCACCCCCACCCTT
>JAODKE010000037.1:9747678-9762139 GCA_026779605.1 Mormyrus hasselquistii
ATGCCCAGATATGCTCAAAAGTAACAGTTCAGATATGCTCAAAAGTAACAGTTCAGATATGCTCAAAAGTAACAGTTTGGATATGCTCAAAAGTGACAGTTCAGATATGCTCAAAAGTAACAGTTCAGATATGCTCAATAGTAACAGTTTGGATATGCTCAAAAGTGACAGTTCAGATATGCTCAAAAGTAACAGTTCAGATATGCTCAATAGTAACAGTTCAGATATGCTCAAAAGTGACAGTTCAGATATGCTCAATAGTAACAGTTCAGATATGCTCAAAAGTGACAGTTCAGATATGCTCAAAAGTGACAGTTCAGTACACCGGAAATCACCATGTATGAGAAGATATGATTATTTATAGATACTCCTTGCTTTACGATGGTTTGACGTAAGATATTTTCGACTTTATTAAGGTGCTATAGCAACGTTTAGTAGGCATCTTTGAAATCTGAACTGTTCCTGGACCAGCAATATGATACGAGTAAGGAGTATGATACTCTCTAATGACACTGGGCGAAGGCAGCATCCACCCGACCACACTTCTAGTCTCTGTAGCGATTGTGAGCATAAGCATTTCACACGGTGTATCGTTCAGTGTGTTTTTTTCTGTGTTTAACATAATAAACTTATTGGTAAACTGATTAGAATTACTGGTATTTAGTTAGTTACAGTAATTACTTATTCAGAGAGAGTAGTTTACTTATTTATCATATCATTTTCAACTTACGATATTTTCCACTCACAATGGGCTCATCGGAATGTAACCCCATCATAGATCGAGAAGAACCAGTATATACTCCCTGCTGGCCTGGTAACATACTGTGTGCGTCTGTGTTGGTTCGTAGCAGCAAGCAGATTACAGCCTCTTCTGTCTATCAGCTAGAGGACATTTATTCATGTCTGTCAAGGATACGAAAGTCCGGTTTTCAATATGCTGGCGCTGACTGTCTCTTACTCGCATCATAATTGTTTGCGATGAAATGAAAACCCGTGTCAGCTGTCAGCGTCCTGCAGGCTGCGGCCTCCCCTATTGACCTGCCCGCGTGGCGTCACACTCCATTACATATACGGCATCTTTCACCATCGACTAAAGGTCTGTTGTGACGTCACGTCCGCGGGGGTGGCGGGGGGGGGCCCTTTGTTGTGTTGTAGCTCGTTGAGCTCTAATCGTGTCACCTCATCTTTGGCAGCCCTGAGTGTTGCATTCTGGGTAGCATCAGGGTGTTGAAATGGGCCGGCTGTGGTGCGTCGTGCTAATAGTACAGATTGCCAGGGCCACTGCGGAAAAGGATGCCTGGGGACGGGAAGAACCAGCCCTCAGGACGGACCTCCGAGATTTACTGCACCCCTGTTAGTGTTGCAGGCCTACAGAAAAAAACCCTCGTTAAGACAGCATAAATTATTAATGGGGGCAAGGAGAAGTGAGTGTGTGCTGCTGAAGCCCTGACTCACCCTAAGGAAGCCTTACAAGGGCAGTAAGCCACTTTGCTGCAGCTCTCAGCTACTCATTTATTACAATGATACCAGGATCGTACCCCTCAGAGGGTCTGAAAAGCATGGGGGGGCACGGCAGGTTTGGGGTGGACTGGCTTTCTTGCTAGGGGCCGTTCCGGCTTATCTAAGTCTGCGCTGATCAAGCAGGGGTCGCGTGGTGATAAATCTGCACAGACAGACGCAGGCCACGAAGCATGGCTCATCACCCTGCACGTTCTGTGAGGTGCAGTGATACTGAGGTGGGGGACACCTCTCCCCAGGACTTGCAACTAATTCTTATTAGGGTCTCTGATTTTCGCTGGGCTTCTTCTTCTTGGCTGTGAGGTGACGGACGGACAGGATACCATACATTGCTGCCATTTGTCCTGTAATTGCACACTTTAATTTCAGAACTGTGATCTCAGCGTGACGCAGACTGAAAAAAAAATTGATAGTCAGGGCTTAGGGCTTCTCACCAAAAGTGTCTTTTAGACTAAAGGTTTGATTGTGTTGCAGGTGCTGTCCTATCACGCAACATGTTCCAAGACAGAGGTGGACAAGTTCAAGGTGAGTTGCGTCATATGAAACACAGTGACAGGTTTTAAACGCACGTCTGTCGTTAATCTTCTCAGATGATTCAGCAGCGTACATACCAGGCTAGAATTACAGGTCATTACGGGAATAAGTGAGGGGGGGTGAGGGGGGGCATTCATCCATCTTAAAACTGCTTTATCCTGGTCAGAGGGAATAGGAACCAATCCCATTCAGCACAGGGCTGGAATACACCCTGGATGGGATGTTAGTTCATCACAAGGCACAAACGCACAATCACATGCTACAGGCAATTTGAGAGGCGCCAGTCCGTTTAACTGAATGTCTATGGGCTGTCATGGGAAAACAGAGGAATTAGAGGAAACCCACATAACTTGGTGAGAACATGCATACTCCACACACGCACAACGGTGGAAGCCCGAAGCAGAAGGCCGACCCACTGAGCTACCTGGGGAGGTACTTTTTATTTTGGTTTTTGGGAAACGCGATACCTCACACTGAAGTACGGTAGTTGTGTTTGTCTGATTGTTTGAATCTAAAGTTGTCATACAATAAGACTGCAAAAAACTGGGATATCAAGGGGTCACAGGGTTCATACATGATGATGAAGGACACAAAGAGCGGGCAGTAGTGGCTTCATGTCAGAGATCTCGTTCTTCAGACCAAGCTGAGCTGTTTAATAATAATAAAATAATAATAAATAATAATACATTTTATTTTCAGCGCCTTGCAAAACACCCAAGGTCACTTCACATAGCAGTATACATAATACACAATGAAACATAATAAAATTTAACTTACACAAAACTAAAAATTACACAATTAAAATGCACAAAAGTATTAATTAAACTGCATATACCAACCTGAACAAATGAGTTTTTAAACGTGATTTAAACGTGCTAATGGAATCAATCTTGCGTATGTCAGATGGGAGAGAGTTCCACAGATAGGCTGCAGAGTAACTAAAAGCTCTACCTCCCGTTGTAGTCAGACGAGTGTATGGAACTACAAGATGGATAGATGAAGAAGATCCGAGGGAACGAGAAGGTATATTGATTTGAATAAGATCCGACAAACATGATGGAGCAAGACCATGAATAGCCTTAAAAGTCAACAGCAGAATTTTGAAATGAATGCGATATGTAATGGGAAGCCAATGAAGTTCCTGAAGAACAGGAGTAATATGATTAGTAGGAGGAGTTCTAGTAATGATATGAGCAGCTGAGTTCAGAACCAACTGAAGTTTGTGTAAAGATTTTAAAGGCAGACCAAACAGGAGAGAATTACAATAATCAATATGTGTTGTGACCAAAGTATGGAGAAGTATGGCAGTATTTTGGAGATGAAAATAGGCAGATCGAGTAACATTATTTATATGAGCTGTGTAAGACAACGTGCCATCCAAGATGACACCCAAACGTTTAACCAGAGAGGAGGGAGAAACGATGGTATTATCAATATTAATGAAACAACTGTCTACTTTGATTAAGGAAGATTTTCTACCAATGAGGAGAACCTCACTTTTATCACCGTTTAATTTAAGAAAATTTGAAGTGAACTAAAATTTAATCTCATATAAGCAATCAGAAAAAAAACTAGGGGGAAGAGCAGAGGTGGGTTTAGAAGAAAGGTAAAGCTGGGTGTCATCAGCATAGCAATGAAAATTAATATTGAATTTATGAAAAATATGACCAAGAGGAAGCAAGTATATAATGAACAGAAGGGGCCCCAGGACAGAACCCTGAGGAACCCCTGTAGTAACTGAACAAGACCTGGATTTAAAGGATCCCATCTGAATGTACTGAGTATGATCAGAGAGATAACATTTAAACCAGTTGAGTGGTGTACCAGTAACACCAATAAAAGCTAATCTTTGAAGTAAAATATCATGAGAAATAGTGTCAAATGCTGCACTTAAGTCAAGTAGAATAAGGATAGTTCATAGTCCAGAATCTACTGCCATAAGAAGATCGTTATTTTAACTAGAGCGGTTTCGGTACTATGCAGAGAATGGAAACCTGATTGAAATTGCTCATAAAGATTATTGTCAGCTAAGTGAGTATGAACCTGAATTGCAACTATTTTTTCAAGAATTTTCATAAGGAAAGGTAGATTATAAATTGGATGAAGGTTATGATAATCATTGGGATCTGAAACGGGTTTCTTGAGTATAGATGTTATAATAGCTGATTTAAGATTGTTTGTCAGATCCTTAGTGATTTCTTACAAGAAGAGTTTAAGAATTGAATCGTAGTTCCCTGCCGAGAGTAAACCAGGTAAGAATACGGCAGATTTGTGGTTGTATCGGAATCAGAATTTGTTTATTTGTCGGCAAGTATTTTAACATGCAAGGAATTTACTTTGGGGTGTCGTGCACAGCAAGCCAGGACAATCAAGATAATCGACATATAAATGAGTGCAGATAATGTGTACAGTGCAGTACAATGTCGCAGGAGGTTAATTACATGGGCTGCTGGGGGGGGGGGGGTAATATGCTTGGAGTGATGTAATAGTAGGTGATTAGATGGACAGGGGAACGGTCCAAATCAATGGCTGTTGACGAGGCCTACTGACAAAGGGAAAGAGCTGGTCTTTAGGCGCATGGTTTTGGTCTTGATAGACCTCGATAGACCTTGATAGATGGATTGTACAGACATGTAATAATTATAGATGAATAGAATCAAGTCTTACTCCCATTTGTCTAAACATAGTGGGTTTATAATTGAATCGGACAGTGCTTTAGTACATATTTTGTACATTACATTAGGCTGAGATAAGACAGCCTTGCATGGAAGCTTCTTTTATTCCAGAAACGTCGCTGCTACAATGAAGTTCCATTCCATGAATTACATAAGGAAAAATGAGTGCTACTGCGGTTCCCCTGCTTCCCCCCCCCTCCCTCACTGTACAAGGCTGGGGGCAGCAGGGTATTTATCACACCACAGGTGACACAGGGTCACCTACAGGAGTCACCACTTGCATTCCCCCACTGAAAGGCTGCCTGTTTAATTGAACACTTTGCCCAGCTGCTGGAGCCACTGGTGGGGGAGGAGCTGCCTGGTGTGTCGGGCTGCCCCATCTGAGCCACTGGTGGGTGGGGGGGGGGGGTGGATTTCACAGCCCAGTGTGAGAATATGCACATGTGGTGTTTAAGCTTTTTTATATCATCCCACCCAGGCCTCATATCCAGATATGGCATGATAATCAGGCCGAGAGACTGTTAAGGATCTGTGGGGTAATTAAAATACATTAACCATTGGAGACTCTGACTCTGTACAAAACACTGAACAGAAAGCAAGAAAACCTTTCAGAAACTGAGACTTTAATGTTGCAGTCTTAATATTTTGGGTCACACTAATTAGTATTTATTCGTTAGTGCGGGTGACGCATACTGCTACAAATCACACCTACAGCAAGATCACTACATAGCGATGGAGATTAGATCACCATGTTCAGGCACTGCGTAAAAATCGCGGGGGAGGGGGGGTATTGAAACAGATTGCCATGATCAAGCACAGCGTACAATTTGAAGTGGATTCAAGCAGACCCCAAGCTCCATGCACTGCATAAAAACCGGACACCCCAAATCCATGCACTGCGTAAAAACCGGACACCCCAAATCCATGCACTGCGTAAAACCCAAATGAGACTCGAACAGAGAGGCACCGAGTGAAAAAATGAAGGGGATTGAAACATCCTCGTGTTAGGTGCTGCATAGAAACCGAACAGCATTCAAACATATCCCCAAGTCCAGGATCTGCATGAAAACCAAACGTGATTCAAATACAGCCAAGTCAAGGCAGATTTAGACAGACTACCATGTCCAGCTTAAATGTGGAAAATTAAAGGGGGGACTCAAACAGGTCGTACCCCACAGCCCTGCGACGCAGACAAAAGATGAACCGTGCATCACATGGACCTGTTGCACCAAACCCATGGGCTGAAAGTGAGATCTGTCTCGCGTTCTCTCTTTTGCTGAGTGTAATCATCACTTTTACAGTAATATGCACCCCCAACAGGCTGCCTCAGCATCCACAGAAATACAGCCCTGAAAACGTGGTTAAAAGAAGCATCTCCCAGCCTCAGTCATCTGTCCTGGCTGTGCTCGTCTGAATCGAGAGCCTCTGATCAATATGCAGAAGTCACTGTCTTTAAGCAACATGCTCTTCTCAGGCGGGGGTCGGGGGTGGCCGCATGATTCTCAGATGAGTTATGAGCTGGGAGTGTGCAAATAGGCACGCATTCACTACATCAAGCATAGTCGCTGCATTACTACCTACTGCCCAGTCAGCTGCTTTGGGCCAGCAGATCAAATGGGGCCGTTGTCACATCTTCCACCTGTCTCGACCTGAATGATCTACCACCTAAGCAAAAAAACTAAAATGTCCAACCATCCATCTACTAATTCCTCATCCTGGTTAGAGCTGGGGGGCCTGGAGCCTGTCCCAGGCAGCACAGGGCACAAGGCTGGGGTTCACCCTGGGTGGGATGCCCACCCACTACATGCAATACAGAAATACCTGTAAGCCTAACTGCAGGTCTTTGGACAGTGGGAGCAAACCATTTAAAATCTAAATATGAAATCTAAGTGCAGGTCCACGTGGTCCCCCTGCCTGTTTTACCTTAGCAAATCCATGCAGGGTGACACCATAGCCGGCTGTCGGTACAGGACTGGCTCAGATCTCGGCGTTTTGGGTTTACCTCACAGACAGCCACGGGCATGCAGCAAGCCAAAGCGCTGACAGATGGCTCTCTGTAAGCTCAATGTTTCATACTGAGAAAGACCCCCGCTAATGAAATAGTTACTGACAGGGCCACCGGTCTCCACCGTATGAAACTGAGATGGAATGATACTGTACAGGTGGCAGAAACGTGCAAGTGTTTGAGGTGGCGGGAACGTGCAAGTGTTTGAGGTGGCGGGAATGTGCAAGTGTTTGAGGTGGCGGGAATGTGCAAGTGTTTGATCTGTGTGATTTGTCATGCTCGCAGTCATGCTTATATGTATGTTTTTCCCCAGTGGGAAAATTAAAGTATAGAAGCTGCCAGCATTACCTGGGGTGTTGTGGGGGGGGGGGGGCTCTTCCAGTAGCGTCCTAGATCTCTGTCAACAGTGCAGCTCCTCTGAAGGCCCCCCTCTCATTAATTAACCACCTTCCATCCAAATGCTTTCTGTCATCCATGTTGTTTTTTATCACGCTGATTATGGGATTGATATTAACCTCTTTTGGCCGCTGAGACGGTACCTACCTCCATGTAGAAAACACGGAAGAAATTAACACAGACATCCGGAAAACACCTAAAGCTTTCAATCATCTGGTGGTCCGCCATTTTCACGCTTCCTCCAAAGGATTCAGCTCCTACATGCCCTCTATTTCCCCATCTCTCTTTCTCCCTCTGTTTTTGTTTCTTTCTTTAGAGACAATGCAATGCTTTGAATAACCTTCTGAAAAGAATGTGTTGCTATGACAGATGATTTTGATGGCAGAAGGAGAGTTATAATTTATGGATGGGTCATACTCAGCCATAACAAAACTTGGCCACGTTGTTTTGTTGGGTTTTCATGTTTGCGTACGAGGTAGACGGGCATTTCTGTTTCCATTGGGGGGGATTAAGGTGTGATAAAATGCTGACACGTTCTCTGTCCCCACACCCTGTTCACAGGCGGCGAACATCCCCCTCGTCTGCGAGCTGGGCATCGACAAACTGTCCTTCGACGACTTCTCGCTGGACGTGGACGCCATGGTAACGGCGGCACTGCGCATGTTCATGGAGCTGGGCATGGTGCAGAAATTCAAAATTGACTATGAGGTGAGGGGCCCGAGGGTCACGCCCACAAAGTTGCCTGCTCATTGCGCCTTAGGGACTGTGATACTGCTTAGAAGGTTCAAACATCCAAACCAAGCTCCTCCAAGGACCATCCACTCACACATTGGTCCCCCCCCCCCCCCCACAAGTATAAACTCCCCCACAGAGTCAGGTCCCACCTTGAGCTGATACACCCTCTCGCTGTTTCGTGGCTACCCCCTTCCTGCCTTCGCAGACCCTGTGCAGATGGCTTCTGACGGTGAGGAAGAACTACCGGATGGTGCTCTACCACAACTGGAGGCATGCCTTCAACGTGTGCCAGTGCATGTTCTCCATACTGACTGTGAGTGTGCTCCACCTGGTGGTCATACGATGGAGCTGCCGATTGCAGAGCATATCTTACTATGGCCCTGTATGCGATACCACATCATCGCATGGGCCCGGCATTGACATGGAAGGAAATCCAGCCTGACCACACCCACTCCCGTGTTTCATCTCCTAGAGTACCAGTGATGATCCCTGCCTACGTCTGTTTCTGGCCCTATGAAAATCAAAGAAAAACTGCTTGAGTAGATACCAGAGAAGGCCATAACACAGCATTTACACCCCCAGAAAACATATTCGATGCAGGGGCACCGATTCAGCTTCAGATCAGCTATTTGGAGCGAAAGCACTACCCTGCAGTTTTTCCAGAACAAATGTGCTGCCACAGATATACCCCCATGGTAATAAGTGGCCTTTCCACTGCATGCTGCTATTGTCTGACCCTGCTTGGTGATGAATCGAGCTCACTGTCCGCCCCACCCCCAGGACTGGGTCCGCAGCTCGATTCTCCAGTTGGCCGCAAGAACATGGGCTTGTTTATGGAATCTCTCACTGTCAGTCACATGACGCAGGAAGAGCTGCGGCATACATACAGCCCCCCTTTAGTGACATTAGACCTGAGGGTGCGGTGTTATGTTGCGTTTTAATAATGCATTCATTAGTATAACAGCTTATCCAGTGGTGGGTCATGGGGAGCCTGATCTCAGGACGGACAGGACAAAACACCCTAGATGGGATGCCAGTAAATTGCAGGGACCTGACCTGTATATATTCATGTATTATATACCCAGCGCAAACAGCACTTCATTCACGTTTTACTCTCTATATGCGTGACCGTCAGACGGCAGGATTCCAGGAGACCCTGACGGAGGTGGAGATCCTGGCTCTCATCGTCGGCTGCATCTGCCATGACCTGGACCATCGCGGGACCAACAATGCCTTCCAGGCCAAGTGGGTACCCCCCCCCCCACCCTCGCCACCTGACCCCCGACCTACCATATGGTGGCCTGTGGGCACAGAGTGGGGCGCCACGTAAGCCTTATGTAATGACAAACGAGCCCTCCGGCCCTGCTGGGAGAGTGCTAACGGCTCGTTCAGCAGCTGCTGCGCGGTGAGCTCTGCGGGCTGCACTCACCCCGTATACAGTTAAAGCCAGGACAGTTAATGCAGACCCCTCCTGCTGCATTGCCATGGCGCCCTGGGGTCTCGCATGCCGTAATGAATGCACCTGGATGTGTCTGCAGCCCAGCACTGCAGTCACCTGCTCTTTGCTCCTCGCTCATCCTCTTTCCCGTCTCGCTCCGGTTTTTCATCATTCTCCACCCTCCCCCTTTCTCCATCTCTCTCCCTCCATCCCCATCCCTCTCTTTCTCTCTTCTTTCCCCATTCCTTTCTATCCCTCTTCTCTCCCCCTTCCCCTTCTCTCTCTCTCTATCTCCATCCTCCTCTTTCCCCACCGCCTTCACCCCCATTTAGAACGGGTTCCGCCTTGTCCCTGCTGTATGGCACCTCAGCCACGATGGAGCACCACCACTTCAACCATGCTGTCATGATCCTGCAGAGCGAGGTATAGCCTATGGTCCTGCCACCCTTCCTGCCTCCTCCTAGCCTCCCCACCAGCTGACCCTGACCCCTTCCACAGCCCCTACTGCTCATAAGTGCGGAGCAAAATCACGTGGTCCAGGGCCTCTGGCACTATGAGGCATCAGGACTCCCGCAGACATGGCAACCCTTCACTGCAAGGGTTGAGTCCTCCGGCACACATGGCAACCCTTCATTACAAGGGTTCACACTTCCCACAGACACGGCAACCCTTCACTACCGGGGTTCTAGCCACTCACACACACGGTAACCCTTGACCACGAGGGTTCTGACCTCCTGCCGTCATGGCGATCGTTCACTATATGGCTCTCATTCATTTTGCCTGATTCGGTCTCCTAGTCATTATCACATGGGCTCACGGTGCATAAACCTACATCACAGAAAACTAATTAAATATAAAATGGCATGAATCAAAAATTAGTGGTTGATTCAGTTTTATAGTATCTAATTATGGTATAAAAAAGAGTAGAATTCACTGATTTAATATGGCTTAAACCAAATTGTTTGACAGATGTGTGAAAACATCATGTCCTACAGGGCATTCAAAAACATCTATGCTGCTCAAATTTGTTAAACATACATTGTTAACTGTCACACCCATTATAGGGCTTTGAGGCTGCTTGAAATGTTTATTTTCAGTAATATTTTAATCGTTTTGTTTGTTTTTATGTGTGTTCGCAGCAGATACAGACCTTACCGGGAGCCCAGTGCCAGTAATTTTCTTGCAGTTTACCTTCCAATATCTGGGAAGAAATGCACAGAACAAACAGGATTCAAAGGAGAATCCGTAATTAGGAGAAGCGCAGTGTTCTTACAGCAGGATGAGCTTGTGGGGGGGGGGGGGTAATTAGGGAAATCCAGGCTGCGGGCAGGAGAGGGAATTATGAGGCAGCCTTGTGCCAGGGTGCTTATCCTGACTGTGATGACACCACGCGCTGACAAATGTGTGCCTGGAAAATCATAATAGTGTCTGATGTTTTGGGGAGTGGCCTAGGGTCGGCTACATTAGCATGCTAATGAGTAATGCCTTTAATTCATGGCATGAGAGAATGAGCAGGAACAGTTAATTAAACCTTTACTTTTCAGAGAATCATACTTTGTCTGTCTTTGTCCATGCTTCTCTCTCTCTCTCTAACTATAGCTCCGTCTGTCTGCATAGGGGGTCTGCACCCTCTGTATCAGCCACGGTGGTTTTCAATGTTTCACAGAACCTGAGACCCAAAGTGGTCCAGGATAGCCTGTCATGAGCAAGCAAGGTGATAAGCGTGGGATGTCCAAGCGCTGACTCCTGACGTGTCGTTATGACATGCTGTCTGATCATGGCAAGATGTTTTCCTTTTTTCAATCATAAGACATTAAGTAAAAGCAAATTAACAAGGGGGGAAAGAATGAAAGAGAGAGAAAAAATGTTTCATTATCATGTTATAGTAACGTCACCCTCATAGATGTCGTGACGTCAGAGAAGGACACGGAAGGAAAGTCTGATGGAGGCTTCTGAGGGATCTGCTTGCCGTGTCTCTGAAGTGTGGGTCAGCATGGGGGGGGGGTTAGCTTGGCAGCTTTGCGCTGATCTCCTCAGGCACTCCCCCAGCTTTGCTTTGAGCCTGGGGAGGCAGTGTGCATCTCAGTGGGTTGGAACCAGCGGACTGATGCTACCGATGAGCCCCCAGGTCAAGGCCCTTAACCTGGCCGACCTTGTGCCGTGACCTTGTGCCGTGACCTTGTGCCGTGACCTTGATGTATGCTCCCGCCTGAATGTGCATCTGTGTGTCTCACAGAGACTGAGATGGGGTAGCAGAAGAGAGTGTTTTCCCCATGGAGATGAATAAAATATTTCTGTTCTGTTCGAAAAAAGGCCAGCGCACTGATGATCTGTGAGGCCGTGTCTGGGAGGCCGGTCTTCTGGCTCATGAACACCCTGCTTTGTGCCCACAGGGCCACAACATTTTTGCCAACCTGTCCTCCCAAGAGTATAGTGACCTGATGCAGCACCTGAAACAGTCTATACTCGCCACGGACATCACCTTGTACTTTGAGTGGGTGTCACAGCCGCCGCCAGCCTGCCGGAATTACCCATACACCCCGAAGTCTTATCTTCCACTTCCACACGTGCTGTTTGTGAACTGCCATGGGCCTAATTCATGACTAATTAAGCACAATTGGCAAAGTTCCGATATACTCTCCACACACTGTTACCTTATTCATCTGTCAGTATAGCAATCAGTAGGTACAAATGTCTTTATAACAGAAAGCTGTCAATGAAAAGATAAATTTCATGATATAATGATGTAAATATTATCACAATCATTCATTATAATTAACAAATCTGTAGAATTTAATTGAATGTGTTCTGGTGGAATGTGGAACAGTGTTGTTTTAATGATTTAGCTGTGAGCATAATCACCGGTCATATTTCATCTTCAGTCAGGAAGCCAACCATACACTGATTAATAACTTAGCATCGGGGCCACTTTGGAAGCTTTGGAATCAGATGTTTAGGGTTGTAGTGGCCTCCTGTGGACAAAGTATGTCATTACACCTAAAAAAAATCACCATCTAAAGCTTCTCCCTTTTGGCCTCAACAGGAACAGAACCATGTTCTTTGAGTTGGTTAACAAAGGGGAGTACAACTGGAATGTGAAGGGTCACAGAGACATGTGCAGGTAATGAAACTGCTTTTTGGGACTAGAGCAGAATTTCTAAGTACTTTTTGATAAAAATGCGCCCGAGGGAGTTTTTCAGAATCAAAATGTTCTGAGGGCAGAAGGAACAATGATTGATTCAGAGAGATAACCAATTATATTGTAGAGGAGGTGGGTCCAAGCAACTACAAGAGGCAGGACCAAGATATCTGATTGGTTGATCCCGCCTCCTCTAGTTGGTTGAACCCACAATCTGGTTGTTTATCTCTCTGAACCAATCATTTTTCCTTCTGCCCTCAGAACATTTTTGTGTAAGTGCAAGTCCCATGTGCTAAAAATGTTTGTACATTGGTTCGATGTGACCCATACCGTCTGCAATCTATGGCCCCACCCACTTTGTGAGTGTTGTGTCAGTGGCAGTTGTGTCAGTGGCAGTTGTGTCAGTGGCAGTTGTGTCAGGAGTGGCACCAGCACTGGAGATGCTGCTCTCTGCTTTTACAGGTCAATGCTGATGACGGCCTGTGATCTCGGGGCTGTGACCAAACCCTGGGAAATATCAAGAAAGGTAAGTTGTACAGGGTCTTCAAATCGGAGGTGAAGGGGTCTTTGGCTCTCTCGGAGCTTCAGTCCACTCACATCGAATGTGCACAGGTTTTACTCAGTTAAAACCTTGCTCGCCATTTTAGCTGTTAATTCATTATAGCTTGCACATACAGGCAGACATATTTAATATATTTCTCCTGATTTTCAGGTAGCAGAGTTGGTCACCAGTGAGTTCTTTGAGCAGGGGGATAGGGAGCGATCGGAGCTGAAGCTCACTCCATCTGTGAGTTCCTCAGTCCTTCCTCTTCCGTTACTTCCATTCATTCAGTCATTGCCACAGAACCTCATATCATTGTCATATTAGCCTCCTACCACAAGAGGGCCACATCACACACTTGAAAGACCACCATCGCTACCATGCAGTCAACAGGCTAAATCGTCAACGGCATCCAGTCCGGTTTAATGTACCATTATCTTTTGCTGCAGATAACAGAAGCTTATGGTTAATAACAGAGCTTAGAATTTAATGTGTCTCGGACCTCCTGGATACGTAAGGTTTCCGCTTCCGTCAATAAATAGGATCGCTGACTGAACAGTTAAAGCAGGCGGCAATAACCAGGAAGAGTGTTCTGTCGATGAATCGCTCATGGCCACACAGTTAGTCTTTGAGGTGAGACAGCAGATTCAGCTTTTTAGCCCCCATCAAACTTTGTCATGCAGAAGGTGGCTGTTTTGAATTATGAATCACAGCCAGAATCCCCAGCCCAGCAGTAGTTATCTCAGAAATACAGCTTTACTGCGGGGTGGGGCGAGGGTGGGGAGGGGAGTCCACCACGAGGAAAGCCGCCCAGAATGAGATATAAGACGCTAATTTATTTTTCTTCAAGCCATCATCTAGGGAGTAGAGAGATGTTTGGGGCGGGATGCTGTGACAGTGGGCAATGTGCCGCCAAAACTACCCATTTCTTTCCTCTCCCTACTGATCATCGACATTCCACCCCTGAGACCCCTGGCAGCAGGATGCTGAGGTGTCTATTAATATTTGTGTTGCAGGCGATTTTCGATCGGAATAGGAAAGATGAACTTCCGAGCCTGCAGCTGGAGTGGATCGACGGGATCTGTGCTCCATTGTACGAGGTATCCCAGCCTGACATCCCCGTAAACACCCTCTCTCCTTACCTCTGTCACCCCCAAAAAGAGCATCTCACACTTAAATAAGAGTCTCTCAGTAGCCCCAAAAAAGAGCATCTCACACTTTAACAAGAGTCTCTCAAGTCGCCCCAAAAAAGAGCATCCCACACTTAAATAAGTCTCTAAGTCGCCCCCAAAAAAGAGCATCTCACACTTAAATAAGAGTCTCTAAGTCGCGCCCAAAAAGAGCATCTCACACTTTAACAAGAGTCTCTGTCGCCCCCAAAAAGAGCATCTCACACTTAAATAAGTCTCTCAGTCGCCCCAAAAAAGAGCATCTCACACTTAAATAAGTCTCTCAGTCGCCCCAAAAAAGAGCATCTCAC
>JAODKE010000037.1:9785715-9824190 GCA_026779605.1 Mormyrus hasselquistii
ACCCCGCCACGGACTGGGGAGAGGCTAACCCTCAACCCCGCCACGGACTGGGGAGAGGCTAACCCTCAACCCCGCCATGGACTGGGAGCACAGGCAAGAAACCTGCTCCCTTGGCCACACGTGGGTAACAGCAGACTGTCAATAGGCCTCTAACACAGAGATAATGAATGCCCCCACCCACCTAAACTGAACATGTGCTTTGGAAGATTCCATCCTGCTGAAATGTGAGGGAGCCAACCACAGACACAAGGACAACCGTAGCCGCACCTCCGAGTCTCTGTAAACACGGCCTCATAAAACACAAGCTGCGCAACGTCTGGGCTGTACCAGTCAGGGTCCTGCAAGGACAACCATCTGCTCATGAAGGCAACGGTCTCAAACACTACATACACACAACCATGCCTATAAAAACACACGACACACATGATTGTGATCAGCACTATTATGACATTCTCTGCACTTCTATATCATTACGTAGAAATGTTATTTTCTTTTATATGTGCTGCTTTCTCCTTCAGGAGGTAAATTAAAATTATGCAGTGCCTAGTTTGCATTTCTAGAGCGTACTGACAAGCATACAGTATGGCGTCTGTGCAGGGTTTATCAAAGACTGGCTGTTTACGTCAACATTACTGCATGTGTATGCGAGAGCCCCACCAAACACACCCTCCCTGGGGCAGACCGACAGGCCACACACCCTCCCTGGAGCAGACCGACAGGCCACAGAGCCTCCCTGGGGAGACGAGGCTCAGCGAGATGCTTACTAGGTGTCTACAAAAAACCCAGCAGCGGAGAGAGACCTACCCTCAGAGCCCATGATGAAGTGGTGGATGTCCGGCCCGGTGGACATGCGAGGAACCTGGCAGCTCTTCTCCACCACACCACGCGGGGTCACCATTTTTATGTGAACCACCTGGTTCAGAAGGTGAAGCGAGGAGGAAGGAGGAGGTCCGTCACTTAACATCAACTGCCACTTTGGACAACTTGCGATGGACAAGTAATTGTTGTCATTGTTTACATGTTGAGCCTCCAGTCTGTTCATCCAAGCAGGGAAAAGGGATCAGCGAGCTCACAACGCCAACACCATGTAGGAGTGCCCGCCATTCTCTGGAACGTCAGTTTCTACCCGCGAGATGTGGGTTAATGCAGAGCGACGCACATACCAGGTCCTCGATGTTGCCGTAGATGTTCTTCTTCATGCCGGAGGCTCTGGTGGCCACCCAGCCGCCCAGGGTGCTAAACTCCATGGAGTCGGGCTCGTGGCCCGTGCAGAAGCCGCTCTCGTTCAGCTGGCCGGAGTCACAAGACACCAGAGCAACGTTGGACACTGGCAATCTGCAGCTGAGGGTGACCTCAGACTGGGCAGCTGGACAGAGGTGTGTGGGGGGGGGGTGCGTGGGGGGGGGTGCGTGGGGAGAGGGAGGGAGGCTGGCTGGCACATACCAGGATATCCACTTTCGTTTTTCCCCCCAATATCCAAATCAGCCCCATCACAAACAAACAGGAAAAAGCATCTGAATAAATACTCATCAAAATGCCCCCCCAGAGTGGTACACCCTTAACAGGAATAACCCTGCATTTACGGTGAGACCCATATTACACCATCCCTGCCAACTCTAACTCTACTTCCTTTGCCAGACCAGCACCCCACCCCACCCACACATCTGAGAACAGCCCGGAAGCGCCGTGAAGCAGCTGCCTCCCACCAGCAAGGCGCCTACCAGTCTCTCCAGTTCCTGGCCAACGATCCCAGCTTCAACGTGGGCTGTTAAGTTCTTCTCATCAATCCACAATATCCGATTCTGGGGGGGACAAAGGCACAGGTGCACACATAAGATTGAATGAATGAATGAATGAATGAATGAAAGAAAGAAAGAAAGAAAGAGAGAAAGAAAGAGAGAAAGAAAGAGAGAAAGAAAGAGAGAAAGAAAGAAAGAAAAAGAAAAAGGAAGGAAGGAAGGAAAATCACTGGCTCGTCAAATCGTTTAACACCGAACAGGAGCCTCCAACGAGCTCTGGGCCTAACAAAATGTGGTTCTGCGCACATCTGGCCTGACTTCCAAATCGATTTTAAAGCCCGTGTCCGTGTTACTGACAGTGAATACATGTAGCTGTCCTCACTCCTGCGTCCTCCCCCAACCTCACACACCCCCCCCTCGCTGAATTATGGCCCACAAACTCACCACAATGCAGATCACAGAGGTGCAGAAAACTAAGACGGTGTGTCAAATTTACACAAGAAATGTAAGCGGGGACTGAGCCCGGCGCTGTTGAGTTTATCCAGGCTGAGGGGGTGTCAGTGGACTCAGAAAAGGCACTGGCCCGGTTCAGCCCCCTCCTCCAACCCGATCTCAGCAGCTGAACTTCTCACGCAGTGTTTATAAGCGACCAGGGTGGCCGCTGTCTGCAGCCTGAGTACTCACAGGCCCCCCATCCATCATCCTGTACGGCTAATAATCTGTCTACACCCAACATTCTGAGACTCGTGCAATTCCCCTGCATGGCCACAAGGGGGCCAACCCACTACCTAAAGTACACACAAGTTTGAGCTTCGAATGGGGGAATCTGCCTTCCGTACTGCACCCTGTGTATGCATGTCTGAAGTGGCCAGGAACGAAGTCCAGAATGAATTTTAAGTTGAGTGTGGTGGGAAGGTACGTGCAAATGTATAAGTTAGGTAATTTGCAGCTGGTGGCCAAGGCTCTGGTAACACTATAACCCCCCACACTACAGCACTTCACATTACACAAGCTAAAATCACCACTTCAAACACATATTGTACCCGTTTTTAAGGCAGCAACAGAAACTGCATGATGAATGACATCATGTCTAAAAACAGATGCTCTGAAATGCAGGCCCTAGCCCAGATGCCGGAGTACCGTCCCAAGCCGGGTTTGGGGGTCTGGGCCTCCAGAACTGACTCTGCTTTATTTACAGGCCTCCCTGCTGTTTAAGGACTCACCATTTGTGAGGTGTCCAACGAGACGATGGAGCGCATCTCATCTGGCGGGCATTCCAGGGCACTGGACACGCTGGTTCCTCCTGTGTGGGGGAAGGGTGGCCCGTTACCGGCCGTCTGTCATTGTGGGTGACCCCTCTATCACATGCTCTCTCCGACACCCTCGCACCAGCGCCTCAGTGCACGCAGCCCTGCGGCCACAGAGACACGCGGCTGGTGGCTGGCAGGAGTGTGTCTAAGATAAGCCGACATCCAGGTGCTTAATGAGGCGTCTCCACGGCTGAGCAGGTCTGACAGCCCGAAAAGGGGGGCCCTTGTTACAGCACAGCGCCACCTGCAGGCCAGCATTGCGACCCCGAAAAGCAGCCACGCGTTGCCGAGAGAGACCCCCGCACTGGGAATCTAACTGGGATGGATCCCTAGTTCCATGCTTCAAGGAGCTGGCTGGACTGGTTGGCCGCCACCGCGCCACTGAGCAATGCTTCACTGATCGTTTTTAATCATAATAAATCACATCACAGAACTTGTTTTTCAACATTCAGTTTCTTTATAAAAATGGGGGTAAAAAAAATAGCAGATTAATAGCCTGCACACATGTTGTGAGTGCCGACTTCTTAATTAAGTTTTCCGAGATGCTGACTTTGGATAATTAAATTTTGGCGGGTAGGAACACAATGCACAGATCAGTGGATGCGTCACACTGATTTATGGCAAAAACCTGCCATTTTACTTTAATCAGTTTTTACAATAAACTTACGCAGTCTAATTTGCTAAGTTATAAAACTATAAACTTAGAATCAAAAAACCAAACTTTACATCGCCTAGTCCCCAAAGAGCAAAAAATGTGTTTTTCCATTTATACTATTACAAGTTATTTATACAGAGTTAAAGACTAACTTGCAGGATCTACTGCACTGTGACTGAATTACTGTTTGTTTCCCTGAATTCTCTGGCTCATTAACACTGCGATCATTTAAAGTAACTGCACAGTGGAGGGTAGGTAGGTCCAGTAAACAAAGTCTAAGCTCTCCATCCTATAAGCCCTACTAATCACTTGTTTGCTTTGGGTGTAAAATACTCACCTCCATAGGGAATCAAACAAGCGTTATGTTGGCACGCCAGCTCCACAATTTTCACCACATCGTCGTGGCAGTCTGCAAGAGGCCACAGTATCGCTCATCAGAGGCGGCCTGTCCGACCTTGGGATGCCCCTAGAGGGCGACAGAGCACTGGAGCCGAGGGTTTAGTTAGGGTGACGGGGTCAACGCAGGTGAGTTAGGCTGGCCAAAATCAGCACTGCCACTGGGCTCGCATGCAAACACTGGAGCTGAACACACCCACTAGTCTCAGCTTTGAAAGGAGGACTCCACTTTTCTTCACCAAGGAAAAATGCAATATGACTAATTTTTATATCCGGAAAAACTTATTTTTGATGCTGCATCATTACCAAGAGGCATTTGACTGCTTATACACTGTTGAGATCACTCCTAGAAGCATCCATCCTTCATCAACAGAACAATGGCCCTTTAAGCCAGACAGATGTCAGAGATACGGAGGAGGCGGGGAAACCATATGCCGCTTGCTCAAGCGGCCGTGTCTGATAGGCTGAGGCAAGCGTACCTGTAATCCAGATGCTGTAAAGTAAGCCCCGTGATTGGCTGCCTACCAGGAAAGTCTGCTTTGGAAGGCGGAGCCATACAGTCAACCATCTACATGCTAAAGCAATGGAAGCCATAACCGCCATCAGACCAATCTTGGGAAAGTAATTCATGCTGCCATAACCAGCTGAAACCAGAGTCTCTCATACCGAATATGCTGGTTTTATGGTGCATCTGCTCATACAAATGCGAGCCATCGAGTTGATGGGAGGGTGGCCTCTCTGTGCAGGTTAGCCCTTTGGAACCCTGGGCTCCAGAGCGGAGAGGAGCGATGCATTAGCAAAGAGCAGGGGGCAGCCAGAAAGCACGCTTGAGGGGACACTCACTTGGCCAAACTACCATGTCAGGAAGACGTCCAAACCTCCCCTCACGAAGGGCAAAGATCTCATGCAAGCAGTGACCTGCATAAATTGAAGAAAAAGTATTTATATGAAATGCATACACTTAAACTCTCAAAAGAGAAGATGGCTTTACAGAAGGTATCCAACAGAGATGCAGAGGAGAACGAAATCATGGAAATTGTGTGTACTCCCCCCCCCCCCCAAGAAACAAAGGAAACAAAAACTTCACTGAAAAAGCTAAATACAAAAAAAGAAAATAAATTAGAAGAGTCAAGAAGAAAAGTTTCAAAGGTACTGACATCTTTCAGTGCACGAGAGAACAGGGAAACATGATGTCATATACTACAAATAGCCATTTATGATTTCACAATTATAAAAGAAACGTTTACAATTTTAGTGCACTCATGCAGTAATTCTTAGTGTTAAAAGACTATCAATGACTTTCAGTGCAACAAATTTTTAAAAACTGAGAAGTGTTCATTTGTATTTGCGTTTATTTGGTTGGCATTTAAAACTGAGACTTGTTTGATTTCTGAAAAGGCCTCCAAGCTCATGCCACTGGCCTTCGCCAGATCAGACTGGCGTCCCATCAGCCGCTGCGCGTGCTCATGCCCTGGGCCGTGGGGCTCACCGTGGGCTCGGAAGACCCGGTCCTCAGCCTCCAGGGAGAAGGGGATCCCCGTGGATTTCAGGTCCTGGAGGAATGGCTCGTTCAGGTTGGGTGGTGTGATCGCACTGCTGTTTAACGCCGCCTGGAAGAGCAGAGAAAGGTTCGGACAACAAAGAGCCGGCCAACAAGCAGGACGCGGCAGGTGGAGGAGAGACTTACTGTAGGCGGGCTTTTGTGCTGGAGGTTCGCGCCAAAGGTGCTTTCAAACCAGTCCTTCAAACTGGGAAAAATCAACCCACCTAACCTGTACCTGCAATTCAAAGTATTTAATATACAGATAAGCAAGTCTGTAAGTTTCATTTATAAATTTAATAGTAATTTTCACTACTGCTTGATTCATGTCAGTGCCATTCCGTTACATCTGCCAAAACTTTACACAGTCTAATAACACGGCCAGAGCCAGTCAGGCTGACTGATGTCAGAGGACCAGTTGAAGCACTCAGAGTCACTCCTTCAAGGACAATAGGGTGACAGGGAGTTTTTTTAAAAATAAAAAAAAAAAATGTAAAAAACACTGCTTTTGTGTTAGGCCTGAGAATTTGAGTGCCCCAGAAACTTTGCTTAAAAACTACAGCAGTAACACTCTTAAGAAATCTATTTTCCTGCGTCTTTTTTTTTTTTTTTTTTTTTTTAAACGATAAACAATCAGATCTATTAGCTGCATTCTTGGTAAGAATTCTGTACATTTCCGAAAAAAATCTCACCTGCCAGCTACCAAAGACAAGAGCGATAAGGCACAAGAGAGACAAACGCGGTAGTGTCCATTGGGGAAAAAAACATCATTCAACGTCAATGTTGCGTTTAGAGAACAGGCAGCACCATTCAACACATGGAAAAGATTAGGCAGGACCTGACATTCTGAATGTTATTGAGGGTATGAAAATATTACATTGCTCATTAAACCACTTTGATAGGCTACGGTCCTTCAATATATTATACAAATCGCTGGCTGACGACCACAACCCATTTGTAATTCCAAGTTCTACAGAAGAATGTGCTGTAAAGGAAAACCTGCGTTTTTATAGAGGAGTCTTTAAGCAGCTTTGACCGTACTGCACTCTAACAGCCACTAGATGGCAGTAGCACAACACTAAACTTAAAACCTACCTACCAGATAGCTGGGGTTTATAATCTGGTATGCATTTTGTAAATTGTACTACTATTATTATTACTAGTCTTATTATTAAAAATAGATAAAAATAATAATAATGATAACAATCATATCAGTATTAGTGGTGTAATTACTGTTATTATTAATGATTATGATAAGATCTTAATAATGTTCCATCTCTGTATCTTAAAAAGAAATCATAACAAAAAAAAATAAAAAATCTAAGCATGGCTGTAACTGCTTTTTGACACCAGACAGCCAATCGCCATAGTATCCCTGCACAATCGGCGCTCCACCACTCCAAAGAATCGGATCGTGCGTATCAATGAACCCAATCTGAACACTGCATTAGCGAGGCCAGAAGCAGCCCCCTTACTGAAAGGCGGCCAATATGCACTTAGGATAACAGCCTGGAATATGTGCTGCCCTTAATAGGCACTGGGACGGCAGCTTATAAAAGAACATTAAAGCTGGTTCAACCTGAAGGAACGTTTATCATCACATCCAGTATTAATCATACAAAATTTCTGGTGCAAGTTAAAAAAGGAACCAAAAAAAAAAAAAACTTCAGTGGAATCCGCCTTAGGCTGGAAGCAAGAAAAGCGTAATAAAAGAGCAGGACGGGAAGGGAGCGTGACGGCCTACCGTACCTCCTGCCGGTAAATTCCGCTTGACCTTTCTTGTTGAACAGAAATCTGGAGTCGCTGTACCCCCAGCCATTCCATTTCATAACCTCCTGCCTGGAAAAACAGGGCAGAGAGGCAGCTGGTCATAGCATGCAGAGGGAAGCCCCACCTAAACGGGGTAAAGGGGCAGCTGGTTTTCACCCCCGACCGACTGAGCCCTCATTAACTGCCTCGATTACTAGTCCGTCACCTGCATTCCTGTACCTACAAGTTCCTTCAAAGACACAAGTGTACAATTCCTTTTGGGCCATTTTGCGGTAATTAAGCGCTGAGCCATGGGGGCCAAGCCGTAAGGTAATAAAGGACTGACATCTGTGAAGCAGATTCGCTTCAAATGCAAAATGCAAGTCGGTGATGGGTTCAAGACGAGCAGAAGGCTGCAAAAGACACCCTGCCGTGCGGGTCATTACATACTGTCACACACTACAGGGATATCGTAATATAGTGCTTCTAAAATCTCAATCTCAATGCATTCAAAGAAATGATGCATCCGTACAACAGTAGTACTTGGATTTAAAACATTTAAACTAAACAGAAACAACAGAGCACATTAAAAGCATATTAATATTGTTTTTCCCCCCACCACAAGCAGACATCCTCAGAGCATACAGTGTTCCTGTCACGGCCCACCTGCCGCTTGATTCCTCACTTGAGCGACAACACAATTACCATAAAGGGGAAGCGCCGCAGCTCAAGTGCTGTCTGGATAAACGTGGGAGTCTCAGGCTAAACATTTGAGTGACAGGCCCCATTGCAAATGACAAGCCTTCAGGAATGTACTTAAAAACAGGTTTGGACCAATCTCCATTTAGGAAGAGGATGTAAGGTTTTATTTAACAGGTTTCAAGCTATTGATTAATGAGCAATCTTTTTAAAATATATATATATAAAATATTATATTGTGTATATATACACACACATATACATCACATACATACACACACACAACTGTGCAAAAGTCTTATGTGATCTAAAGTAAGGTTTAAGGCTATTTATCTATGTAATAAGTGCACTTTTGCACATAACAAAAAACAATTTAGCATTAGAACATGTGCAAATCAAGTGCACAGTAAAACCGAATATGATTTTCTTCTGTTCTCCAAAAAGATACTGATATCTTGTGAGACGGCTCGATGAACACCTCTTCAGTTCCCAACCCTCCTCAGGGGCACCTCAGCCATTCCCATGTGTTTAACTTCACCACCAGCTCACGTAATGAATGAATTTAATTACTTAAAAAAGTTGATGAGATATTGATCAGCTATACGAGGAGTGCCGGTAGACGAGGTAACAAAAAAATACATGGGCGCGTTGTACGGTTGCTGCAAATACTGGGGAGATTTTAGGACAGTTTGAGTTGGCTAAGCTAATACATTCTGACAGGCACAAAAGCAGAATAGTTTCACTCTAACAAGATCATTTAATCATCAATTTCTTTGGCAGTGTGACTTTTGTACAGTCCTCTGTGTGTGTGTGTGTGTGTGTGTGTGTGTGTGTGTGTATTACATATACACATACATAGTCTACTCGCTGTGTGAATCAGCAGTGCCAACTGCAGTGCCCTTCCATTAGCATTAACCCTGTACGGGCCAGGGCAGCCCCCACATGGTAATACACACTAAGCTAACTTTTAAACAAAAATCACACCGTTCCGTAAAAAGAACCTAACGAAGAAAGAGGTCCAGCTTTTACAAACATTGACAAATGTAGGGCGTGAACGGTGTCCAGAGCACCTGTTTGCCCTCCTAAATCCAGACTATCAGCGTTTGCTGGCAAAATCCCCAGAATAAAAAGCAGCCAAGGAAAAAGTTTACTTGCCTCTTAACACATTAACTAGAATGGTTGTAGAGGAAAGGTCAGAAACAAACTTCAACTGACCTGAAAAAAAATCTATAGCCGTTTAGCCGTTTGACAGAAGGTAATATGATTCTTGATTTTCTTCTTCCGAAGAAACCCAAGACACAAAAAGATGTTAAAAAAACACCCTTCTCTGTAACATTATACAGAGCGTGCGGATTTTAACGCACGGAAGCTACATAAGATCAGTATTATGGGGAAGGACACGACTCACCTACACTGCGGCCCGGGTCACGCGAGCGGGCGCAGCGTGAGCTCGGCTCGCGCGCCGGCCCACGAGCTCACGCAGGCCTGCTTCATAAAGCGCGTGACGACCGCATACTCGCAGCTTACGAGGAAGGAAATTAAAGACATACTATAGCCCAGTCCGGCCCGAGATATTGGCACGGATCTGCTTTCCTAGATTTCATTTCACGCTTTGAGGAAGTGCCAAACCTGATCCCAAGTTTGCTTAGTTTGCTGCCATACTGCGGTGACACGCCCAAAGCAAGTTGCGCTACTGGACGCTAGGTGTCGATTTCTGCCGTAGTAAACAAAAAATAAGTTTGTCGGTTTACCCTTCGGGCATCTCAGTATTCATTGCCCTTAGCACTGTGCCAAACCATTTATTGTAACGCGCAGAGTTAAACGGTGGTTTTATTCCAAAGTGTCCACATTAGCCATGTACACATTATATTTACATACACATAATGGCTCTATGTCCTCCCCCCAAGGACCCGAACAACTGTGCAAGATCAAGTCGCCTGCTTTATTAAATTAGTGAAACATCCCACTAAACGCTAATTGCACCTTTAGGCGAACAATTTTGCTTTGCTAGTTCGGATGAATGATTCTGGCAAGCCTCAGGACCTACAACGCGCGGACCTTTTATTTGCCTTTCGTAAGTTTATGAGATGTTGCTTGAAATGCTGTTGTCTTGCCAAAGCGTTTATTTTCAATGGCCCCGCATCACCCCCAAAAGAAAAGTGTTTCTTTTGCTGACACGGACCAACGTGCGTCATCTCGGGGAACCCAATCTAACAACAACTATAAACAACTGCTCCCCTGGGTAACGCTCCACTGGCCTCATTTTCAGGCCATGAGGACAGATAAAGAGCCCCAACACAAGGGACACGTACCATTACATGGCCTTTATATTCCCGTGGCTCCAGTGCTTCTCAATAGCTTTGTGAAGTCTGGTAAAATCCTTTGTCGCTCTGACCACAGACAACTACAGGCACACACCGTAAGGCAGTGAGGCACACATGTACAGTCACACTACACAGTCTTAGGTGCAGAGCCTTAAGTACATGAGACCACAAGATTTTTCACGCAGGCAAAGGATAATTGTACATCCTGCTCCAATTAAGGGATTGGCAGTTTATTCCCAGGTTCTAACTTCAATGCAACTCTTTCACATGTAAATAATAAACCAATAAACCTTATCCAAAGCTGTACATTTGAAATAAACACCAACTATTTTTCAAAGTGCACACTTATGGCAGCACATCCGTTACGTAAGCGTGCATGTCCGTGCTGGGATTAAACATCTCACACTAACCAGTTTCTGGCATTCCAGTGCTGTGCTAAATGTTGCACATCACTGTCATACTGCACTACTGATTGCATCATAGATACCACATACTTTTGTCCAGTTCCCTGCAAAGCTATGCAGCAGATTAAGATTCTACAGTGTCCTTTATTAAATGATATAAATAAAATATTACATCAAGTATTAACTGCTTTTTTGTTACTGTTACATATATATTTTTAATTAACTTTCAATTCGACTGTAAACTTATTTCATATTAGCCAGAGGATTCCTCTTATAACTGCTGCTGTAAGGCTGAAATTTACTGTTATGGGATTAATAAAGTTCATCCGACCTGATTTTTATATGGCACCACTCAGGGCAGGTTTATGCAAAGCTATTACGTATAAAAACCTTCGTGATGACACGTTACAATTTGGATTCGGAAAAAGACAAAATGCGATTCGGGTTGTGTGTTTCAAGGCAGCAAGTCTGTGACTTGAGTGTCATAAGAGGACACCTCGTTGCCCTACTGGCGGCAGTAAACGCCCTGCACTTCCCACACGCTAAAGAAAGCGCCGCTGTGTACATTTCTAACACCATGTGTCGCTGTGGCTCCGACCAAGCGCGCGCCGTCGCCACCAAGGAAGGAAAGTCGCACCACAGCCGCTCCCACCAATCAGAGGCGCGCTTTTAAGAGAAAGTTTTCCCCGCATAACTTAAAACAAGATTACGGTTTAAAAATCGGCGTTTTTAACAAAAATGTGTATAACGTCTCCTAATCCCATTTAATCAATTGAAAGTAAATAAAACTAACATATACTTCACGTCAGTTTTTGTTTTGTATTGGATACATCGTCCGTGGCCAAGTACACATAATATATTAAATATATATTATAGATATATCTCAGATTAAGCATTTTAAAAATAAAAAACAACATTTGCTTGTATGTGCGAGACAAAGTCAATGCTTTAATCCTGACAAGGGTTGCAATAAAAAAAGTGCCCCAAACTATTTGAAACTAAACATTTTGTTTAAACGTGAGAAAATCATAATGGTCAATAATATTTCTACGCCAACTAACTTTTCACAACTTTATCGAAAGCAATGCTTGACTTTAAAAGCGCCTGCTTCAGGGCGTGGAGAACAGCACATTTTTAGACACTCAACTAAAAATAACTAAAACGAGTCATTGTTTTATTTTAAGGTTAAAAGGAGATATACGAACCACTATACATGACTATGGACTCCCTGAAAATTAATATATTTCCGTGTAAGGCCGGTGCGCCACTTTAAAAACTAGGCAATGCAACCTATGACATGTTCTGTTACGTCTACATGGTCGACTAGCTACACTATTTAACTACAGTTTGGTAGGTAACTAACCGCAACTTAACTAGATCAATTATCAGACAGACAAAATTCACTCAAACCGCACCTTTCGCCTGTCATACCTAAGGAAAGCCGGAGCTGCCGCACCCATGGCAGAAATGAATGGACATATTGTTTTAGCAGCAGCCTACTTTTCGTGCTGTCGGGCTAACTTCTCCGTCGTGATAAAACCATTCAGGCGTATCAGACCACATTTTAAAACGATTTATTGCTGAGTGACATTTACTGATCAAGAATGCGAGGCATGCTGATCAACTGTCAACATCCGCTAGCCTCGCTGCTACTTGACATAGAGACACAGTAGCATCGCACCATAAAACGGCTAGCCGAAGCCCTCCGTCGGCAAACCCACCTCCTTTTTGGCACCGTTTTCGCCTTCACGGGGTCCGAATCGGCCGCCTCGGCCTTGCATTCGCTAGCAGCGATCCGCGGATGCAAATGGCCGGCGATGAGCCGGAGTCTTCGGTCCGCAGCTTCCTGCCGCCCGGAGCCGTGGGCATTGGACGCCATGCCGCTTCCGCGCCGCGCAGGGGGAAAGGCTGAGCTGTCAGAGGTCAGGCGGCCGACGGTAAGACGCTAGGCGTCAGGGAGACTCCTCCCGGCATGCATTGCGCGCAGCGCACCTTAGCGCCTCCCCCCTCGCGCTTCTCCACTAAAGGTACGATACGGGGGCGGTGGGGGCCGAACAGTTCAAAATCAGGACACACCACAGCTATACCGCACGCTTTTATTGAGCTTTTCATGAGTTTGCTCGCGTACATTCAATATGCCAATAAATTATGAATGATACCAAAATGTTATGTTTTTAGGAATTGTCAATGTTGAACTAGTGATAGGCCTACCAGCATGTAATCTATTTGCAATGTAAACTTGTTGCGAAGTTTCACTTATTTTGATGCACATGTATGTTTTGTTAACAAAAAACTCAAAGCCTGTTGTTAGTATTATGGAAACAATTAGATTATATTATTTTGTATTTACAGAAACAGGCACGTAAATACTTCTACAGGCAAGTGATATAGGTGATAGGGAAAAGTAACTAAATAAATCAGCAAAATTAATCAGCAATGTTATATTTGGTTGTGCAATCTGTTTGTGTTTAGTGTTTGGAATAAGAAAACGTGTTTATTATCAAAAACAATTAGTATATAATATCCTTTACACAGAAGTTAAAAGCTCTGTATATTTGTACCCAAATACAAAAACCAAGGGTGGATTAGTGCTTAGGATGTTCTAGTCCTCAGCAAACGTGAGGACTGAGCCCCGCCCCACCTAGCCTCGGGAAAATGTATCGGTTAGCTAAACTGGAAACAAGCATGTGTCCATGCTGATGTCAGCCTAAGATAAATTAATCTGCTCTTGATCAACAGTAAAATATGATTACATTGAATTGCTTTGATTTTTGTCTGAAGTAAGTAACCTATTTAGCCTACTTCTAAGACTTCAAACAGCCAGAGATTCTGGAGCAATTAACAACTTAAGATATTACAGAACTACATGTATACTTATAATACAGTATCACTATGGCTGAAATTGTGTTTTCACTAAGTTTTGTGGGAAGATAAAAGTCAATTCAACTTCATGCTATTACTAGTATTGATTGAAAGGTTTCTTGTTTACTCGGTTTTAAATGTTTTGTGCCGAAAAATGCAGTCATGTCTTGAAAATTCTTGCACAAGTAAAACTTAGTTAATAATAGCCATCTTTACATTACTAGTCTACTTGTAATCTTTTAGGTCATCCTTTTGCAGCAACAACTGATGTCTCACTTAATATAGACATAAATTAACAGAGTAGTCTATTATTTAATTATGCCAGAGTAGCATTGTTAAGATTGTGATGTTCATTTTAACAGCCATCCTCCATAACTGCCCAAGGCTATTAAGCATTATTGTATTCTACCACAATTGGGCTTCTTCGGTTTAATTTAGTTTGCACTTAATTTATTCAAGCTGCTTTATAATGTTTCATGTCATAGTTTGGCACCAACAAGTAATATCTACTTTTGTATGGAAAGACATAAATATTTTGATCCATACAAGATTCTCATCGTATGCGGTGGGGGCAGGATGGGGTTAATCAGACATTATTCAAACAATTACAGATGAACTTTGACTCGTAATTCTGCATAAAATACCCATCCCTTGTTCACAGCATCACAGGGGGCCTGGAGTATGTCCCAGGAAACCACAAAGGAAGGTACACCAGGCACAGAATGTCATTGGAAGTAGGTACATTTCATCCAAAACATATGTAATGATATGGTGATAGGAATCCCTGTTAGGGCCCGCTGATGGTATGGTCCTACCTGTACTGTACCATGTGGCAATGAGATAAACGTGCACCACATGTTCAGTTCTGAAGTGAGTGAAGCCCCCCCCGGATAATTAGACAATGGTTTAGCCCTCTAATGTGGTACAACAAACCATCCAAAACACAAGCAAATGTTTTTTATTTCAATAAAACGCGGCTAATACAAAATGCCACCTGGCTACAGTCATGCGATTCCCATGCTGCATGGGGCAAAATATTACAGCGAATAAGAAGTCTGACTGAATGATTGGAATTGTGTGAGAACCGGACAATGTTCTGTTTGAGGGAAACGTGACAGCCGTGCATCTTGACATCATCCCACCCACCGTCCAGCTGTGGGCAAGGTTTGGGTCCGTCCAGTCAGAGGATTAACTCCCAAAACAAAGTTCTGTAATGCACTGACTGCGAGCAGTTAAGAGTCTAAGTGTATTACAGAACTTTAGTCGGGAAGTCGCAGTGCGAGCAGGGATCCCTTCAGTGAGCAGTGAGGCCCCTTTCAGCATCACACCAGAGAGCAGCCTTTAAAACAAACCACAAGGGTGAATCCCTTCGGCATCTTCTCAGCGCACACACTAATGGCATATTAACCGGGCCCGGATTTCCGAAGGCGAAACACGGGCCTGCTTTTAAACTACCTGTAGGAAATCTGTGACATTAACAACACAGCAGGTATGGCAAATTCCCAAACAGTGTCAATAAAAAATTATGTGTGTGTGTATATCTATGTATATAAATGATTGGTTTTCTTTTTTACTATAAAACATGTCTAGTGTGTACCGTTAACAGAGTAATTACGCTAGGGGCGTACATCAAAAAAATCTTGACCTTTAAAAGGGGCCTACAGTGAAATCTATATTTTCAGAGTAAGAACAGACAATAGAAATGTATATAACCGAAGCATACAGCGGCATAACATAAAATTAAACACAGTATCTCTGCTATTGTTAAATCTTCTCTACAGCGTTTGTAAGTGTATCACTTGTTGGTGGTCGATACGTGGAAAATCTGCGAGTCTAAATTTTTAATCGTCAAGCGTGCATGATCATGACAAAACTTTCATTTGTAATGTCCGTTTGAATCAAACTAGCATTTAAGAAGGTACCTGCAATCGTTATGTAACTTCTGATACTTCGACACAAAACTTAGCACTCAACGATTTTATGTAAGTTAGATTTTAAATGTTAAAAACGGCAAGACTGGACTTTGTACATTGTCACGTGCATTGCCATACTTTAATAAGTATTAGCATATATACAATTGTCACTTTTCTGTGATTATAACTTGCAGTTGTTACACTTATAAAAGTTCACTTATGCATAAAATGTACAATCAATAAATGCAAATCAATGCACACAATTAAAGACAATACCACAAAATATGCATGTGATAAATGACATGTTCCTAAGTGTTATTACAAGCATTTCACGTATACTTCATTAGCTAGCTATAGCCAACATACCTGGTACAAGTAGGGGAGCAGTTAGCTATGAAGCCAGCTGCAGTCCAGCTCGAGATGAAAGCGATCATAAAATGGCAAAAAAATATGGTCTGAAAACACTGCAGCGCTGATTGCCGAAATGCTCACTTTGTCACATCGTTTTGCAGCCGTCGGCCTTGCTGTGTCCCGCCGCGAAGTGATCATGAGGTGCTTTTCCACCACTGGAGCCTACCTTCGCATATTACTACTCCTCCGTGCAGAGCAGCCTGCAGCTGGAAGAATGTCGACGTGGAGCTGCCAACCGTGGACGCGCATTCGTGGACGCGCTCTCCGAGAAGCGCTCTCTCGCCGCGAACTCGAGCAGCGGGCTGTGCCGTAGGTGGAGACGGTGGCAGAGGTGGAGCGAGCTCCTTGACAGGTACGTGTCAGGACGCGCATTAATAGCTGATGTAAGTAGTGAGGCGTTTTCAAACGATGCCTGATTGCAGCGCATTTCCAGCTGTCCACTAAAACTCAGATGACAGACCCTTTGGGGTGTTAGCGTCACTTATTCTGGATACTGATAAATGTTTCTTTTTGGCTTTTTGTCTGTGTTTCCAATTAATTACTTTGAATTACTGCATATGTCTGACAGGGATAATATAGCCTATAATGCTTAGCATAAAAAAGCGTTGATAATAGTACAAGTTGGGCAAACTGTAATTTATTTGCTTAGTGGACTTTAATCCGAGGTGACTTCGCTTAAAAATTAACCATTTTCATCGCCCGATTATGTATATTTTGGTTACAAATCCCAGGTCTAGGCCTACAACCGGAACGATACACAAGAGCTGTCAGGGAGATGTTCGATGTTTTTATGGAATATTCCTTCATCATAGTATGCACAGTTTGTTTTCTGGTCATGCATAATGTTTTTCAATAAAACATTGAATGGTCATTGAAGGCTGCTCAAAGCCTTTATTATTATTCGTTGTCGTCACCCGGATATTCACGTTAATAAACCATAGAAAGGGTGCCCTGCTTTGCGTCCGTAGCTTCCAGGATAGACTCCGGTGCCCCGCCGCATGGATGGAGACCTCTCAACGTCGTTTAACCTTGTGAATAGACACATAGAAATCACATGTGCATAATTAAAGGACAAATATAAAATATAACGCGCTATACGGCCTACAGTGGATGAAAATTAAAAGAGAGCACTTGGAATTCACTGGACTGCGCGTGGCACCTCACGCTTTTTAATGTTAATTTACTCTTTAATACTTTAAAATATTATTTTGCTGTAAACGTAATTCACTCAAGTTTTTGATGTACTGCTTATAGTACAGTACTTATTAATGTGACTGTACATTACCGCGTTAGGATTGTTGTTGTTCCCATGCAAACCACTAAGGGTCGCTAGCATGTGGAACTTGGTCTCCCAGGTCTTCCAGCCAATTGTGCATACAGTCGTGTAAATATATTTTAGGAATGGGCTTAAAATTCACGCCTAAGATGCAAAATACCAATACCCTGGGAAAATAGTTACACAATACCCATATCAAAAGCAAGGGCAGCAGTACAGACCTTTTCACAGAAGTGATATTATCTACCCCATGCTGCCACTCTCCAACTGGGATTGGGTGTGACACGTCTCAGGTGACCGTTGTCACGGCAGGTGAGGACCTCCAAGTCCCGTGCGTTGTTTTGCTTCACGATCCCAGCTCTGTCTTGGATGCGGTAATGCCACCTACCCATATTTTGAGACTTGTCAGCATGTTTCTCTTGACTTCACATTGTGGTCAGGCTATAATAATGCTGCACTCAACTCGTATTTTATCCCCTTTGTCACATTCTAGGGAACGATGCTGAGTAACTATATTTCATTTAGATATAATATGGTATTGCACTGTGTGGCAAATAGCCTATATTGATTTCAGCCAGTGTCTTTATCCACGTTTCAGCCTTGGTCTCCCAGAGAGGCGATATACTTGTGACATCATCAGCTGTTGTTTTCTTCTGTGGGTTACTTGTTTCCTCCATCAAGCTTTCCTTCATGATGAATCACCTATAAGTACTAGTCTCTGCAGCACCAGAGTGACAACAAACTCCCGAGGCTAAACCTCGGCTGACTGAAAGATCAGCGTTACCTCTCAGTGAGCATTAATATGTTTAAACCATTTGACATTTTTGTGATCATACAAATCACAGCATCTGTCCATACCATCGTCTGCTTGTCCAGGTAGGGATTATCCAACGTCATGAAAAATCAACCACACACAAATTAAAATAATGTCTTAAAAGTATTATTTAAAAAAAAATATATAACCCCTTTTGTAGGATATAATAGAACGTGCTAATGTGGAACTAAGGCACTAAGTTGTCGGTCGATTGCTATTGTATATGTTATTTTATTTACTTACTATATATATATATATATATATATATATGACCTTCCTGTTCTATACAGAGTGGAAATGTAGAATAATATTTACATGTAATACATGTTGTGTATTTCTCCTTGTTGAACTGCAACCTGCTTTACAACCCAGGCTGCTGTAGGCTTTCATGTCACGACGTAAAGTCAGCCAACGTGAGGCTGGAGATTTAGCAGAGGGGGACGATCCCTCCGCAGTACACTGAACGCCCTTGACTGGCTGCGGCAGTTCGTGGGCAGGACATCTCGGCTGCTGGGGTTTTCCGTATATTTTCACAAGACCAGAAGTAGTGCATTATTTCCAAGGCAGCACGCTTTTCCACCGGGCTGCTGTTGCGTGTGGTCTGCGATTCAGTTTCAGAGCGTCGTTTGGGAATATAAACCGATAGCCTACTTGGAATACGGACTGGGATTGTAACTCATCACAATGATGGAGATCGAGTTGCCAAAAATGCACCAGAGTCAACAGGTAAAGGGCGAACTAGGTATATATTATCACGGCATTTTATGCTACAGTAAACACACGTTTCAATTTCATATTGTTGATTTCCTACAGGGTTAATATAAAACTTAAAACATGCTGCGATCATTTTCGTCATTTCGTTATTATTTAACTACAATTAATACAATTAATATATTTTATACTTATTATATGTAATGTTCTGTCTATATATTTGGTGGAACCCGGGATATTGAAGGCGAATTGCTGTAACTACCGTTTATCAGTGTTCTGTTACTATAAAAACTCTGTTATATTTAAAACATTATATGTTAAATCAGGTGTTAGTTTGCTCTTGACCTTGTTAGTCTGAATAACTACTTTCTAATAACCTGCGAATCGTCTGTACAATCGGGTAGGCGTTCTGAACGCCACAATTTCCGATTCTGCGCCATTCATACATTCATAGAAAAATTTGCACCGTCATTGAACTTTGGTGGGTGTAAATCCACGTGTGAAAATCTTTTATATACATAAAACGTTTAAAAAATGTGCAAATTTTTATTTATAACGACAATCGAAATGAGAAAGGGAAAACTTAAACAGGAACCTCAACTTTTTTCCTCGTTGGTTTTTCCTCATGTATCGGATACGTGCAGTTGTGTTGGCCTTCGCGAGCCTCCTTGCTACTGCGAGGTTCCCCCCATAGCATGTGATCCCTTGTAAAGATGGCATCGGCGGCCACCTTTGCGTTGCTCGGCTGATTGCACAATCCCGGTCGCCTCAGTCAGGAATGCTCATGTTTGCCTTATTCTATACACTGACGCAAGTGGCAATCCGCAGCATAAAGACATTGGTCCTTGATGAGTAAATAATTCTACGGGCGTTTGTTAAACGGTTTTAGTGTGGAAACCGATTATGCAATCAGAGCCACATCTAAATGTATTATGATTACATAATAGACGAAAAATGTATGTGCATATGTATATGTTTAGGGAGGTGTTAATCTTAAAATGATTACTAAGGATATAATAGAAACGTGAAGTACACAGCAAGCAGGGTCATTGAGCCTTTTTGTGACCATTTTAACTATTTAATTACAAAAATATGGCCTGTTAGGCACGGTAGACCGGTTTCAGAGAGATCATCCTTCCTGCTTTTTTTAGTAGGTGAAAAGGTGAAACGGTCAAGTTTGTGTAGCTTGACATAAATAGTCAAACCAGAAGAGCTGGCTTGAATTGAAATGTGTCTACAAGACGGTCAGCACTCGACCCTGATGGGTTTGTCACGGGCCTGCCCTTGTACATTTAGTATTTAGTGTTTTGGTTAAGTTGTATATTTCTTTAGTGTTAGTGATTGTAATGTGACAGACCTCTGCCATATAATTTCAGTTTTGCGCATATCTGTGCGGTGTGGCATGTGATTGGTGTAGCGTTGCGATTTTACTCACTGGATGATCGATCTATCTATTATTCGTGCACTTTGGACATTCTCTTATGCTCTTGCAGTTCTCTCAGGTGGTGAAGTGAAGTTTAGGTTTCATCATGCAGAAAAAGGTTCCCTTTTGTCTGAACAAAAAGTCCCCTGTTTCCATTTTACCCAGCACGTGAGGAGTCTGACCCGTAACGTCTGGAGAAGTCTTATTTTTCACGTAGCTGGTTCCTTGCTGCCGGTCCGGAGCAGGCCTGCGTCGTGCGTTCATTACTAGCACTGTGACGTTTCTGTTCCTGCTATAAGAAAGCAGCTGGACATGGGCGACACATGTAGCGCCAGGAACGTGTTTCAGTGCTGGGTATTCTGCCAACATATCATTTGGAGATATCAAAAACACTACGCGAATATTCATATTTGTTTAATATGAAATTAATAATCAGTTCTGAACAGGTTAACGTTAAAAACAATAGTTTAGTTTGGATGCTGCTATTTATTAAATAATGGGAGAAAAAAAATTTTAAGAAGTTTTTTTTTCCTACAAGTGACTGGAAGTCATATAAAATCAAGGAAGTTTATATTAGCTGATGGCCTGTTACATCATCTCTGCTGTAATAACTTCTTAAATAGTGCAAGATAGGGGGGCTTTGGGGGGGGGTTCAGTGTGTTGTACGAACACTAATATATTTTGAGAATTTCCTGCCACTAAAAACACAATTTGACTTTCAAGGTTATGAAAGAGGAAATGTAATGGAAGCATTTGAGACTATTCAAATATTAAATTTAATAACAATTAAATGCATCTTATTTGACTATGTTACAAGACTCCTGAAGGCAATTTTAAATCTGAATGGCACTTTTACAGATTTTAGTTTTTTGTAGTATTGTATGTCTGTACGTTATTTTAGTCTATTGTAGCCTGAAAACTAAAATAAGTATAATTATCTTAAATGTAACAGCAAAAAAAGAAGAGGTTTAATAGTACTATGAAGACACTTTTTTATACATGCAAGGGAATATATTTTTCACAGAACTCAGTGTGCTGCCATGTTTATGTCTGTGAGGAGGGTACTTCTGTAATGTCAGGACTTTCCCTTCCAGCGTTCAACATAAAAATAATGCACCCTTTGTAGTTTAGTGCGGTAACCTGGTTATTTTAGTTTATTGCAAAAATATTCCCACATGCAGCATTGTAGGAAAAACGGACTTCATGACTAAATAACTTTTTAGAGAATACGGTAAACAAGACTATTTAAAATAGAAATTTACTTAAAACCACATCTCAATATTTCCAAGTAACTGACAAGGTAGAAGTTTGGAATTAACTGTATAATTTTGTCAGTTAATAACATTGGTTTAAATAATTCGCTTAATACTTTGAGAATACAAAGCATGAAAAGCAATGTTTTGAAAATGACAAAAGACAGTAAATACTTTTAAGTTTAAACAGAAAACTGTTTTACCCACCAACAAGAGAATTTAGTTTCTTTTAGGTTTTTTTTTCCATTTTCTTAAGTGGAAAGTTGTTTGTGTTTCAGATGTGCTTTGGTCTTGTGAGTTTCTGGCAGCCGTCAGCAGGTTGCTACACTGCTCATCCACACTCCTCTACATTTACAGAGCATTTAATTTATGGGAAACTGAGGATCAGAAACTGGAAAAGGGAAGAAGGGGAATTCTCCCATTACACACGTGAGACACGCACATTCAGTGCCAGTCAAAAGTTTGGACACACCAAGCTGCCTATAAAGGAGACTGATACAGTGTCATATCATATGACCTGGCCACCTGATCTTAGCACATTAGAAGTAGTTTTGGAGGAGTTTGGCCAGAGAATGAGGGAAAAAACAGTGAGAGTGCTCAGCATATACGGGGAACCTCCTTTGGGACAGCTGGAGAAGCATCCCAGGAGGTCACCTCATGGATCTGGCGTCACTCTGCTGACCATGGGATTTGAACTGCCAACCTTCTGAACCCTTTATTTTTTTGGTTACTGCATAGTTCCAGGTCTGTACATATATTACATACAGTATGTATAATACTATGCGAAAGTCTTAGGCAAAGGAAATATTTAAAGGTATTTACTGGATTGTAAGTATATGATACCTCAGAACAAAAAACACAATTTAGCATTAGAACATATGTAAATTAAGAATAACAAGAAAGATGAGTAAGACTTTCTGTTCTCCAAAATGTTACTGATATCTAGTTAGAAGGCTAGATGAACAGCAGCTTTAGGTCCAAACCTCCTCAGGGAAACCTCAGCTATGTTTTTGTTAAATTTCATCACCGGCTCATTTAATAAATTTTAATTGGTTTGAAAAGTCAACGAGATGTTGATTAGCTGTATGAGGTGTGCTAGTGTTCTAGTCCTGGGGTAGGCAACCCTGATCCTCGAGTGCTGGTGTCCAGCAGGTTTTCTATCCCACCTGGTGTCATTATCTGCCTGAGATCAGCTGCGGTTCATCTGAGACCTAGTAGGATGGAAAACCTGCTGGATGCCGGCACTGGAGGATCCTGGTTGCCTGCTCCTGGTCTAGTCAAAAAACACATGTAGATCCTGGGGTTGACACACTTTGACAGATGCAATATCATAGAATTTTACCAGCATGAAAATCGTTTAAACAGTTTCATGGACTGCCTAAGACTTTTGCACAGTGCCGTATGTCATATTTAAAAGAAAATTTTATCACTTTATCAGACAAATACCATAAATTGGAAAGATATAAACGACTCGTGGTTCAGATGCAGATTCACTCCATTCAGAACGGCCGTTGCAGATGGAATGTGATTTGTCTCTTTGTCACCACAGGGTGAAAGAACGTCGAGCAAAAAATGGTGCTTTCTTAGGACATCATGTGTATCGTTTGGTGACGAACAAAACTGGCTTTTCAGATGCTTTTATCTGATGGCAGTTACACCTTAAATTTTATATCTACACAAAGTTATTAGTTAAAAAAATTATTTGTGTGCACTAAGCTGCCATGCCGACCAGTCACAATGCTGCTGCTTCACACCTGCAGGGCTGTGGGTTTAAATCCTAACCTCTACTGGTGCTTGTGTGTGCAGTTTGGATGTTTTCCCCGTGTTGTACAAGTTTCCTCCTCCTTTGTACTGGAACAGATAAGTAGGTGGATGGATGGATGGATGGATGGATGGATGGATGGATCTGTGACCCATGGTGCTGCTCTTACGCCCGGTCCAACTGGCATTATTAAGAACAAACATCTGAAGTACCATGAACCAGGTGATATCTGTGTAAAACTTGTTTTACTATGTAATAGCACTGCTTCTAACATGCTTGACGTTTTATGTACATATTCAGTATGTATAAGATTCCTCATTAATATTAATGAAAGGAACAGTAACTCAGTTGTTCTCCTGAAAGCGGACATCACAGGCCTACAGCATGTACATTCCCGACACTTACCTTCCAGATACTTCTCTCTGGTAGTGGCCGCTTCCGTTTTGTGCTGCCCCCCCCGCTTCCCCAGTTCACCCAGTTGCCTGTGTCTCACCCAGCCAAGTTACCTAATGCCTCAGCTAGAGGAAGCGTAACATGTCTTAAATGTACTATTGTGACATTCTCTTTGTAAACAAAGGTCACGTGGTGAGCGGTTTTCCTTGTGACACAGTCACTGGATAGTTTTTTTTCTTTCTGTGCAATCTCTCCGGACTCTTATGAAACGCTCAACCTACGCATATATCTGAGGCACGCACAAGGGCGTTTAGGCACCGCAGGCAGATAAAGCCGGCGTCCGGGTGGCAGATGTGCACAGGCGCGGGGGCCCGCCCTCTGCCGTGGGCCCGCATGTACACCCGGAACCGCGCTATGGGAACCTGCTGCAAACTGCATTATCTGCACTGCATTATCTGCTCTTTGCACGCTCAAAGCGCGGCAAGATTACCACACACGCTGTCCTTTGCCTGCTCTTGACGGAACACAGTGCCCTTTAAAAGCTCCTTCACTGTTTGCTTATGCTTCTTCAGTTCTGCAGCTGCAGCACTTTTTAAGCTAACTTCATTTATTTTGTAAATTAAATTTAATGTCAATTTTGCCACTCCAAACTGTGCATGAATTCTGTTACTGGAAATATTATCACTACAAATTATTATTCTCTTCTGAATTTCAATCTAGTATCAACTTTTTAATTTTTTTTAAATATAAATATTAGTATAATTACTTGGTGTGTAACATACTTTTTTTCCAAGAAATCTACATAAATGTGTGTGTGTGTTTTTTTCTGCATCATTTAAGTATTAATTTTTCATACTGGGTCTGAAGGTCTTTAAATCGTCTCCATTGGTGTGTTTGATTCGTCTCTGCGTTCTTGGTAGTTGCTTGTTAGTGGAGTTGCTGCCTGCACCTGTGATGTCACCAATGCCGTGGCGGAGATACGGGTAGCTGAGCGATGGGCAGAAACCTCTCCACGGGGGGGCCCCGGTGCCCCACAACCTCTGAGTCAGCCTTGGGTTTAATAAAACGGCTTTCGTGGGGGTTTTGCTGGCGCACGATGATGGGCGCGATGGAGCACGGCCCCGCCTGCCCTGTCACCTGAGCAGCCCTGTCTCTCGGGCCGACTTCCTCCGGCCAGTCTCATGCACTTCTCCGATCGGAGTGAAATTTAAGCCTCGCGCATAATTACCATCTACCTCTGGGAGGCTTGGCACTCTCAGAAGGCAGGACAACCTCCAGCGTGCTGGCAGCCCTCATCGCACATCGGGCCTCTCCGCTGGAGGAGGAAGGAAGCTCTTGAACCTTTTTTGCGAAATGCCCGCCGTGTAAGTGCCATCTAGAGCCCGGCTGTGGCGAGCCAGCTGATAGGGACATGTGTGCGCTTCGCGTGATACCAGAACGGTCTTTCTGAATACCTCCCCGGGTGGAGACGTGCTTTCCTTTGGCAGGTTTACGGCACGCCTTTGGCACACCGCGTTCGCCATTCACACCGAACCAAACAGGCTCGACCGGTGCCGGCGTTGCGTGGGTGGGGATCGCGTATTCCGGCAACAGGGGAGGATGAAACAGGAGACGGACATGTATTATTCACACAGCTGTGTCTTCTCCATTACGCTCATAATAACAGCGGGGTTGCTGTGAAGTCACGGGACACTCGTCCTCCGGGATGGAGGGGGGCACCGGGGGGTGGCAGATTAGTGGTGTTGTCCGCGAGCCCCCACCCACTCTCCACCATCTGTCTGTGCCGGACGGATGGGAAGCGCTAGCGGGGGTCTCCGTCACACCCCGGCCTACCTTCACGCTCACTCTCACGCCACTACTCTGTTCTCCCTCTCTGGCCAGGAAATGGAGCTGATTGACATCCTGTGGAGGCAGGACATCGACCTGGGCGCCGGCCGGGAGGTCTTTGACTACAGCCACCGGCAGAAGGAGCACGAGCTGCAGCGGCAGCGCGAGCGTGAGGAGGAGGAGCGGCAGCAGCGGCTGCAGGAGGAGAAGAAGGCGCTGCAGGCTCAGCTGCAGCTGGACGAGGAGACGGGCGAGTTTGTGCCGCGAGCCCCACCCAGCTCCCAGCAGACCGCCACGCCTCCTGAGAAGCTGCAGGTACGGGGCGGTGTGGGGGGCACGAGGGCCGTTGCCCGGCAACCACCCCTGCTACTATAATGAGAGAGCACAGGTGCAGCTCCATAGCAATAGTAGTACTTCATTTTTTTTTTTTGTCATCGTTTGGTGAAGCGCATTGTCTGAGTGTCGCTGGCCCCGTGTAAAAACCCTGGCCATATATTTGTGAAGCCAGTCGAACGCGAAACGCCGCCGGTCCAGCTGAGCGGAGCTCATTTCATTTTTCAGCCTGCTGTGTTCACAGAAGAGGATGTGGGCACCCTGTCCTTTGACGAGTGCATGCAGCTCCTGGAAGAAACCTTCCCACTAGTAGACACCATCGAGGTGAGGGAGGGTCTTTGTCCTCGCCTGACCTACGATGCTGACGCTCATTTTCTTAGATGTGTCTATGACCTCTCCTCTCGCTCTCTCTTCCAGACCTCTGCTCCTACACTCGATCCCTCTGTTTTGCCCGCCGCCCACAGCAGCCCAGTCATGATGGGTCCTCAACCGCAGCCCCTGCTGCCAGCGACGCCACCCCCCCAGAAGCCCCTGCCGGACCTGGAGCAGGCCTGGATGGAACTGCTCTCCATCCCTGAGCTGCAGGTACAATAAGCAAATTCATTCGCCTGCAACAGAGGCAGCTGGCGTCGCAATGGACACCCGAAGAATGCCTAGCTACTCCCGCCCCAGGGCGAGGAGGACAAGTGCATCTTTGTTGTGCAGAATTGCAGAGTTGGCACGGGCTGCGGACGTATTCAGCAAAGCCCCCCACCAGACTCAGAAGAGACGTTTAGGGTGGGACACAGTGTGTCCGCCCACCTAACAGCCAAGATAAGGATGGAATAAAAAAAACAACTCTGAGATCGTATGTGCCACTCTGTATGAACTGAGTTTCATCGTAACTTGAAACATGTTAATGAAAAAAAAGAACTGTAGTTTAGTTCCATTTCGTTTGATATTCTGACGATAATCGATAACCTAGCCATTAGCCACTAAAGACGTGACAGGACTGCGTCATGTGTCATTCACTGTTGTTCTGCTTCTTCTCCAGCAGTGCCTGAACATGCAAATGGGGGACATGGTCGAACCAGAGGGCTACAGTGCCACGTGCAGCTCCCCGGTGGTGCAGGAGCCAAACTACCCCTTCTACCTGCCCAAGATGACAGATGTGATTACAGTCCCGGCGGAGTCAGTCTGCTCCTCCGGGTATCAGAGCTCCTTCAAAGGGGCTTTTGCCGGCGCCGTCCCAGCAGACAGCCCCGGTCAGGCGACTCTGGAGGCCCCGGACCTGAATGGCGCCTTCAGTGTAGAGAGCTTCTGCGACATGTTTTACCCGGACCTTACAGATACAGCAATAAGCAATGGGGGCTCACTGGGTGTGGATGAAAGTGAGGGTACTGCTCTGGCCAAGCTGCCGGAGGAGACACCGGTTAAGCCCATGGATATCTCTGAGTTCTCCTTGGGGGAAGGATTTGCCAGCAAGAACGCTGAAGCTGAGTTTCCCGACTCTGACTCGGGCCTGTCGCTGGATTCTAGCCCCAACGATGGGTCACCGGAGAAATCGACGGTTGGCGACAGCTCCTTCGGATACAGCGACTCCGATATGGAGGAGATGGACAGCAACCCTGGCAGCACCAAGTCTGACTACACTGAGACGTTCCCACTGTCCTTCGTTGCGGAAAGCATCCAAGGAAATTCTGGCGCCCGCAGCCAGCCTGGATCCTCGCAGGACCAGAACGCCGGGCATCCCAAGACAGAGCTGGCAGAGGACGCCGGGCATGACAAACCGCCTTTCACCAAAGACAAGCACCGGAGGCGCATGGAGGCTCGCCTGTCGCGAGACGAGCAGAGGGCCAAAGCCCTCCAGATCCCCCTTGCCGTAGACCTCATCATCAACCTCCCCGTAGACGACTTCAACGAGATGATGTCCAAGCACCAACTGAACGAGGCCCAGCTGGCCCTGGTCCGAGACATCCGCCGGCGCGGCAAGAACAAGGTGGCTGCCCAGAACTGCCGCAAACGCAAGATGGAGAGCATCGCGGGCCTGGAGTGCGAGCTGGACTCGCTGCGTGAGGAGAAGGAGAGGCTGTTGCAAGAGCGGTCCGAGAACAACAGCAACCTTCGGCAGGCCAAACAGGAGCTCAGCAGCCTCTATAAGGAGGTGTTCAGCATGCTCCGGGATGAGGAAGGGAAGCCATACTCACCCAGTGAGTACTCCTTACAGCAGACGTCCGACGGCAACGTGTACCTGGTGCCGAGGGTGAAAAAGACGACGGGCAAGACCCGCGGCAACTAGCATTTCTTTGCTTGCCGTATTTTTGTACTGCACTACCATAACAAAAAGTCTATGCAAAAAAAATTAATAAAAAATTTGTAGTCTCAAGATCGCTTCAGCATTAGTCCAGCAGCAGAACTATTATATAGTTTTTGCGTATCCAACCTTAGCGGTTTGATGTCTTAATATTTTTTATATTTAGACTTTTTCTTGTACTGCTATAATGTATATTTCTTTCCCCCAAGGAAACCGTTTTTTCTCAATATGGTTTGTAAATAAATGTTTATCTTATTTGCTTTTGAAGTATGAAAATGTACTGTATATATCATATTTTAATATTCTGATCTTTTTTTTTTGCGAATTTCTCTTAATTTCCGGAGTAGGTTTTTAAATGATTTATGCTTTGATTTACTGTTCAATTGTTTTATTTCTTGACTTTTCTCTTGTACTTTGTAGAAAAAATAAAATATTCATTTAGTCCCCATCTTCTGGTATTTTTTGGTCTGAAAGGAATTCTTTCTCATGTAAAAACACAGGATAATAATCATTTGGGGGGTGAGCAGGGGGCATTGCTAATCTCCCTTACATTAAAATGGGAGATTTACTCTGCTTTCAACTCTATTTTCATATATGACCTCTATAAAGGCCAGAAAGGCACTGCTGTTAATTCTGCCTGCGGCTCCCAAGACATTCACGTGTAAAATTACCCATTTTATTATTTTTATTTAGGGCAGTGAGGAATATGGCGGCCAGGGGCAATCGCTGCCACAGCCTTGAACATTGTGGCTAAATTGCTCCAATAAAACATCCGGCTATAAAAATGGGCTTTGCAGGAGCCAATCACGTCGCATAAAAACCATGAATCATTGATATTTCCCGAAGCAAAATCCACTACGAATTCATTCATGTGAAACCCACCAGAATCCAGGATTATGACGACTAAAAAATGTGTGAAATAAGCAGTCCAGTCAGAAGCAGCTGTTTATTTCCTGTATTTCCTCCCTGCACCAAAATCCTTCCTGATCTGCGACGGGTGTCCCTGCGTGTTCACTTCTTTCACAAACCTTCTAGTTTGTCTTCGTCCTTTCATCTACCTCAGCTGCTCCACAGATTCATATCTTGGAAACCATGAATCAAAAGAAGACCACAGAAGCGCACAGGTATATACACTAGAGTGGCTGCCAATGCCTAAACCCAGAGGTGGAAAGTTCAGGTGCGGAAAGTACAAATCCAGAGCTAGATTCTATTTCAACCAATCAGCTCGGTACTCTCTGACTGACTACAAATCCAGAGCTAGATTCTATTTCAACCAATCAGCTCGGTACTCTCTGACTGTGAATCTTTATACTCAACTGGTTGGTTAAAACAAATTCTTGGTTTGGATTTGAACTTTCTTAACTCGGAACTTTCCACCACTGCCTAATCTGGATAAACCAAACAGGAGGAGCGTCATGCCAATGGGAGCGGCTTTCATCTGTAGCTCTTGGTGTTTGCATAATGCCACGCAAAGCTAAGCTGGAGCCTGATCTGTCCAGCTCTGCAGCGGCCGTCGCCTTTACTTTTAAGCATTTACGTGGATTCTGCATTTCAAAATACAGAGGACTGACCTCTGTGAATGTGAAACCTGAATGTCGACTTACGGAGAAAATGGGGCAAACAGTCTTACTGGGAAGAATGTTTTTATTGAAGACAAACATGTAGCTGCCATTGTAAGCATCCTTAAGAAGACTGACAAAGTGCAATTTTATCTCTAAGTAGAATTGAAAATAATTTACATATACATTATGAAAGGAAGGACAATGTAACAAGAAAGTGCGGGTGACATGCTAACAAGGTGAGAAAGTTATCACCACAGGAGCCCTTTATTGTGGGATCCAGACTGTCTTCATCACTATCCAGACATGTAAACATCTCAGAGAACTTATGACATCACTGGGATGCTGATGACAGGCTGAAGATGGAACATTTCACATCAATGGATGATAACACCCATGTAAAGTGCCCTGGGGCGAATCTGTTGTGAAAAGCGCTATATAAAAATAAACTGAATTGAATAGTAACTTCACAGACCCATGTCACATAAAACCTGGGACAACCATTTTAAAATATGTGTTGAGTACGTGTCAAGCCGCTCATATATCATTATCCAGATGCTTGGTCGTAAGTTCTAGTTCCATTTTTAACCTGCTGTATAAAATTACCCAAATCCCAGGCCTGAGGTCAATTCTGCGTGTGAACGGACATACTAGATATCAAAAATAAAATGCAAAAGAAATGGAAATGCTTCAGGAGAGAGCAAAGATACACCCAGCCGATTTTACCTTACCTTTCCGTCAGCTCGTGGAAGGACAGTCACAAGAGTAATTGGGACTTATGATTTCTGAGTTCGGGGGGGGGGGGGGGGGGATGAGGCTGGGAAAACCTCCAGAATGTGACTAAGTGTAATAGAAACCAAACTATAGAAAGTCCAGCTGAGACAGACAGGGTCAGTTTAAGGCATTAAGAAAACTTTCTAGTGTAACATAAGCGAAACAAATAAGAGATGTCATAGAAACACACAAATATCCCACAAATTCCCAGTGGATTAATGCCTTAATAACCCCCCCCATCCCCCGTATGATGTGTCCCACATGTTCATTAAACACGCATAGAAACCTATAGACATCATAAGCCCAGTATAAAAAGTTCAGCAAATCCTAATCCTTACAATGAGTACTTTATATACATACCGGGGAGAAAAATACTTAGCCTTACCCATCCAGAACCTTCCAAGTGTACGTGTCATACTAGATTTTCAGCCGTTAAGGTGACAGCATCTTTTCGAATCTGTAAATCAAGCAAAGTGGTTACTCTTACCTGGCTCTAAGTCACTCTTCCGTCTTCCGCTTTGATTTATCACACATTATAAAAAGTCCATGCCTCGTACTCATCCCCCTTCCTTTCAGGTCTGAAACTGGACCTAGCACGAAAAGTTTCTGTCAAACTGCCACATCTCTGAGCCAACAAGACCACGAAAATGCGGGAACATCCAGATAGCCTCTCTTCGCTAGCATCTGCTCTTTCGGAGGACCGGATGCTCACTACCAGCGGACTCTGCGACTTCCTCCTGTGGTGCGGCTCAAGATGCTGCCTCCGTTTAATTCTGTCCCAAAGCAATGAGCTGCCTGGTCGTCTGCGCTGGGGAACGATGAGGTCCCGTCTTACGGTCAAAAAAAAACGTTCATCCGTACTGGCCGACGGAAGTCAAACTGCAGTTTCGTGGGGTTTTAACAGTCCTACACGTGGGATGCCAGCTTCATGACAAACTCCCTAGGCCTAACAAGAGCTCTCGTCACACCGAAACAAAAATAAAAAGATGTACTCCAGTGACACAGCTACACTTGGCAAGATTCCAGAAGAAAACGTGACAAAATAACACTCAAACAACTTAACTTCTCCCGAATGAAGGCTTCCATTAGTTTCAATTTTCTAGAATCCTTTATTACATCTAATTTTCACATCTCAGAATAGCAATCTAGCGTTATATTTGTACATGATTTGTGTGCCCATACATATAGTCTGAGATACTGTAGACTGCTTCTGTGGACAACTGAGTGTTATCAAAAAGTGAGTACACACAATACAAATAAGATTTACACTATACTCAAAACAGTTACTAAATAATTTAAAATAAAAAACAAAAACTTAGAGCTCACTACGTGGCTCTCTGTTTCGTGCTTTTACTGAACTTTTTTTAAAAAACAAATCTGAAAGAGCCTAACACAGAAAGCTTAAAAAGAATGAGACTGCATTCAGAAACTGACTACACATGTTCATCGATAAAAAAAAATCTTCCGTGTTTTTATTCCTGATATTACTACCACATACACATAACTATGTCCGAGAGATGCAGGAGGGAAGAAAGGTAGCAGGCCAAAACAAAAAGAAAGAAACAAGAACAAAATTAAGCATCAAAATAAGACCCCAGGAATGTACAACTAACAGACACTTTCTTTCCAATCGATAGCTACACTCTTGCGCACAGTAGCTAGCGGATGCAGTCCTTATCAGTGCTGTTTAAGCTGCAGTAACGTGTCTGACTAGGGATCCTTGTGTGTGTTCCTCTAACGCTTCTGGACGACTGCCTCACAGTACCCTGCAGCTTTCCTGACCACTCCTCTGCTCATCTCCTCTCCTGCTAAGAACTGTAGCCTGTTGAATGGATACAGGATAAAACAAAAACTGTTAATCTAGCATCACAAGAGGTCACTCTAAGCAATGCAGGAATGACGGGCGTAGACTCACCGCCTCCGCGTGATACTCAGTATCGCCGTGGACCGTAACTGCCTCCACTCCCGCTCCCGGAACCATAACCACCTGGAACAGACACGCGCTGGCCACATCAGCATCGCCATTGAGATGTTTAAGGGCATGGCACTGCATTAACGGAAGCCTGGAAGACAAGAAGAATACCTACCGCCATAAGGCCCACCTGAATTCCTTCCCCCAAAGCCACTTCCCCTCATTGGGCCGTAGTTAGACTGCTGCCCACCATAATTCCCAAAATCATTGTAGTTTCCACCTCTACTGAAGTTCCCTGCAAAGTAATAACAGCAAGACACACCACGGAAAATTCCGATAACTAACTCCATTTCGGTGGTAAGAGCTCTATATGGTTGAAGTGGTTACTCCAAAGTTACCTCCGTCGTTGTAGTTATCGTATCCTCCCTGGTTTCCGTACCCGGGACCACTACCTCCGTATCCCGCGCGTCCTCCCCCATAGCCTGGTCCCCCGCCATAATTCCCACCTGAAAAGGTAAATATTGAGGATCCTAACTGAATAAATGCCAAGGAAACCCACACTCTTCAAGGCACCACACATTATGGGTAATTTTCATTCTCTACTTTCATGACATATAACATGAGGAATCCCACATTAAAATCATATCTAGACAGATAAGGATATGACAGAAATAAATCAAAGCCTGACGAGTGCCAATACATACCATCTTCAAAGCCATTATATCCACCCCCATATCCATAGCCTCCCCTGCCTCCACTGCACCCTCCTGCAAAACAAGTTTGTGCAAAGTGATTCCGGAGCCACAAGCCAACAGCTGCTGTTCCTCACAGGCCGATTCCTACCTGAGAAATTACCACCGCGGCCAAAGCTGCCACCACCAAAATTTCCTCCTCTGCCCATGTAGTTTCCTGACCCACCACCTCTGTCTGGAACGGAAACCAGTATTCACCTCAACGCAGTGTGAGGCAGTAACCTCAAGCTTTGGCCACGTGTATAAAATACATATTCTATGTAAGCTAACCTAATATATTTAACTCTACACTACAAATGTAAAGAAATGAGGGTGCCACTTATATACCATATGGATACCCATATAAAGGGCTTATGAATGGCTTATAATCTGGTTATTAATTAGGTAATAACACTTTATAAATCACTTTGTAAACAAGTTATTACCATTTACAAGTGGCAAAGGGAGCCTTATTGTAAAGTGGTACCGAAATGAGAAAAAAATAAAAAAAACACTCATTTTTGTGGATGGCTTAGTGTGTTTATATTTGTTTTTTGTTTAAATGTCCAAAATTGCCTGCTAGCAGAAAGGAATGGCATATTTATCACACTTATTATGAATTTGTCAAACACATGGTGACCTACGGGCATCACTGCGGACACCCGAAAGCGAGGACCCCACGTTGCACTTACTTCTCTGACTGGACGCGGCCTGCATTTCCTGTTTCGAGAGGGCCTTCCGCACTTCGCAGTTATGGGAGTTTATCGTGTGATATTTCTGAGCTGCAAAACAGGACGTGCATGTGAATGCCAGGCCGGCAGGTGACAGCACCTGTCCAAGTCCTGGCAACATTCATTGCATTTTTATCCGTAGTTATGAAGGAAGGCACAGGTTTGACGGCAGAGAAATAACACGACAAGGTTGTGTGATGAACCCACCGACGATTTTATCCACTGTGTCGTGGTCATCAAAGGTGATAAAACAAAACCCTCGCTTCTTGCCAGTCTGCCTTTCCTCCATCACTTCGATGCTCTCGATCTTCCCGTAAGTCTGAAAGTACTCTCTGAGGTGGTGCTCCTCTGTGTCTTCCTTAATCCCGCCCACAAAGATCTTTTTCACTGTCAGGTGAGCTCCCGGCTTAGCCGAATCCTAGGGACAGAGCATACAGGCCAATCAGTTTCCATAACCATGGTAACCGCATCTGGAAGGAGCGGCCTTCTAAGGCTTACCTCTCTGGATACGGCCCTCTTGGGCTCCACGACGCGCCCGTCCACTTTGTGGGGACGAGCCGACATGGCTGCGTCCACCTCACCCGCGCGCGAGTACGTCACGAAGCCAAATCCGCGGGAACGTTTGTTTGCTGGGTCCCGCATCACCTTAACAGCATGGCAAAGTAATGAAGAGAAAATAAAGAGGCCAACTTCAGGCTGCTGCTGCTGAAGATCTCGCTCGCGGTTCTCTTGCGTGGTTCCGAAGACCCATCAGTTCATTGAAAACCTCTACTAGCCTGATGCATCTCAACGTTCCCTGAATAGCCTTAGGAGGTTATTGTTTTGTTTAGAATATGTTGTGAGCTCCTGCTGCAGTACTGCTTACACATGTACCTGGCCGTTCAGTGGAAGCAGCTGGTATGTTGCTTCAGACAAAAGTGTCAGTTTGATATCATCTTATCCACCAATGATATAATAGTTAAGAATTAAACCCAGCATGTCACTGGGAATACACACCACACAGTCGGTGAGTGTCCCCCATTGCTGGAAGTGCGCCCTCAGGCTCTCATCTGTAGTTTCAAAACTGAGACCCCCAATGAACAATTTTCTGAGCTGCTCTGGCTCCTTGGTTTCATGATCCTTTGAAGACACGGAAAGAAAACCGATTAACAACATATCGTGACAAATAAAATGAAAAAGCAATTCAGATGTTTTCCATAAAATGCAGTCATTTACGGTTTTTTTTTCCCTAGGAGAAACGCTTTCCGGATTAGTAAAATTCCTATCTACTTATGATGATTAAACGGCAGGTAAGTTCTACTGACAGCTCCCAAGCATACACGTGTAGGTGTGTACGCTTTTGATAGATTGGGTAACGTCTCGGCTAGTTCGCGCATGCGCAATCTCCCCCCGCGGCCGTGTTGGACATTACAGTCCGGCGCTTTGCTGCCTCAAATATCTGGGTCTTATCACCTTGTAGACGGGCGGTCGCTTCTGTTTCAGAGACACAGCCTGGCTGACCCATTGCATCAGTCTGGACGACTCTTAACTTTTTCAGGTTATAAAAAAATAAACTCCCTATCAATATCCAGAATATTCCACTGGGAGGAATCCTTCATACGCCATTTTAGATCGCCTCCTACCCTTACATGTACCTCCATATTGCAAATACGTATACAGCACTTACAATGACTTCTTTCACACTTAAATTCCAGTTTCCGTATCAAGATCACAAACATTTTAAATCGCATGAACCTATAAGAATCTGTATTTCCCGTAAAATGCTACTTTTTACACCCATTTCCCCCCACATGAACTTGCAAAACATGAACACAGTAACATAGACTTCAGAGAGTGAAACACTTCGTGGGTAAAACTACTGTCAACGTCGACATAGTATTTTGAGTGTTTTGTCAGAATTATACCGCGAAATATACTCAACTACCCTTAGCATCTCGCGCCGCGAGAAATTCAAGCGTGACATGTTAGCCAGCCTCAATATTTTATTGTAAAATATGTCATCTTCATTTTTAATTTTTCCCTACATCCATCTACGGACAGAAGCAAAGAGTACGCAAGTCTGATTTTCATTGGTATGATAATGTTATCACCTCCATTTCGCAGCGTATAGGCAGTCCTCGGTCCAAAGAGCACCCGGAAGCGGAAGTGGAATACTCGCTCTCTCCCACGCTGCGGCACTCGAGGGGTGGGGCTTAGAAACAACTTGAAGTGTATAGCTTTGCGTGACATACTGAATACACTTCATCATTTATTAAATTCTCAGCTTGTTTTAATATGACTTAGAATGCTTATCTTAGGGAGTATGCTGCTGGATGTATGTGTAACATTGACATGATGGATAAGTTAATCAAAACTCAACTGAGCTCAGTTGTGAAACCTACAATGAACTACAGTAATTTACTGTAAGGTGCGTTCTACTTCATTTGCATCTGCGTGTGAAAGAGCATGTTTGCTGATGGCGTCACTCAAATACAATTTAAATAACGTTAAAATTATATTCATAGAAACAATTATCATTATATAGATTGGAAGGTAATTAATAGCCTTTTAACTTGACTGCTGGGGCCAACTTTTTAAATCTAAGATTCATTTTTTAACTTTCTGCATTAATTAACTTTGGCAAGTCGGAGTCTGTGTGTGTTTTATGTTATGCTGAAAAACAATTAATATAGGCACTGTGATTTTATGATAGATTTTCATCGCTCTGTTTCATTTTTACTGGCATCCCATGCTGTTCCGTACCAAATACAACCTGTTTTGTGGCATTGGCTACAGGCTTATCGTGACCCTGTATTGAATAAGTCGTCATGAAAGATGGATGGATAATATGCGCGGGTGTTGTTGAAATTCAACCAGTGAGTCTCATAACCCATTGTAACAATTGGCCTGCACAGACACACCCAAACTAAGACATTACAGAACACTAATGCATTTTAACCACTGAATCAACCTATATATCAAAGAAAACAATCTGTGCCAACGACAAGAACCTCACTTAAGAACCAATGGTACTCGGTAAAGATACTACGATTGCCACCTACTGGCCATGTGTAAACTCGATTAATATAAAAACTAACGCAGCAATTATACTCTGCATCAGTCTTGCTAATCTATTGCAACGCTTAAGAAAATCTGCAAGGTATTCAAATAGTTAAATAAACCAAAGAAATATATATGTTAGTAATAATTCATGAAGTGCTTAGACAATATATTCATGTGATTTAAAATTCGGTTCACCAACTATAGAAAAAAAGTTAGTTGAAGAAATTATTTTACCTTTGAAATGTGACTGGACTCACTGAAGAACTAGCGCTGGAACTGACTTTGAAACAATTTTACATCAACATGTTGACACTTCTCGTGCCAGCCATCACAGGCCTCACCCGAAGTCCAGGTTAAGGCCCCCTGTGAGAATAATAACCGACTTAGAAGTATCTGTAAATTTATGAGTGTTTTATGGGGTGGAATAATGTCTGTTATTACCATTACCGTGTGCCAGGAAAAATATCGCCTTGATAAAAATAACTATATTTCACTATCGTTAAAGATGACTTTTATTTACTGCCAGTTTGCAGTCAGAGTATTAAGGCAGTCTGTCTGCGAGTTTCAAAATAAAGACAAAATGGAATCACCAGGACCACTTTTCTACTGAATACCTAATAAGATATTCAAAGGTGACTTTAGAAAAGAAATGTTTTTCTGTGCAACCTGTAAATTACTTAATCACAATTTCATATTACCCTGTAAATCACTAGGTTTTTATTTAGTGATAAATGAAAATCATATTAGTCTCAGTCCACATACATAAACACTCAAAATCAATTTCCCCAATTTCTCTGGATGTTCCTCGTCCCACCTACTGTGTTAATGCTACATTTCTTTCTAAATTAAACTGATAATGAGCTTGAGGCTGTGTAATATCATTCACGCTTCGCAAGTCTCCCATAATTAAGATACTCATCAGGCTGTGGTCGCTGTTCACGTGCGACAGACCCCTCTCCAAGCGCCCTGAGTCATCGATGAGCGTTTTATTGACTCCCTGTATTAAACAATCCTCTCTGTCTTCTCGATGAAATACGGCGTCAAACTTAAGTGTGATGGCTTCTCATTTGATTTTAAACAGGTCGTATTCAGAGCCTTGATATCATTTCATGGCTAGCTACCACACCGCCTCGAACATTGATTAAATTATATTACTGCGGGGGGGGGTAAGTCTTTGTACGACAATATAGTGGGTAGGATAGGGAGAGCAGAGCCTGAAACGATACCAAAATGATGAAACAGAGCTGTATAAGTAGGCTTTTCCGTTTCCCCTGCACAGGGCCAGACACTGATGTTTAGAGGAAGGAAGGGGGGGGGCACCCTTTAGCTTGATTAAAAGGCCTCGTTTTTCATTGAGTTGTTCAGTGAAGGAAACCTACAATAGCCATTCCTTACATATTCACAGGCCTGTGGAGAAAAATATATCGAAGGGCAGGACATTAATGATTTAACTATGGGGCGGCTCAGTGCAATCGGCCTCCAGTCACCAAGTTCACCAGTTTGAATCCTGTCCTCAGCAGAACGGTCACATGACCATTGGGACCTTGAGCATTGCCCCCCCCCCCCCCCCCCCCCCCCCCCCCCCCCCCCCCCCCCCCCAGAACGCCCCCCCGGGGCCCCGGACGAGCAGCGCAAGTGA
>JAODKE010000037.1:9835850-9845955 GCA_026779605.1 Mormyrus hasselquistii
ACATTTTTTGGGTGAAAGGCTGGTTCTTAAGTACTTCTCTAGGCCAAGGTGTGTGGGAAGCATTTTGGATTTCCCCCCCCCCCCCCAGTCACCAGGCCTAGAATACATACAGGCTTACACACAACCAGTTCTCTATAAAAAAAAAACAAAAGAAAATAGCAGACCAGCTGTAGTTAGGCTCCTCCCAAAATCAGCATCTCCGCACGCCTCATACTCAGAAGCCCCCAGACAAATCCCAGACTCCCAAACTGGTGTCCCCCCCCCATCCCAGCCACCCTTGGCCCCCGGCTCATTCCTGGAGCACTGATTTGTGAAGTGTCTGAGTCAAAGGGGATTTACTTTGTAGATGCTGGCTTTTGCTCACCTGTGTTCCTGCCGTCACATGCAATACTTCTCTTCGAATGGCACTTTCTGGAAGATCTCAGAGCCAGGCAGGCTAAGCCGTACGAGGCCTGTGGCTTATGGGGCTTCTTTATATAGTCGGCCGTGGCGAATGCCTGTGCCCCCGGAGTGCAAAAGATGCCAGTTTCCCTGCCGCGATCTCACCGGTTGCTGCCGCCGCTCTCTCCAGGCCCTCCATCCTGTACTGCGGAGGTGGTAATCGCCAAACGCTCATTTAACCTTTTAAACGCTGCATCTGCCGCTCACTTGCGGAGGTGGCTTCTGGTGGCTGCCGGTTCCTCCGGAGAGGAGGGAGGGAAAAGACGCCCCCCCATCCCGCACCGCAGGCTGCCGTGAGACTGAGGGCACCGGTGCTTTGATGCGCGACTCGTAGTGCAGATCGAACATATGCACACAGTCATCCATCACCACGCCCCCCCTTCAAAATGAAACATGTTTTATTCACTTAACACAAGACAAACCTCCATATCCGCACTTATATCAGCGCTCGCGCCACAGACGGTTCTGGGATCGCCGTTGCGGTTTTGCCCGCATTCCGTCACTGTGTGGCGATTCTGCGTGTGCGATTGCGGCTCCTCGGGGACGAGAGACCCGGACGAAATAGAGAGCGGCACAGCTCACGCCGGCTGTCCCCCCACCCTTTAAGTGCACCCACGTGTGATTACAGCTGTTCACCAGGCAGCCGTTCTCTTTTCTCCTTCCACTCCTGGAAGCGTTTCTCAGATAGCCTTCCTTCCTGTCGCTTTTCATCCAGGATGCAAAAAAGAGATATTTAACGGCACCCCGGTTGTTTTTTTGCATCCAGGCACATGTGATACTTTAAGGGAGAATCCATAGAGGTGAGAAGCATATTATCTTGATCGGATTAAGAGGGAAAAAGGGAAAAAGAGGGAATCTCTGCAAAAAGAAGCCTAGTGGTGGGGGGGGGGGGGGGGGGCTGCCTGACACCAGATCTTGGCATCTGTGTGCCGGCCTTTATCCCAGAATCCCCTGGGAGGGAGTCCCCTGTTCCTGTGAGCCAGCTCTCCTGTCCTCCACATAACCGCGACACATCCGTGTGTTCATGCTATTCTCTCGTCCTTGTCGGGGTCTGGGGCTCCGGGGCCCCTGACCCCGGGAGATGCGTTCAGCGTGTCGTGGCTTTGGGTCTCAGGGCTCAGATTGTAGCTCTGCCTCCTCAGCTATTGCTGTTTTCCTTTTAAATGTGGCTGATATTTTCCCGCTTTTTAGACTAAAATAGCGCTCTCCTGCCACGGCTTGGATGTTTACATTTGAGGCAACTCTCGTAGCATTTTGGCATCCGGGGGGCCTGTTTGACACCGGCTGATCATGCACGCCCCCCGGATAGATTAACACCGTGTTTCCTGGCGCTATCTCTCACTAGGTGGGGCCCGTGGGGTGGAATGACCCACAAACCCAAGAAGAAAAAAAACACACCTGCCCCAAACAAAAGGTGGCGTTTGTTTACACGGGCGCGTGGGCAAACACAGGCCTGCGTCTGGGTTGTCCCGCCGCTATCACTCCTCTTGAAGGTGAGATGATTTAGGGGCCCTGGAGAAAGTTAATTCTTCTTGATCACCGCGCGCAACCTGGAGCGTTAATGGCAGGCATAATTAATTCTGCTGATGTTAATCACCAGGGCCGGGCCCCACAATTATCAGACCCGTGCAGATGGGGCATGGTGCAGACATGAAAAATTAGGAAAATGAATCTGTAATGGGGTGGCAGATCTAATCTGCATCAGGAAAACAAAGTCAGAGAGGAGCAGGGGAGCGGTGGAGTCGGGCAGGAGCCGCCCACGGCGCGCCCGTGTTCGGGGCCCGGCCGGCGTCGAAGGGCCAGGTAATTACCGCACTGTCAGATTTTTATTGTCGATTTATCCCGCTGCCCGAGGCGAAGCCTGACGACTTCTCTTGCGGCTATCTGGCCGAGAGGGAGCCTGCCGGTGGTGTCATGCCGGGGGGGGGGGGCCATCACCGGGTTAATCAGCCCCTCCGGCAGCTTTTTTGTGGGCTTCACCCTCCACCAGGGCTGGGAGGGGAGACCTAGGCCGCAGATCACCATGGCGACAGAAGGCTGCGGCCGCCACGTGGGCATGCGTCTGCATACTGACGCAGGCACATGCAAGCGCGTCGAGCTGCATGCAAACACACACGCGTCACTTTCATGCACATGGTTCCTAGCGGTCGTTTCCCTGACAACGTCAAGCAACAGCAAGTCCATCGCACCTAATCAATTGACATAATAGTTTATTCTTTCTGTGCTCCTCCAATGTGACGCTGTCCTTTTAAGTTGCAGCCACGTTCCCCGTTCATCTTCAGTCTGCTATCCTGAACCAAATGTTCCCATGATTCACAGCAATCGTGGCCGGTTCTTCTGGTTCTCCTGCTTCTCCTGGTTCTCCTGGTTGTTACTGTTACTGTTACTGTCGTTGCCATTTGAAATGTAACTGTTGATTTAACACATTTGTATGGCAGAAGCACCATTTTGATTTTTTATCCCTAGACGAAATGAATTAACAAGGACAGAAGTAAAGCGGAAACGTTTTGGCGCATAATCGCTGGTTTGAAGGCTGAAGCCAGAGGCGTGGGGGCACCAGGCATGCGTGTAGCGTTATTAAGATGAAACTACTCAGTAAGACCATTCATTTGGTAATCGAGTTAGAGACCGAGTCCTAAATTAAGTAAAATCAATGAGCAGGAATAAGCACAGATTTTCTAATATTCATTTGGGGTTAAAAGCTGATTTTGCCTAATTACTCCCAGTGGTCGGCACAGCAGTTTCATGGAGGGGGAGTCAACAAATGATAATGGATGTGTCGGGTGGAGGTGCCCATTGTTCCTGCCCCCCCATAACCACAGCCAGGTGTTCCCACACTTCCCCGTGGACTGTGTGCGGTTGGGCCGGGCAGGGGGGTGACCCCGGATAGCAGATGCTTTGTTTTCCGCCGACGTTGAAAACCCCGTCACAAACCCGGCATCTTTCCGGGAATAGAACCGACACCTTGCTTACGCCTCCGTTCGTTATGCGATTGTTTAATTGGCATTTTGGTGAAGTGGCTTGCGTTTGCATGGCGACCCTCACGTACTGATTAAATGCCGAGGCATTGCTGGTTAATGCTCCCATAATTCCCGGAGATTATATGCTAATTCACTCGACTGTTTTGTCAGGGGAAGCAGGAACGGCGGTTATTACGGTGACACAGCCGAACGTCCGCGTGGCTCTTCAGCTGCCCTCCCGCCATTAGCATTTTTATTAGCAGCAGGGGGGGGGAGGATGGAGAGAAAGAGATGGAGAGACAGAAAAAGAGAGAGAGAGAGAGAGAGAGAGAGAGGAATAGGGAGAAACTGAAAGGGAGAGAGAGAGTATCACCGCACTCATGAGACTTTATGAATCTGTTCAAATGTGATTCATTGAACAATTATATTACTGCCTTTACCTCCCCACCCATGCAACTGTTTTACATCTATTGGGTTTTCCCCTGTTCCCCCCCCCCCCATTTAGGATCTCTCTAAATTAGAAATCGTCGTGGCCTTTGCAGGAGACACTGCGGAGGAATCAATCGCCACATTAATTACAGCAATTCATTACCCGGGCAAACACGGGAGCCAACCTTTCCCGGGTGCAGAATTCGGGATGCGGGATTTAGGCCGCGAGCGACGACAGGGGCATCCCTTGCCGCATTAGTCCACGGGTCAAAGTCCACCGAGCGCTGGCGCCCCACCAGGAGAACCGGACCTGGGATCAGTCGAGACGCGCAGAGCTGTGACTTATTGCTGCTGAGCAGAAAGGTGGTCATGTGACTGGGGTGTCGCTGCTCCTCCTCACCCCCACTACAGGGACCCTGCTGGTCCAGTGTCGCTCTGTATAGTTACCCCCCCTACCCCGCCCCCCCGCTCACCATTTCTCCATCCTGTCCCCGGGAGCCGGGGCGGCTGTGGTACCCTCGAAGCCAGCTGGCAGAGGACGGCAGTAAAGGACACCGTTCCTTGCGCTGTCACCTGAACGAAGCACCGCCCGGGGTCTTTGAATTATGTTGCCGACGGTAACCGTAATAAAACATGGTAATGACGGATCTCCACCGTAAATTACCGGCGAGCGGACTGCTCAGTTGGCTCCACACACACAACGCACATGCAAATGCGGCGTGGAGCCATATGCGTGCGCACACACACACACACACACACACACACACACACAGTACCCACAAACTGTCTGAGTTTCGCTAGGAACGACGCAGTCCGGACTGGCCTCATTGTTTGTGGCTTTGAGGAAATACCTGGGGGGTTGGGTGGGGGGACTGGGCCAGTTTCACACATTGACATATTCCTCGCTGACTCTCAGCTGACCAGCAGGTCTGGGGCGCGTGTGTTATCTGGCACGCAACGACAGATTTGTTGAGAGAGGGAGCGGCGGCCGGTCGCTTCCCTCCGCTCTGAAACCTGCGTACCGTTGCCTCCAGGGGGCTGTTATACCCAGGCTCAGGAAGAAATCAGGCCCCTCCACTGACGGCAGTTCCTCACTGGCATTCCAGTGCATTCAGACACCCTGCGGAACACAAACCTTTACTAGGTCCCGGTGAGAAATTCAGTGCCGTGCTCAACCATTACTACCACAATGTCATGCTGTTCCATTCCAATTACTTATTTAAATGTAATTACCCGTGTCTGCCGTTCTGACTGTTTGCTTAGTGCCGTATGACATCATGGCCGAATAACTGGTATTATCATTATTTACAGCCTGTGGAATTTTCATACCCTTTTTTTTCCGTCCCCGGCCAACTCGGAAAACTTGGGGGGTGGGGGGGTTTGCGAACAATCCCTTCCTTTGATGGGCTTTTCCCCATGGGGGCCACCGGGGGTAATGTAATACATGTAATAATTTTTCTTTTTTGCGGTGGGACAATTTGTCCCATGTTCCGCTGAAAAGAAAAAAAATCCCAGAATCCCCCGGTCGACTTGCCGTTTGTCTCCCGCAGCTCTGCTTCTCAGGTGAACTCAGACGGCTCCGTACAAGTAGAAAACTTCCCCCATAGAACATCCCACCCCACACTCCACTCCCACCCCTGTGCACCTCATACATATTTTATATATAGATTTTACTCATTTATGAAATGTCACAGTTACTTGAAAGCCTGCGTTATTCATATTATTTTGTTGCCAGCTGCTGACGATTTCACCGATTTATACAACCGGGCTTTTGCACGAGCACCTGAAGTTATGAGGGCACCTCTGGCCGGGGGGATGTGCAGCGTGATTTTATCTCTCTACCAGGGATTGTCCCGCAGGCTTACTGTCGTAAACACGGCACACATGCCACATAAAACTGTGTGTAAATGGGCAGGGTTTCAGGCGAGGGCTGAGCAGACCGTTTCCCAGTAAGGTACATGCTATCACTACCCAGCGGCCTATCAAGGCCTCATTCAAACATCCCCTACTGGCAACCCTGTGGCTTGTACTCCTCACTCCATCCTTATCTCCCTAAAAGTTTGTACCCTATAAACTAACCAAGCAATTACTTATTTACATTGGCACAAATACACCTGGCTATTGTCCAGAAGTGTGACTAATTAAAAATCAATCCCGGGCCATTAGTCTTGGGTGAGGAAGCATGCCAGGGTCACATATTTTCGAGGAGCCCCTGTAATGAGGCCGGCTTGAGCCCAGCCGAGTAGGAAACAGATTGGAGATAATGTAGGGACCCTTTGCAGCTTAACTTAACAATTGATGCTGCGTGTAAAGATGCTGAACTTGTACTCTTCCCTAATTGATCCACTTACCCTTTCCCGGGCGGGAGCGAGGAAATGAATGTGGGTGTTTATTGTGCACGAGCGGCTCGATAGATAACTCTTAATGCTGGATTTGTTGCCGTGAATCTGATGGGCGCAGAAAAGTTTTCCAAACAGGAAGGCATTTGTCTCATTTAGGCAGAGAGGTGTTAGATGTTTATGTGATAAATGTTAGCTGAAGCGGAGGCGCACAGGGGAATAGAGGCCCAGAAGAGCAGCAGAGGTTTGGACTCTGGAACTTATTAAAGTCACAGGGACATAATTCACAGTGCTTCTCCTGAACGTGCCCAATTACCGGGGTGTTACTGGTCTGGCCGCGTCTTGGTGTGTGCCTGTGTATCCACACTGGTGGCCGTGCTGCTCTGGTACGGGGCCAGCAGCAAAACCACTAGGCCAACCCTGGGATTTGAACCAGCGACCATCTGATGCCAGGCACCTACTGAGCCACATATTGCCCCAGTGAGCAGGGTTTGCCTGCTGTGTTGGGCTTCATGTTGAAATTGTGCACCCATTACCACAGCTTTCAAAACATGAAAGATTTTTATTGATGGCAAAAGACATAGCTTCTCCAGTGGCATTGACACACACCGCCCCCATGGCATGCTGGGAGCAGTATGTGGGAGCTGAGCTGCTCCATTTCACCGTTGGTAGGTAGAGTAGGAGATGTGGGGAAGGCTTGGCTTGCTTGTATACATCAAAGAAAAACAGTTCATCTAAATCTTTAATTTTCTGCACTGGTCATATAAGAATATATTTAACTTAAGCTTATTAACAACAGTAAACCAAGCTAGATGTTTAACGAATTTGAAATTGTTCGACCGCAAGAGAGTTGTACTATCAATGACATCTACAACACAGCCAGCAGCGATGTCAAATGATGTCGTTAGGCAGCTTTGTGAGTGTGGAGAATTTAATGATGTCTGGAGGAAGAGAGGATGCAGAATTATTGCTGAAAAAAGGATTCATGGACTGGACGCTCACTCCCTGCTCCTGGTGACTCCACGGGCAAGTGATCTTTGGAGATGTTAGTGTCCTTGGCAGAAATGGACCTTTAGGTAAATACAATTCATTACTGGATTATGACCCAATACAATTTCAGGGCATTTTAATTTTTATCTATTAATTTTTATTTTAACTACAATGCTTTTTCAAAATAATGATTTATCGCCTGCTTATAGTAAATGGCTTTTCTTATTTAATCTGGCCTGAAATTTGCTCTCATGAACAGGCACTGCTGAATTGCCCATTCGATTTTTCTTAGGACGTCACTATGCATGAGGGACAATGCCCCAACATTTGGAGATTTAGATGGCCTGAAAGCTGCCTCAGTAAAAAAAAAAAATAAACAAGCAAACAAATAGAGACACATGGGACTATTAAGCAAACAGCATAAGAACAACAGCAGAAGCTGGCACCAAAAATGACACAAAAACCATGATTACTAACCAGAAGAATGGCGCTGTGTATACCCTTCCTGATACATGCAGTTCCTAAACATCCCACCAGGGGGAGCAAGAAAACAAATTAGGCGGAATGTGATGACCGAGTGCTGTGGACTTTTTGGGTTAAAAGAAGGTAGGGAGCGATAATACACGACTGGGGAGATGGTCTATCAGTAATCATACTGTGTTACTATCAGTAATCATACTGTGTTACAGTGATGCTCACAATCTGATGAGATGTAATGCCAAAATTGCACAAAGGTGGCCTTCAGCTACTGTTAAACTCTTTAATTAAAATTGCAGTCATTGCCCTTCAGGTTCCGTTTAATTCACGACAACATGAATAATGGAAACTATATGATGAAATTATGTGTACTTATGTATCACATACCTCAGAATTAAAATGTAACAGCACAGTGTATCTGTGTGTGTATTTTTTTGCGTGCATGTATCTTTCAAGACACCATCACAATGAACATGTACAACCTTGTTTCACCCATGTAGACACCAGGGTGTGTATGTAAATGTGTGTGTAGAGCAATTGGATTCTCTGCGATGAAGCAAAAAGTAAACACAGATGGGAATCCTGAGCATGCAGGACACCGATCTTCCAGGGTGCGATCCAATCCTTGCATTCCGGCCCAAGTTCTTTGGCTGCCATGGTGACGGAATCTCAAGGAGAACTCAATAACATCAGCTTGTCAATGTATTCCCAATTTGACTTTATTTTTAGTCCAGGCAAGGGGAGGCTCATGCATATTTCAGAAGACGGCCCGTATATCCAGCGAGCGAAGTGAGACGTAACGTAACGTGACTTTGAGAAATATGGGCTCGGCGCCGAGATTTGACAGAGCGGCTCGGAGCAACCACAGATGTATCGCACTTGACTTTCGGGAGACAGGAGCACGCCGGCCGCGTTACGAGTCCGGAACACGTGGCGTCGAGCTTCGGTGGGGGGATGTGCAGATCTCCGCCGTGTATATCCCCACCCCCACCCCCACAGCAACGCGGGATCTCTGCCATGGAATAGCAGCAGAAAATCAGATGGGGAACCAAGTCGTCTTTGGTGATTTTGAACCTTGGCACCCAGACATGAAAAGCAGTGGGATGGATTCTCATCAGAGCCCAGCTCGCACCCCGCTGCCAATATATCATGGCTCAGTTGTAGATTATCCCACATTACGGTTCCATTTCAGCCGTCTGATTAAATCAAAGTTTATGAAGCTGTCATTGCCATACTTGGTAATGCTGCTGCTGATGATGGTGCCATAATTTAGTCGTAATGTCTGTGCTGGGTGACATTAGCTCACGTCGTTCCCTCGTCCGCCCCTGTTGGGAGAATCACGGTGGCCTGTCCACCTCCAGACTGAGAGCCCCAGTCTGGAGGGCACATACACTCTGGCATATCAACAGTGGACCAGGGTACATTAAAACTTTGGGGGGGGTTCCAAGCATATTTCCACTACATTTAATCCCTGATTCCTGTGCTCCCCTCCCCTCCCGCCATGAACGCTAGCAGCACCAACGCTAAGGAATGCTGGGATGTGTGTCAGTGCCACTAGTGGAGCCAGTGAGCGATTGCGTAGTGCATGCAGTTCCGGAGCCCACCAGCAGATGGAGGCGACAAGCGACGCCGGTAATTAAGTCCCATGTGACTCTGCAGCTCTCTGCTGATGGTCGGAGCGAAACAGACAAATTTCCATTTCTCTAAGCCATTTACCATGCATAATATATTTATTCTATACACAGCATGCATCTCTCCTAAGATAAGACATAAAAAACACCCGTTTGGTGCGTTTGTCCTTAGTGCCAGTAATGAATCATTTTGGTTTGGAATCTGTTAGCATATTTGTGCGATGATGCAGATCGCGCCGGCGTGGTTTTTGGCTCTATTCATACGAAGCAACAAAGAAGCAAAGTCAGACTTCGGGCTCCGTCGGAAATCCATTCTTCTTCAGAGCTGTAACGAGAGCGGTCACCGGGGGGGCCAGCGCGGGCCCTCGGACTGCCGCTATTCACCGGGGGGGCCAGCGCGGGCCCTCGGACTGCCGCTATCCGCTGCGGCCAACATTTCTCAGGCGCTCTAGGGGACTTCGTGGATACGGTGCTGCTGCGAGAATCCTCAAAGGTGACCGCCACGGCGGTACGCTCCATGCTTCCCGCTGGAGTGCCCCAACCCTCCCCCAGCTCCACCTCTGCACTCTCCACTGATCAATACTTAATTCCGGGCCCGTCCGATTGGCCGCCATCACCATGGCAACCGAGTACCACATAGGTTGACCGCCAGGCGCGGCGACAAATCATTTCCTTTAACCAACTGTAATTGAGTGTTTGCGTGCTGGGCCCCTCACCTGAGACGGTCCACATCAAGCCTCCAAATACATAGCATTAGTTATGCCAGTTCCCGGGGGGGGGGGGGGGGGGCCCTCTGTGAGTGCTAACTTTACTGGTGGTGGGGGGGGGTTTCCCTTCG
>JAODKE010000037.1:9853699-9864398 GCA_026779605.1 Mormyrus hasselquistii
TTGCTTCCGGGATAGGCTCCGGACCCCCCGCGACCCATTAGGATTAAGCGGATTGGAAAATGGATGGATGGATGGACTTTTACAGTCATTTTAAAGAATCCAAATGAAGTCAACACTCTGGCACCTGGAGACATCATATCAGCTGTCAGATACAATGTATCGGTTATTCATGTAACACATATTCCTAAATCATTGAGTGAAATGTCAGTGATTAACTGTAACTGTTGACACAACATAGCACAACAATGAAATATGCCCCCTGCATTTAAGCCATAGGTGACAGCAGTGGGCAGCTGGAATTGCAGTTCCATCGCTAGTTAGGGATTCAAACCAGCATCCTTTCAATCACAAGCACACTTCTTTAAGCATTAGGCCACTGCTGTCCCAATAGGCATGAGTGCCTTTGGACCCAAACGCTGGGTCTCCAGTACAGGCACAGGTCCTGAGTGTCGGGTTGCCGGTTGGCCATGGAGACGTGTAGCGTGGCTCTTTAACTCCATAACAGAGGCTTTATTAATGCAGGCCAATGTGCACAGCCCTACCTAACAATGCAGCAACACCAATAGAATAAATTGTGATCAATCGGCCTAAGCAGAGACAGATGAGGAGTCTGTCAGGGTGGGGATGATATCAATTTATCTCGTTAATGCTTCTCCACGGGGCTCACTCACTAAAGGACACAGATTACAGCGCCTCTTTCCCAGGGAGGAGAATGAGAATCTATGATCAGAAATTCACATTACCATAGCAGATCGGGGGGGGGGGGGGGGCTGCGCTAAGCACCATGTTTGTTTTTGTTCTTCGATCTGTCAGAGTAAGTACCGAAACAGGTATTTAAATGTACCAAAACAAGTATTGAACCAAGAACAAAAGTATGAGATGTTCTAAACCGCCATCAAACCAAGTGTGAAAAGAAGTATTAATCTATCAAGTATTAAACAATATGCTAAACATCAAAATAAGTATCAAACCAAGAACAAAAACAAGTATCAGATGTCCTAAACCAATATTAAACCAAGCTTCAGAAGAAGTACTAAAAGTACCAAGTATCCAATCATGGCCAAATATCGAACAAAGAGTGAAAAACAGGTATCAAATGTCCTAAATCACTATCAAACCAAGTATCAAAAGAAGTATTAAATATATCATATATCAAATCACACGTTAAATGCCTCAAGCCAGTTATCAAACCAAGAGTGAATAACAAGTATGAAATGTTCCAAACCACCATCAATCCAAGTATCAAAATAAGTATCAAATTTACCAAAGTATCAAAGTATTCAACCACATACTAACTATACAGTACTGCAGTACTAATTACAGGCAGTCCCCAGGTTATGAACAAGATTTGTTCCCTAAGCTTATCCTTAAGTCAAATAAATAAATATATAATAATAATAATAATAATAATAATATTAATACAGTACATAATAACAGTAGTAATACAGTACATAACAATAGTTAATAAAATTAACTGCATACAGGATACAGTACACTGCTGAACCTCACCATGCTTTCATGAGTGTCACAAAGTAGCGCCTACGTTTCTTATCACACGCCATTGCACATTATGGCAGTCCGTTCGTAAGTGCAAGGTGTCCGTAAGTCGGACATTCTTAACCTTCCGACTGCCTGATCAAGCTCAGTTTGAAATGGTCAAACCTATACTGCATCTTTTCAATTATGTACTTCTCAAGATCTGAGCTTTCATCACTGTTTTGTTACTGTTTTCTGCGTAAGTTCGCTCCCACGCAGTAGATGTCATCTACTTGCCATCTCCCGCCATTTTTCACGTAACTGAGACTTGGGGTGTTTCTCCACCTGCAGCCCTTTGGCCTTCCTGCCCATGTCAGCAGGCGGTAGACGGCGTGGATAAGGCATGCTGGGAAATGCCCAGCATGGAGGAAGCATACAGAATCCACGATGTGGGCTTCCCCCTGTACGGGGGGGGGTCCAACGAAAACAAGCCTGACCCAGAGGCCTGCAGTGCGGAGGCTGTAGGCCTGGTGGCAGATCATTCCGAGACTCAAGAGACAGGCGTGACCTAGGTCATGGCGTTTTGTCTTCGAAAATGGTAGTAAAAGCTTACTCCTGCCCCCCCCTCCAACCCACCCGCCACTTGGAAACCAAAGGAGCGTAACTTCAGAGCTGGAGGAGTGATTTCCCCCATCCCGTCCGGCTCTTGTCCGTTTCCCGTCTGCAGATTCTCCCCTTTAACATTCCTGGAGCCATGATACCATTCGTATCACTTAGCACACCGTCTGGATGACAGCCGACGCTTTATAATGCCGGTCCGTCTTGGCAAAAGTCATTTAAATCGGCTGCCATCTGATGCAGAATCATGTCTCTTAGCCAATGTTAACACTGGCACTTTTACACTTCTGGAAAGAATAATAATAGTTCGCAGGCCTTTGTGAATATGAAAGTTTCGGGTGAAAAAAAAAGTTTACTGTTTCCTTGTCACTTTACTATTTTGAACTCCAATTAATTGGAAATTATTTAATTTTAACTCCTTCACCGTTGTGTCATTTCGAAGATTTTTGTTGGGAGCTTTTAACTGTTCACAGATGTGGAAACTTTCCTCAAAGTGTATCCCATTTTATGTGAGAGGGGCAGTGCTACACCCAGTCCACAAGGTGGCACTCTCACCAACAGCTGACACTTCTCCCTGCCCTGTCATTGAATGGTCACAATATTCTTCTTGTTCTTCTGCTGGGCCTGTGTAATTTCAACCAAAATTTTACTCAACACAAAAAAAATAAAAAGACATTTTTATAGTATTTTTAATAGTGTTTTTTTCTACTTCTATTTTTGAAATGCACCTTTTAATATACTATTTAATCCTCTTTACTGTAAGTGACGGGAGTGTATCAGTATACTGTAAATATAGCTCAGTAGTTATCTGATTGATAATTTGAAAATTTCCTTTTAAAATTTCATTTTTTTTCTTCAGAGAACACATCTAAAAAAACCTTTTCTCTTAATTAGCCCCATTCAAAAAGGGTGAAGAATGGAAAAAAGACAATTTCTTTTGCTATGCAAAGCTCTTCTTTGCCAGGATTTCTCTGTTTTTCTTTTTCCTGAAAGCGATTGTCTGGCATTTCAGCGGGCCCAAGGTCAAATTTAGCCGTGGCCATAAATCGCTGTGTTTGATGGCCTTCGTTTGCCTCAATAGCGGGGGAAGGCCGACCTCATAAAAACATGAAAGGAAGGCCGCTGCCTTTGGGGTTCGAGCCCTGCATTGTCACCCCAAGGAGATGTTCATAGTTCAAGCTTCATGGTGAATAAAGCCGTTTAGCTAACGTCCACCAGCACCAGCGGTCAACACAGCCAAGCAGGGCTCATTACCAGTCGGGCCCTGGCTGTGCATTCACGGGAAGGGCTGGCCCAATACTATCCCAGAATTCTCTGGGGCTGCGGACTGGCATTGTACTACATCACAGCACATCCCAGTGGAAACTGTGGAATGAAGCTCTTTTCTTAAAGGACCTATGGTATCCAGTATCTGAACAGGAATTCAAATCCTCTAATGAGGTGTTTGGCTTAGAATGTTAATATGGAATAGCAATTAACACATTGTTTAAAAGAAAAACATATAGCCTGTAAAAATGTGCTGAAGTTTGTGCATAAATGAAGAAAATCGAGTAAATATATTATCCAGAGAAAAGTAAAAAAAGTGTCAAGTCACCACAAAGCTCATTTTTCTGTCTTAAGGTAATAATTTATACTCCTATTAAATGCTATTTACTTATTAAATACTTCTAAGCACACATGAGTAGGTGCATCTCCAGCCCAGACCCTGAAAATCATTCCCTTTAAAATCACCTCATCTTCTCCAGACTTGGTCCATCTGAGGAGCTGCTCCGCTGCATTCTTGACACTTTGATAGATCTGTTTGTTGGGAGGAGTAATTTTATTAATTTACGGCTGCATTCGAAGAATTCATCTGCTATGTCTTTTTTTCTTCTTTTGCTCCAACCTGGCTACAAAAAGTGGAATGAGAGGCCAGTGAGGAGCAACAGTGAAATTTCAAACTGCCCTCCACTCTACTGATTATTTCAGGCATAAGAGACAAAGTGTGAGACTTATGCAAGCTGAATGAGAAACTTTTGTTGCTCTCTAGCAGAAAATACTGCCTTTAGTCTGGATTACTTTGATGAAAAATATCTTGGTGAATGGAAGTTAAGTACAACAATCTGTAAGCCACTATGGATCTGCATCTGTCTGTAATTTAAGGGCATAATTCTGAATGTGTCACAGTGGGATATTGTGTTTGATCGCCCGCTTTTTCCTGTGGAAACACCCAGGCGTTTCCCCCTCGTCTCACCCTCCGAGCTGCAGAGTGGGGGGGGGGGAGGGTGGTTGGCTTGTTGGGGGTCAGTATGACGTCTCTTCTGGCTTTGGATTGGCTGGGCTGAAGGCTCAGGGTAAGGCCCAGGATTGTATCCTGCCCCCCTTTACAGCCATTTTACTGGCCCCTCAGACTAGAGGAAAGTAAACTGTTGACTGCTGTTTCTGCTCCTGAATAACTTCTATGCTGTGGGTGTTTTTTTTTTTTTAAGTTCATTTATTTTCTGCAGATCCTGAATGCCTTGGTGCTCTCCTCATTTTGAAAGGACATTAAAAGCCATCTACGGAGTAGCTGTTGGGGCACACATAAAACCCACAAGTCTCCATTCAGGGGCACGGCCACAAAAGCGGATAATGAACACCGTAAAGCTGTCAAGCCGCAGGATGGATGTGTGTGGGATCGCTCTCCCGTAATTCAGACGTGCCTCTAAGTAGCCAGGAGAATTATAAGAAATGGTTTTCTGCGGCATTGATCAGACAACACTGCAGGAAATATGAACGCAGAGGAAACCCGTTAGGACCTCGCAGTAATTCTCCATCCAGAAAAAGCGCCTTTCCGTACGGCCTGGGGCTGCCCCAGACTTTTACGAGTCAAAGTTAAATTTCCTCTAAAAATTTAAGTAATCTACTTTTCACTATATTAATCTGGCTTTTACCCCCACAAAATCTGACAGAAAACATGCTATTCCTTGCCCCACATTTCAGCAGCCTGGGCACTGGTGGAAACTGTCACATTTTCTCAGGAATATCGTCCCTGATGCTCCAGTTTTAATGGTTTACAGCCACCTAGTGATAAATGGAACACTTTGTTAATTAGCAATAACTAACCTTATTCATACACGGAATCTATCTCAAATGATGAAATCCATTTAATTTAGCTCAGAATCAATGCCATTTAGAAAGAGGCCTGACCGAAACACTCATCCAATCAATTGATCAAAAATGAGTGCCGGCGCCTTGCTGGGGAAACGATGGTCCCCTAAGACACAGACTACACGCACTTTGCACGTCTCTGCGACGCTGCTCCGGGTGACATAAATAACCCCGAATTGGATTTACGTTTAAGTAAACTGCTTCCAAAGGCCTGCTTTTGACAAATGAATTTGAAACACACTGAAAAAAATATATAATAATTTGACAGGTGACAAATGTCCGGTGGTAATGAAATCTGAAACCCTACACATTACTTCCCAAGATAGGGAACAGGATACACAGACACAGACTCTGCTATTAAAATATTCGCAGAGGATATTGCATAATCTTTTAAAGGTTTCACATAGCTGATGACGATTTCCTTCGACTGCATTATCAGGGTTTGGAAACGTGTGACAAATCAGTGCGAAATGACAAGAAATCATTACGATCAGCTGTGAGAAACTCATTTAGTATTTTATCTACTTAAGATGACAGTTTGTGTCCTGTATTTAAATTGCCGTGATACTGGGCATAACTGCTAAGTACTCTGACATCAACTGGCAACTCTAGGCCGCAGAAAAATCAAATTGATTTATTCATTAGTTCATTTTTTCAATCATGTTGCCGAACCATTAAACCAGAAAAGCTAAGTAAGTAAATTTAAATATGTAGCAAAGAAATACGTAGCACATAACTGTATAGAAGTATATATATATATTGGAGAAACAGCACAGAGGTTAATTGGAACTTCATTGGTCTGAGTCCAGATTGGTGGAGTTGATGTGCATATTTCGGCTTCTGTACACGCTCAGTGATTGCAAGATGTTGGTTTAGTGTTTTTGGTCACGTGGACGAACGACTCCTAGCAGTACGTGGACACACTCTGGGTCCATTGAAGGTGGCCGCTGTGATGTGTGATGCGGAAGATATCAACGTGTTTGATGAGGTTTACCATAGTGAAAGGAGTGGCTTGGAAGAGTCGTGTGTTTGCACACGGTCGCCACTTTACAGCCGGTTCCAGACCGTTATGGTCAATGTAACGGTGCCACTGTTGGGTCTGTCACATCAGCGTTCTCATGTTCGCTTCATGGCTGAGATTCCATCCGCTGCGTGTGTGTTTTTTTAATGTTGCCTTTCGGGGATTCAGGCTACGACCCCCCCATGGAGGGATCAAAGGGGAGGCTGGAGGGCGTGGCGTGTCCCGGCCAGCTGCATCCCCGCGGCCCAGCTGTGCCCAGTGGGTTCATGCCCTGGGCGGCAGACAGACGCGCGGCAGCCACGGGGCCCCGGGAGCGAGCTGGCCGCCGCTGACAGACGGGAGGAGCTCACACACTTCCTCAGTCTGTTTTTCACACTCCAGCAGAAGCGGTGGAACCTCCTGCACGTCAGTGCTGGATGCCAGCTGCTGTCGGGGCTTATTTTGGGACGCAGCTCACATCGTGCTGTCCTCGATCCATGTGGGGGCGCCGGTTCCCCTTTCACCGCGGGGTCAGTGGCATCTTCTGGTCTTTGTGCGGGAATCCAAAGGGAAATATGTGTACGTTTCTCGTATGTGTGGAAGGGAAAAAAAACAGCCAAAGTATTAGTGGTCAGAGTGTTAGAAAACAGCACAGCAGAATGGCAGAATGAGGTGAGAAGGCAAAAACATGGGGAGTGCTGTGTAACTCACTGGGTTAGGCTGCCCTGCCTGTGACTGGAAGGTTGTTTGTTCAATTCCCATGGCAAGAGAGTAATTTTACCATTGGGTCCCTTAGCAAGGCCTTTAACTCCCAGTAGCTCCAGGGATTGTCTGGTCCTGCTTTCTCATTTGTATATTACTTTGCAAAGAAGCATCTCCAAAATAAAAAAATGTAAATAGGCTTAGGAGACAGACTTTACACAGTATTCTGATATATGTGGGAGACAGGATACGTATGGGATGGTTAAATGCGGGTTTGAAAGGAGGCCGTGAGGATGATGGAGGAGGATGATTTCTGTGCGGGTTTGTTGGACGCTTGCTAGCAGGGAGAAGGGGCATTTGGTTCTAGGTCAACTCTGTGCAGGACAGAACAACATCTGATGGAGAATTCAGACGAACCTTCTCTTTTGGAGAACAGAGTCAACAATTCATAGCGGACAGAGCAAAAGAGATTACAGTCGAAATGGCCCGAGGGAGCAGGCCGTCAGCGGAGCTTCAGGCAGGAGGTAAAACTGAACTCAGTATGAACAGACTGTCCATCAAGCCTCATTTACAGGCGTACACACTCCGCAGCTCAGAGTAACATTCCCTGCGCCTCCCAAATGAAGCTCAGCTGTTTATCGTCCCTCATTTTGTTTTATTTGTGTACTGTTTACGTTGAAATGTGTTCTGGCGCCGGCATCATTTTCCTGTTTTGAGTGGCATGTGTTATAAATTCTGTCATGGTCGACCTTCATTGGCGAGGCAGGGGATTCAACTGCATATGGCAACCAGTCGCGTTTGTCAAAACATCCTGGGTCCCATTCCCATCGCATAATTGCCAGGAACGATCCGTGAATTACGCCAAGTTCAATAAACACCTCGGATGTGACTCACCGTTAATCAGGCCTATCAATTGTCGGGGTAATTTTTGTGCGTGCTGTAACCCATGCATGCAAAAAACGTGAAATTCATTACGAATTTAATATGCTGATTAAAGACACATGTTTTGCCTGTAATTACGGTTTCATTTCGCTTTTTCAGAGTGTCGCCATTTTTCACTTAAGCGTTATTTTTGTTACATTTGTGCGTAAATTGAGGTAACATAATTCTATATCATTTTTATATGTGTACATAGTTTTATGCATATGTCAGAGTAGCTATTTTATTTTTGACTCCAAAGTAAATATTACTCTGAGAGCATAAAATAGTATGTTGTGAATTAATTTATCATACTGGAGTGTAATTCAAAATAGTTTACCAACACAATTATTTTTTATTTGTTATTATTATTACACAGTATATCATCTTAATATGCCTACATGCTGCACTATATTCTTTCTTATTCATTTTTATTTTTCATTAAAATAAATGCTAAATGCCTTTCTGACTCATTCCATGAGTATCACTTAACACTGCTGTATAAGTAGTAAAGTAACAGGCGGCCATTTTACCAAGGTTCATTGGGATAGTGCTGGCTGCATGGGGCAATAGGCTCTGGGGGGGTGGGGTGGCATTTTTTGAATGCACACATGCGCAGAGAGCGGCTGCGTACCTTCTGCGATATCACTTTCCCCCTTATGGGGGTCTGGGTGTAGAGACCTGCAGAGGGAACAAGGCACTTATAGTGCTGCTCCGGTGTGTAGCAAAACCAAGAAAACCACCGTGTGCATTTCAGAGAGAAATGCATCAGCTAAATGTGCAAGTAATGCGACTTGCATGTCAATAAGCATTCCATGGATAGTTTAAGACGTTATAATGCGAGGTAAGGACATCAAAATGCGACATAAATTGAAGCAGGAGAGAACGCAAGCCAGGAGGGAAGCACGCCTGATTAATTCTGTCCACTACTTCGCAGGCCTCAGATCTGGACCCGCCCCAAATGAGACCTACCATAAAAGAACCAGATCTTAGGATCTCTCATAGAGATAACCGCAAGCCCAGTTAGCCTTTATACTAACTGCTAGCATGGCTAGCAGTGCCAGAATGCAAGACACAGATTCTCTGGATTTCCCGTTTTTGCATTTATGCCGCTTCTAAAGAGGAGACGGTGCCTGTTTTAACGGCCTGCTGCCCCGGAAGTTCCTCCGCATCGATCCCCCGACCAAAACACGCTCGTTAAACGGCCATCGTGGTAGGAATGCGTTCATGAAGCCGCCTGGGAAGATAGCGAACCTCTTTCTGTGGTTCCAGTCGATTCAGTTTTACTCCTTAGACGCCACTGGAGCCTGTGTAGAATCGATAGCGGGAAGGAGGAGAGACAAAAATAATTGAGCGTTTCAAAGCTCGGGAGGTTGAAGAGACGCGGCCTATTAAAACAGCTCAGGAGACAGATCTTGATGTGCAGCAGAGACACAATGGGTGTTGATTATAATCCTTCAAGTACACAATAAAGAGCAATTAAAAACCGGTGGATGCAGTGGACAGAAGCAAGTGCAGACCTTGATGTTCGAGGACCATCTCGTTGCTCCTGTACTTCCTGTAGATGAAAAGAGAGAGTGTAAAGGGGGGGGGGGGCTGTACCATGCTGTCCATGAGTGTGTATAATGTTCTGCTGGGTGGGGGATTCTGCAGGCCAGATGCAGTGCGGCGTTCCAGTGCAGCTTGGCTCGACGTCCCGAGGCTCTCAGCCCATTCATTTGGCATAATTGCCGTCAGAGCGCACACCTCAGGGTCCCCTAATTCCCCGCTTTATTTCAGCCACCGTCAGGGAGACCATCTGTCCCGTCCCCCCCCTGCCCCCCCCCCGGCCACCATACTTCTCACACTGCTTCTATAAAGAGCCCCAAATCCAGCCCCCCGCGCCCCACTGCCCTCGAACCACAAGACAGAAGCAGTTCAAAGGACTGGCCAGTCACACGAGGCTCCTCAGACCTTCTTCTGCAGTGGTCCGTTCAAACATGTCATGCTTCACCCACCCCTAGAGGTCACTGTTACTAATTATACCTTAAAAGGAGATTTTTTTTTTTAGGACAACCACAAGGAGGCATGCAGACTGCTAAGATCTGAACACATGTCTCTCCACAGGACTTTTAGTGCTTCTCCCCCACACCTGGAACTGCTCTTGGGATGGTATCTCCAATTTATTATGGTTTTAAATCTACAAAGTGAAGGAGGAAGGGGTTAGTGAGCAAGCACTGTACAGTGCTGTGCAAGAATCTTAGGCAGCCAGAGAAAATGATGCATAAATGATTTTCATGTTGGTGTAAAGCTATGATGTTTTGTCCGTCCAGGTGTGTCAGCTTAGCCTTTTCAAACCCTCTGCTAAAGTCACCCCAGGATTTGCAGAAACCGCCCGATACTCCCATGTATTTGTTGATTAGGCCACTACCCCACCTTGTATAGCTAATCAATACCTTGTTGGCTTTTTTGAGTAATTGAATTAATCAATTAAGCGAACTGGTGGTGAAATTTAATATACGGAATGGCTGAGACGCCCCCTGGGAGGAGGGTTGGGAACTGAAGAGGTGTTCATCGAGCCGTCTCACAAGATATCAGTATCTTTTTGGAGAGCAGAAGAAAATCTCATTCAGTTTTATTGATATATTATTTTTTTATTAGATAAAAAGCTTTAAACATTTGCTTTGACTGCCTAAGACTTTTGCCTGTTTATATGTGTGTATATGTGCAAGGTAGGTACGTTTCTGTGAGTGTGTGTTTATATGTGTTTATATGTGTAAGGTGGATGCGTTTCTGTTCATGTGTGTTTACATGTGTTTATATGCGTATGGTGGGTACGTTTCTGTGAGTGTGTGTTTATATGTGTTTATATGCGTA
>JAODKE010000037.1:9871285-9884780 GCA_026779605.1 Mormyrus hasselquistii
GGGGGTACGGGGGGGCTGGCGGGGGTACGGGGGAATTGGAAGCTAAACAATGAACAGTGAGGCCTGGGCACAGCCCTCTAGACCACTTCATCCCACAGTCATGACTTATAGATACCCTTGTTCTTTGTAGATTCAGTGCAGATTAATGCTTTTGAACAGCTATTAGTTTTGAAATTATACTGCTGTTGCATAAATCCTGTTTGCAAAATGCTTTATTCACTGAACGTGAGTTCACACTATATTTCTGTTGAATTTCGGATTGTGTTCAGCCAGATTGCCACGTATTAAAAATAATGGACATCAAATGCACATACATTCCCAGTCTCAGGTGACCAGTTATTCAGGGGCTGGTCGATAAAACATCCCAGTCTGGGAGCGCTGAGTCTTCCCCTCCTCTGACTGGCTCTCTGTCCCGATGTCGCTTTCCATCCGGAGCAAATGCCCGGCGCGTTTCGGCTCGGCATTACAGAGGGACTCTGGCAGGTCCTGAAGCTCCTCCAGCTTCTTGCTAATCTTCCTCCCTTCCTTCCAAGACCTCGTGCGTCGAAAGGGAATTTCAAGCAGCCTTCCAGAACTGCATGCCTCTGGAGCTGACATGGTAAACATCCCATGGAGACATCTGGAAACTCTTCCAAATGAACACTGAGCTGGTCCAAAACAATTTTCTTTTGATGGTCTGGATGCAGGCAGTATCACGCCTTGATGAGGAACAAAATTCACCTTAACAGTTCCAGGCCCTAATTAACAAATAAATTATATTTTAATGACTCATACATACATTTTCAGATATATATTTACTTTACTTACGCACTGGATGTACATGCATCTGTGACCTCTTATCAATGTCATACTACACTGTATATAAACAGTACAAACCAGATCTAATTTTCATCATTAAATTGCATGAAAATCTTTGCCTGGAATCCAGGTACATGCCTAATGATCTTATTTAATCAGCAAGCAAAGAAAAATTAAACAATCTAGCATTCCAGTCTAGATTAAATCTTTTATTTCATTTGCTTGAGGGAAGAACATAAGAAAGATTAAATATACAAGTGAAGCTCTTTAAAACATGTTTCAAGTATAAACATTTCAGACTGCTTCTTTAAAAGAAAAATCATGACGGCTTATTGCTTTTAAATGACCGCCTCGCATTTTAAGTTGCGCCATGGCGATGAACGCCAGCCCCTCCCTATCTGACAGGACATTGACGGTCATTGTTCATAACTTCAACTGCAATTTCTTGCTCAGCATCCCGTGCCGACTGGGCCAGCTTGCTGTCAGATGAAATCAGCGTTCCCCTCTCGGCGGAGGCAGACGGATGGCGCTTTGATGATTAGGGTGTGCTGTAATATACTGTGTGTTTTTTGGCACACGGTTATTCCACTGTACTGTTAGGGAACCTGGAGCCACTGCAGAAGATGCCCCCAGTGCGACTCCGATTGTGGCTCCGCTTTTTATCAGGTTTCCCTCCAGTTCTCTTTTTTCTGTAATCAGTTTCAAAATTGATATGAAAAAAACTCCTTGCTGGAGACTTAGGGCCCCTTCTGAAAAATACTAATACTAGAAAAATCTAACTATATTTACAACGAATGATCACGTAGAAAATGTGAAAATACCCGAAAGCTCACATTTCGCAGTAGATTGTTACCTGAAGTGGCAACTTTAAGTAAAGTGAACTTCGTACCGTAACAGCTAGGTAATTGCACACTCGAACTTTGAACTGCGCCCCCCCTATTGATCCTCCACCAGACACTTCATTAGTACTCGGGAAGTACTTTGATGTTGACACGGGCTGCCCAGCTGGCCGGCGACGGGAGCAGGCGACAGAGATGGTCTTAGCTGGTCCGGCGAACGGAGACAGCGCAGACTGTGTCCAGGAGCTGAGCCACTTCTGCTCTACCGGGTGATAAATTTGCCGTACTGGTGAACGACTCTACACTGCGGCCGGGACAAGAAGTGCCACCAAAACAGCAAGTGGTTTCCCGGTCCTGAAGGCAAACGCCTCTCTGCTGCCAGATCTCTGGATTAATGGCTACATTAATTGGGAAAATAAGTGCCGGGGGACCGGAGGTGTTTGCAGGTAGAGTTAATGAGGGGATTAGTTGGGTTAAGGGCTAATATGAATTACTGATAACATTTCCACACACTGTCAGCCCCCACCTTAATATCTTTTAAACAAGGTGGGATTGATAGGTTTACATGAGTGACATATTGGGGTCGTGCTACCAAACCACTGGAACCAATGCTGAGAGCCCATATCAGTCTTTCAAATAGAAAACATGGCTTATGTCAAATGCTATTAGGAAATGAGAAACCCAGAGTTGGCTCCTTGTTGACTGTGTGATTTCTGAAAGGGCCAAACATTTGTCCTGGGCTTGGCAAACCGGCTGCGGTTAATTATTATTTCCGCCCATGTCGGCCCCTAACCCCCCTTCTAGTCGCCCACCCTCGATTATTCACTGAGCGACATCTCCCGCTGACTTGGGGTCCCCCAAACGTCTCTCCGCGGGATGATGGGAACGACTGAAACACATCACTAATGAAAGGAACACACAGGAAGCGTGTTACCATTCTGTCATTCTCACCTACAGAGCTCTGGCCCGGCTCCACACCAGAGGAAGGACTGAGGCCCCACCCCCCCGTCTCCGCCAGCTTCTTTTTCTGGAGAGTTCTACCGAGGCCTGGGAGATTTCCTCTACATTCATTCCGCAGGAATTCGGCTCCCATTTCCTGCAAAAATAAAAATGAAGAAGGGTTTCCAGCACTCATCACATAAGGGGGCTGGGCTTGTATTTACCCCGCCACGAAACTGGGCCTGATTCATATGGAACAAGTGTGCCCCTGTGCAAAGCCTCCTATCACTAACCCTGACACTTCATTATTCAGCGAGCAGAAAAAGTCCCCGAACAGCACAGCAGAAATGTGGCGTCTACCCTTGTTTGTCAGACACATATAAGTACAGCCACGTCAAGTCAGCCCTTGATTAATTTGTGAAAATATTATATATTACAGGTTTCGATGGCTCCGTGGTGTGGTGGGTCATGTTTTTGCATCTTACTCCCAAGGTTGTGGGTTTGTTTCCGGCCAGAGTCCATGTATGAGGCTGTGTTCCTCCCAGATCGTCTGGGTTTCCTCTGGTTATTTGACCCGTAATCCTAAGACGTGCCATTCAGGTGAAAACGTCGGCCATAAATTTTCTTTACTGGTCGAGTGTGCTGTGAATGACTGACACCCTGTCTGGACTCTGTCATACGGCCTCAGAGTCAGATTCAGAATCAGTTTTACTATTGCCAGGTATGTAAATGTCTATAAGGAATTTGGCACTGTATGCTGGTTCCGTTACAAGAATTAAAAAATAAAAATAACACCAAACAAGCATTCTATAAACTACACACCACATATATAAATGCTGAAATAATTTCAACGTGGCATCAGTGTGGGAGAAATGCTAGCAGTTTTACAGTCTTTTTTGGTCAATCTAAACAGTGCTTACCCACAATGATTGCCCACAGTGATTACAATTATTACTGAAGCCACGCCCACAATATTATATACCAGTATTTCCCTCTGGTTCTCAGGGACCCACTGACTGTCCACATTTTTGCTCAAGAGCTGGAAGGGAGCAAAATTGTGGACTGTCTGGCAGGGAGCTCGGAGGGAGCAAAAACACGGACTGACTGCGGGTCCCGAGGGCCGGCTTGGGAAACACCGCTATATACAATAGACAATACACCAAAAAGGACTCCATCTCATCAGAACCAAGGACATGTCTATTGTTTAGAGTTTGTTTGTTCTGTGATGCTGATATCCATCCACCAGGCTTCCATCTGCTTATCCAGTACAGGTTGAGGAGGAACCCCACCCCAGGCAGTATGGAACACAAGGTAGGAGGAACCCTGGACGGGATGGCAGTCAAAGGCAGGGGGGTAGCTATGAACTCCGAGGTGCCTGCCAGAAACACAGTTCTTACACGGTGGATAAAATTTGCTGAGCGGGGGCGGGCGGGGGCAGAGAAGAGATTTCATGCTGCCCCCCCCCGAATATGGCAAGATATCCATGCCCCTCCAGCAGCCCTGGTCACGGGTCATATACACGTACCAATCCTGTGAAGTCGTTTAGCTGAAACGTGCATCTTTGGATTAAAGTGAGACACAGGAGAACCTTGAAGAACATGCGAGCTTCTTGCACAGAGAAGGGGGCTTCAAAACCCCTGGCCAGAAAGTCTGCAGCTGCAATGCTGCCCTGGGCTGCCAATAACACTGAAGTGCTACATGCAGAACATTTCACCAGATTCATCGCAAATTCATTCCACAGAAAAATTAAATATGTTCATACCCAATTATGGCAGCTTAATTTATAGACACGTAGAGAATGACCATGGTACCACTCAAGCAACTTATGAGTTCACCATTTCACTAGGGTTAAAACATACATTAAGGCAGCGTTTCTCAGTCCGGTCCTCGGAGACTCACAGACAGTCCACGTTTTTGCTTTTCTTCCTATCGGTAGTTGGAAGGGAGCAAAAATGTGGACTGTCTGGCAGGAAACTCGGGGAGAGCAAAAAAAACGTGGACTGGTTGTGAGCCCGAAGGACCAGATTGGGAAATACCATGTTAAGTAACTGGGGTGAGTGTCTTGAAGCCTTCTTAAGGCTACCTTGTTTGTAAGTTCTATGTTATAAGATAGATCTTACGAATGACATAGCTTTAAGAAGACTTTTGGAAACTCCCCCCTGGACATTTGGTCCTGTGGTGAGGTGGGTGCAATCCAGCACATCTGCCAGTTGCCTGCTCTGGCTTCACCGGTCTCTGCTGACCATGTTTTGGCCACATTTTACGATGTTAAACAAAGGGCATGCAACCGCCAGTAGGGACTCACGACAGCCACAGATTAACGGCTCGCCGTGATATATTTAGATCCACAGATTTCTGCTTGTTCTGCATGACACACGGTAAGATTGGATTTCAGAGCAGCAGAACGAAAAGAAAATTCATGCAGTTCATCTAAAATTAAGAGGCTATAAGTTACTTGTAGGGGCATTGCCTAGTAAATAGAAATCTGAGAGTATTTTGATTCAGAGCAGGTAAGCTTCTGTGAGTGCAGCGTGCTGACTCACTAGCCTCGGACCTCAACGTTATTTCATACGCGACACATCTTCAAGGTGAATAAATAAAAGGTCTTGAATCCAATCTTTTCCTATGGTGGTATTTTTACTGTACACTTAAAACTAACAAAACGAAAGATGGAATCCTACTTTCTATAAAGATACATTACACGACGTGACGGTCAAAAAACTGTGACGCTCCTGGATACAAGGCTTCTGCTGTCTTATGCGTCATTACGCTTTTATAGCAAACTCAGTAGCCAATCAAATTGCATCACGTGACAACTACGTCCTAAGGTTTCTAAGTCTACATTATAACAAAAATATAACTCAAAATTCAACTATTACTAAAATATCAAACTCAAATAGTCAAATGTGCATATAATTACAGCACAAAAAATGGCTCTAACAGCTTCATTTAATAAATACACGGAATGGCTGAGGTGCCCCTGAGGAGGTTCATCTAGCCATCCAACTAGATGTCAGTAACTTTTTAGAGAATGGAAGAAAATCTTACTAGCTTGTATTGTGTTACGGTTCATTTATATATATTCTAATATTGAATTGTGTGTGTGTTTTTTTTTTTAGCAAAAAGATCTTAAACATTTTCTCTGACTACCTTAAGACATTTGCACAGCACAGTACAACTTTCACAGCGACAACCAAAAAAAACTTGCCTTTTTGTCATTTTTTTTTTACCTTTCACTCATGAAAGTCTTTAAAATACAGAGAATGGAAAAACAGCCGCAATTATCACCCTCAGTGGCGTGGCCTTAAATGTATTTCTTAATTGTAAGCCCAGTTACTGCACTGGACTAAGCGAATGTCAGTGCTGACCTGAAGGGGGTGCTAGAGATCACGTGATTCCCCAGTCATCTGACAATACCTGACGTGAAGAGGGCAATGCTGCAACCTGTATTTGACTACATCACTGAGGTATGTGAGTCCGAAATATTACCAACCCTCGTAAACCTGCTCTGAAAGTAACAAACTGGTGTTGTTCAAATGTATTAGATATTTTGTTGGATATTAGCCTTTCATACCAGAATAAAATATTTAAGATAATTAAAAGAAGGAAAATATATGATAAGAACTAAAGGAACTTGCATTATAAAAATTGAAAATAAAATATTTAAAAAAACATGAATTCTTAAGCACTTGCTCTAAAAAATACTGCCGGTGTGAGTTTCGGAGCCCAAATGACATCAAACAAAGATGCTATTATATCATATATGAATTCAGCCTATTGCCCCTTGTCAAGGAGCAGAAATTCACATGTATAATGCAGCAAGGGAACGATAAAGAAATCAACAATGCAAAGGCAATGCAAAGATTTTTTAAGGCTGCAAACCAGAGCTGGGTTTGTTTCTTCCTTGGCTGTTAACAGAACTTATTAAAGAATAAACCAGTCAGCCAGCCTCCAATTCTGAATGACTGCCTTCACACATTCATCTGTCAGCCCTGTCTGCTCTGTGAGGACGATAGCATTTCGGATTTATACTGTCATTTCAGTGCCTTTCCAATGTCTTATATCTCCCCGTAATTGGTTTTCTCAAACCTCATATGCAAAGATAGGGAAATTCAGCACTGGTGGTTTGATGGAGCGGCCAGCAGACTGGATGAAGCCTATGGAAGGCCAAGAGGGGCAATTCTGCCCGCGCCGAGGTCACATGCCACACAACAGCAACACATGCAAGAGCTCCGTAAATCAGACGCAGAGCGGCATTAAACCTGCAAGCCATCCTACCCCCTGAACATGTAATATTAGATACAACAAAGCTGTGCTGAATCCCAGCTGAGTTCAGCATTGAGAATGCAGATGAAGCGTGAGCCGGAGTTATAACGTGGTCCAGCGTAAGAGACCCTCGTATATCAACGCCCTTCCTATAACATCCCTGTGCGACGATGGGGGGGCGGCAGTCATGAACACATCTAGTTAATGACCTCAGAAAGTGTAGCCGCAATCTGAGCGTTTAAATTGCCGTGACCTACGGAACAAGCTTTAACTGACAGCCATCCACAGAAGTACTAAACAGCAGGTCAATACAGGTGTTGGGTCTGATATTCTGTGTTGGGGAGAACAATGCATGGAGAAGTCATGTGACCCACATGGATTCCACGTGGGGTCCCAAGCAGCACCATGCAGCGGGGCTCTCATTGCATTTCACACCTTTGCAGACCATTGTGATCAAGCGCTCTCTTCTTCACCAAGGCCTGGAGTCAAACACATTGCTCCTCTGAACACATCTCAATACTGCACTTAAATTCACTATTCAGCTACATTCTGAACATCACAAGAAAGCAGAGGTGGATAGATCAGGTCCAGAAAGTAAAAATCCAAACCAAGATTTTATTTCAACCAACCAGTTAAGTATAAAGAGTCACAATTGCAGAGTATTCAACTGGCTGGTTGAAACAAAATCTCGATCTGGATTTTTACTTTCGGAACCTGAACTATCCACTATTGCAAGAACGACGCTGTTTTGAGCGGCCCGATTCGCCTCCGAGTTCGTGGCCTGATCTGCGGTGTCACTGATGCCATAGACATGATGTATTATCTTGTGTCTTTACCCATCAAAAGGAAACTGGTGCAGAGAAACTGTACCGTGTCTGAAAGAAAGCTGCCTTTCAGGGTCAGGGTTCTGAATGTCTACCTGGTAGAAATAGACAGCAGGCCAATAGGCTGAAGAACATGAGGAAAAGAAAGAACAGTGGATGTGAGACTGATCTCTCTTAATGGTCTGGTTGGCAGCATACAGACAAGAGACAAGATTCAGTATGAAGTATTGTTTTGGCTATAGAGGCTGACGCTATGATTTTAAAAACTGGGAATCGAGGGAGCTCATCTGCTATGAGCAGAAAATGATCGCTTGAGGAACGCTGATTAGCGAAATCAACATTAATGCACATCCACAGACCTCACGGCCAACTGAGCATGTGCAGAGGCTGTCTGTGATTGATGGTGGTCTGACAAGATTGACGTGTAAAGTAGGGAGTGTGCGGCATCCTGGAGCAGCTTCTGGAAACCTCCTCGGGATATTTAACGAAGCGAACGTACACTCGTGTGAGAAGGAGACATCTGGAGCCTGCCTTACCTTGACCGAATCTTTCCAGAACTTTCCAATTCAGCTGTTTTGTGTACACATTCTGTTCTAGTTAAATTGGATTGATTGGGCTCTGCAGACCTGAGGTCTTCTTTTGTCTCGCTGTGCCATTATTTGTGTTTTTTATGGTCTCGTTGTTCATAGAGACTCACCTATAAAAATCTACCCATGAGGATATTCGTAGCCATCACCTTACACGAGAAAATGCATTTTTCTGAAACTCCTGCATTGTTGTTGACTTTTCAAGTATTTTTTACTGAAAACCTTTTACCGCTTCCTGACTCGATTATCCTCAGTACTGCCAAAAGGGCTCTTTTCACCACTGTACACAGGAAGAAGTTCATTTATTTATTAGCATTTGCCTGCAGGCAATAATAAAAACCCCGGCGCCACGTTCCAGGGCTTTGTGCCGGAGGCGGCCAATGCCACCAGGCTGATGTAATCAACCCCCGAGAAGTCGGGATGGTGGAGCGGACGGTGGCGGGCACGGGCTGCGTCTAATGTTGCGTGGAGACGATGGCGGCGGTGCCGAAAGCCCCCCCACTCCTGGGTTGACGCCACGGCCGTCTGCTTGCCGTTCGGCACCGCTGGTGTTTATGACACTTTTTTCCGGGAATGCATTTCTCATTTGTACTCTCATTTTAGAGCTTTAACATACGAGGGCTCTGATTGTGTGCATTGTTTATGATTTCATACAAATAAGAGAGGGAAAAAAATCAACAAAACAAACGACTGTGTTTAGAGTGCTTTTTACACAAAATATACGAGTTCATCGCCGGGGTGTTTACGCGCCATGTTTGCGTGCGGCGTATGTTTGGCCCCCAGTCAACGAAGCACCATATAAATCCACTGGAGAGGTGGGGGGGTGTTGAGTAACTTGGCTCTGGTTATCAAGACCAGGACTATGTTACCCCACAGGGCATCAATCTCAGCTCCCCAGGACATCCTGCTGTAACAGGGAGCCGCTCGTTAACACAACACAAACCGGCCATAACGGCTCCTCGCAAAGGCCGGCACACCATTAACACCTCTGCCCGCAGCCCCCTCCTGTGTGTTTACATCTGTGTCGATATTCATTACACTCATTCGAAGATTCAAGGACTCAAGCGTTATCGTCATTTGTACAAGTATAATTAAATATTTCCTTCTGTGCCTCCCTGCAGACTTAAACAGCATATAATGATGAAGAACAATGAATAGCAACAACAGGATCGAGAGCAATAGCATGCAATACACATCCAATATATGATTTACAGGCAATATACAATACACATGCAATATATACAATATATAAACAATATGCAATAACATACTTCACCTGCACTAGTGCTAAGATGCGTAAGTGAGCATTTGTGACTTACAATTTTCTTTGTTTTCATATATTTTTCTAATTTCTCTGCTGATTCCCTCAGGAAAACAGTTTTCAGCCTGCACAGTCAGTTTGTGTCCAGTATTATCCCCCAGTAGAAAGTCTCTACAGTAAATCTACAGTACGCCTTGCATTCCTTAGTGATATAAGTGCCAGCAGTTAATATAACTTCTTTATCTATTAAGATTCATAAATATTTAAAATTCAATAGCTATACTTACATATAATCTGTCTGCATTCTGCCTGTCTACTGCCTTGTCTTGGACAATTTCCCTCTTCTTATACCACTGAATCAAATCCTCCCACTTACTCCTATTTTGCGACCAGTATGGATTGCTGTGAAATTTTCCCAAATCAATCCTAGTTCGGCTAAATTTTGATGCTTTGCTGATTTATTTAATGGGTGAAATACTGTTTCACATCAGCTTGCAAGGCACACAAGGCCAAAGTTGGGCCAAAGTTAATGGTCTGTTGGGAAAATGCCTAGGAAGTCGTGTGCTGACAAAGGAGGAGGGTAGATGAGGTCATTTCAAGCATTTTTTTGTTAAAAGTCTGTTTTGGGAAAGACAGGCTTGCGTATATATTTACCACAGTACCTCACGGCTGTCCAAATAATACAAATATCGGGACAGAGTTGTAAACGTATCCTGAGAAAACAACAGCTTCAGAGAAACATAAAACCCTGAAATAAAAAAAAGACAATTCCCACCTTACACATAGCACAATATGATTGGTCGACCCCGCTGTCACTCTGATGTAATGCCTTTAGAGTTTGAATGCGAAACACTTTTATCAAGAAGCTACAGGCTCAGCCAGAATGATCCAATTAGCTTTATCTTAGTACAGACAAATAAAAATTGTAATTTTCTAATGGCCTCTGTTATAATAGCTTATTCTATTCCTGCCTAAGGATCTATTCTCTTTAAGATTAAATGAATTAAATTAACAAAATTGTAAGTTGACAAATTGTTTGGAGACAATAATGTTAAAAACAGGTCAAATAAATAGAATAAGTTCAGTTTCCGCTTGTTGGGCTTAAATGCACATTTGCATACCGTTTTATACACCAGCAAACTTGTGCCTTATGTAACCCCATGGCACAGATTTGGGGAGTGCAGGGCAGCTCATGTTCCTACTGATATTGTGAGAGTACGGTGTGTATAAATAGGGGGTGGAGCTTGGCAGGGCAGATTTGGTCCCTAATTATGTTGAAATTAAACCTTGATGTACCCTGATGTTATGCTAATGGATAAATTTCAAGATTCCAATGATTGAATTCGAAACCTTAGTACTATTCAATTGTATAACTTATAATGTTGAGATAGTGTTTGTCTGCAGATGAGACAATTTAGGCCTGCACTTTAATCACATGAACGTAAACGTAAACCAGTATACTTTATCTCGGAAAGTTAAAAAGATTTGCGAGTCAGTCTCCTCGCTGAGAACGACAGGGGATAAAATGCTTGTGAAAACAAACAGCACAATTTAACTCCATTGAGCATAGCTGGCACAAGAGCTGAGAAATGTATCAATATGAAAGTGCTCTATGCAGCACACAATTACTGAGAACATGTCTGCCATCGACGAGATGTTCAGGAATCAAACAAAACAAAAATCACAGCTAGAAAAAAAGCAGATAGCAAAGACAGGCCTTCCACAATCATCTCATGGACTGCATTCCTTGTAACATCCAGAAGGTTCCTCTGTTTGTTACCCTTCTATCATCTACTTGCCTTAATTCCAAAGCACCGCATTATAAGTATGCAAAACTGTCACACTAGACACAAAATGGCTGTCTTGACACGTCATACAATTCTTTTGCATTCAGCTATTAACATATGTATTATTGTTGTTGCTTTTGGCATCAGAAGCGTAACCGAGTGAATAGTAAACCTCGTATGGAATTATTGGTGAGATTTAATTGTGTCTTTTTCTGTGTTTAAAATGGTCTGTTTTAATTAATCTGGTTACATAATGCATTATTGCAGATAATAACTGACATTACCAAGGTAAAAACTAATTTGGTATGAAATGGCAGCCGTTCAATAAATGACTGAGATAACTGGCACTATCGATTCCATAAATGAGCCAGTCTGTTATGGAAATTAGGATGGCAGGCTGCTGTAGTACCTGGAGACCCGGCTCGGCCCGGTAGCATGGAGCGGCCGGTCTGCCATTCCCAAGAAGCAGCAAAGCGTGTCTCGCAGCCTGCGGGTAGGGCACCCATTGAGCCTCAGACCCGGCTCCAGTGTCACAGGCGCCCCCTACAGGAGAGGAGTCCGGAGCCACCCCAGGGCACTTACACACTATCTTTCTCAGAATTTTTTAAGCAGGAGACCTTCTCTGCCATCATCAATGTCTCAAGAACATTTCCCAAAGACTGAGACTGTGCTGGACCAGCTTTGACGTCGGTAGCACAAATTGGCAATCCAGTATTAAAATAATGCATGCATTTTAATTTATTATAAATGTATGTCGAACAACAGAGTTGCGCTGAAAGGTCGAGTATATTATTGCAGTTCCCTTTAGTACTAACCCACCCCTCAATTCAAACAGGTGCACCTTTTTCACAAATTACCCCACCCACAAGAGAGCGTAATTCTGGGATAATGAACGGAAGTAACGAAATGTGAATGGCCAGGCCCATCCTGCACAATTCATACCTAGAGGGAATTTATTCTGCATAACAGGACGCCGGTTCAACGATCGAAAGTGTTCTGTTACCTGAGGATTTTCCACCCCTGCCGCCTGCTGGAACTTGGCCGACCTTCAGTCCCAATAAAAGCACTGCAGTCCTTAACAAGTAGTGTCAGGTGAGACAAGAGTATCCGTCACAAGCGTTTGGTGCAAGTTTGCAAGAGGGACGGTGAAAACATTACTGTTAGAAAATACACCAAAAAAAACTTGTCGATAACATTTTTTTTTGTATGTTTACGATGTATTTACCAAACGCGGGTATGTAGTAAGTTAGAAATGGATTGATTGTTGCAGGGTTTGCGGTAATGAATTTTCAGTATGACTCATTTTTACTCTCTTGCCACCAGGGGGCACCTACTGTTCAATTCATTTTGGTTTTGCAGGCAGCGTCATGCCAAGACGACTGGATTGTCATTCAAACGGATCAACATAATCAGAGTCACAATGTAAAATAATTGTAGTAACAATGTTTATTCATTCACAATGATAACAAAAACTTTTAAGAAGCAGAAGAATCTTCTTTTATGTCTTTCTATTGTTCATGTATTCTGTAAAAGAGATTTGATGGGACAATAAAGGATCAGCTTCTCTAATGAAGCATTTTGGATAGCAGAGTGACCCTGTGGCCACACGCTTCACAGCTTATTCATACCTCACTGCTTGATCACTGACTGATTACTCATTGCACCAAATGTTGTCCTTAAGTCCCCATGGTGTTGAGTTGCTTTCAGATTCTGGCCACAAGATGGCGCTACGTGAAGCGATTTGGGCGGGGAAGGTGGGGAGCCGTGGTCAGAATGGAAGCTGCTAGCGTCTCGAGTCCTGCGCCCTCCGCTGAGCCGGAGGGGGCCGTTCGGGCCCTATGGCAGCGTCGCGCTCCTGAACCTCTGAAGCTATTCCCCTGGCTCTCCATGTGGCGTCACCGTGGAACAAAGGCAAACGGCCCCGCGTGCACAGGATGTGGAGTCTACCCCCCCCCCCCCCCGAGCTGAGAGCGGGGGGGCTTTTACAGGCCATAAAACCACAGGATGTGTGGAACGGACTGGGGGGTCTAGCGTGAGTGAGGCCCACGCTGGGTGCCAGGGCTGCTGGGAACAATGGCGGAGGATGGCTGGCCCCCGCGGGTTTACCCCCCCCCCCCCCCCCCCCCCCCCCCCCCCCCCCCCCCCCACCCCCCCCCCCCCCCCCCCCCCGTCTCCTTTCTTTTACCCCCGTGGG